>JARHVA010001116.1:1920000-2095000 GCA_037957365.1 Torreya grandis | reverse complement strand
CTACTGGGAATAAACATGTTGGTATGCCATTAATAATAACTAAAAATTGAGTATTAAAAATGCATTGGGAGATCAAATGCTTAAACTTAGGATTGAACTTAAATCTTCTCAAAACTTTATCAATAAATTTCTAAGACACTTTATTGTAAGCCTTGTTCATTTCCAATTTTAAAAACATTATGATCCTACCAGATTTATCCATAGAATGAATCACCTCATAGATGAGCATAATGTTTTCCATTATTTGTCTTCCTTGGATAAAGGCTCCTTGATTATGAGAGATGATATTAGGGAGGATGCCCTAAATCTTGACTATTAATAGCTTTGACCAAAAAATTTAGAAGGTATTGCAAAGGCTAATGGGTCTATAATCATTTAATTCTCTTATTGGGCCCCTAAATCATTAAGTAAAGGATTCACACCAACATGACATCCATATAGGCATAAAGGAATAATTTTGTGTAATGGTTAGCCTCTAGACATTTTGGTTCCAGCTGGAGGGTGAATTATATATCTTGCACCAGTTGGCAAGTAGTTAACTATCTCCTAAATTTTTAGAGCATCTTCTAGGATTGGCAAGACATGGAAACTATAGTGCAAAGTTTGTGAGGTTATGGAGTTGGTGGGTATGATCACTAATTTTTAGCTTGGCACTCGACGTGTACCTTATACCTTGGCAAAGATGCTCCCAAAGGCTATTTAAGGAGCTCGAGCTAGAAGAACAAAAGGAGATGAAGGATTACAATAGAGATCTATTGAAATGAAACCTTTGTAAACAATACTTCAGTAGCCATTAGGCATAAGAATCGTATGGAAGCCATGAAGGCTCCACTTGTAAGTTCCCAAACTCACCTGTGAGCATATAGGTTGTTAAATAGAATGAACTAACATATATTATGTTTTAAACTCTATACTTTATTATACACTTTGATCAATGGAGAAGACTATCACAATTAAAACATAATGTGGCTAGTTTATGCATCTTTTTTGCATTAATAATGGAATGTGTAATGGTGGTAATGTCAAATTTTAAATATAATTATGCTAGGTAATGTTCATGCATGCTAACTGGTTCATTTCTTTAATGGATTCCCTACAAAATTTCATGATATAATCTTTTTTTTTCATAGAGAATGAGTATAGGTTATTTGTTGAGCATTCATATTCCTTGTTAGGATCGCTTTTCTATCATGAGTAGTTTGAGTGAAATCAACCTTTTGACCCTTCAAGTGCCTAAATGACACTAGGATTAGTCTATGAAAGGCTAGTGCCTATAGATATACCTAAAGCTTTATTTGAATTGAACAAGACCCCTAATTTAAGTCTCACACCATGGCACAACTAGCCCAACATAGGCCCCACCTCATTCTTAGTTGTGCTTCAGGTGAGTGCATAAGGCCTGTGCCTTATGTGGATTGATGTCAGCACAGTCGAGTGTTCAAATGTTGAGCACAAAAGGAATATCCCATGATTGTGGATGGTCAAAGTAAACCAAGAATTGACTAAGACAACATTGCTTTCTTTTTCTACAACATTTTGGTTCCATTTCCAGGACCCATGTTAAATTTTGTTATTGTAATCATGTGACGGAATGATGTACTGACTTTCCCTTGAAAACATCAAGCACTAGCTATAATAGGTGGAAGATAGCTTTGTGTTGAAGCATCCAACCTCACAAGGATAAAAGCCAAGAAAATGGGTTTAGAATAACCTATATTATGCTTTGTATGAAGTCTTTTTTTGTGAGTTATCTAAGCATGTGTATAGGTGGTTGACTACATATTTAACCCATATAAGAAGAATCTATGGACAACACAATGAGTGGATGAAGGAGCACCTAGAGAGACTTGAGATCCTAGATGTTGCTTAGACTATATCAATGGATAAATGGTGGCAAAGAGCTCTAAATAGCTACATACTTGAGTTTGTTGTCTCAACATACTCGTGCCTTGAGGAAGTGGAGTACCAGTTTTTGTGCAACCCTAGAGGCACGCTTGTGAAGGAGTTTGATGTAGAGCTCAAAAATATAATGGTGGATTATAGTTTTAAAACTTTGGGGATAGAAGGCTAAAGTCCTTTCATGTATGAGCAGCCCAAAGGGGGAGAAGGGGATGTATAGGTAAGGTGTAATGGAAGGGGATGATCAAAATGACACCCAATATCTCAAAAGATAAACCTATAATAAGAGATAGTATTGACTACTGGAAGATCTGGAACCTAGAAGTATCGAGAGAACCCATAGTGAGTGGGAAGGGCATGGGGAAGGATCTTTTAAAATATAGCAATGTGAGGATGAGAGATATAATGAAGTGATGAATTAATCTCAACACTTGACAAGATTATAATTTGTTGGGTTTCTACAAAATTTGATGAGTATAGATACACTTGACATGCCTACCCCTTTAAAATTATGGTGCAAGATCATGCACAGGATCCCCCACTTGAATAAAGTACAAAATTAATAATTGACTTTATTGACAACTTATATCTTAGACATATTGTAGACTTGGATTGTAACTTTATGATTGAACATATTATTCCATACAAGGAGGTGAGTGAAAATACCTCTAAACTATTGGGTGCTAGTTCACCATAATAGAACTTGAATACAAGCATACCATCTTAGTTTATGTTAGTAATATAAGATGGGAAATAGCTCAAAAGAAGTGGTCTAGCACCACAAGTAAGTAGAACAACACCAATGACATCAACTATTCCAGTAATAACGATGGGACCAACACCTAACCCAGTGACTGGAGGCATTAGAGGACCACCACCAAGAGAGGCACTAGAGGGACAAGTGCCTCAAATACCAATTGTCCCCCACAGTAAATCTACTATGAAATGGACATGTATTTACCATAGTATCGTAGCATAGAGAATGTCTTAGAACATGTACTGAAGTGTGAATTACAATGGAATGCATAGGTCATAGCCCAATCATAGTGCAAGGCTAAATACCTAGTTTACAACCACTTTACTTGATCATGCCCACACTTGGTACAAGAAATTTGATCCTAACTAGGCCATGGTTGACTATGATAGCTTGAAGGATACATTCATGAAGGAATTTAAAATTTTGGAGTTTAAGCAACATAACATCATCATGTTAAAAGAGATTACCCAAAGACTCTCAAAGAGTGTGCACTTCTATGATGTAAGGTTCAAAATTATCCTATCAAAACTACCATATGATATTCACCCTTCTTAACATGCACAATGGCTCATTGGAGGGTTTCTCATGCTATTCTAAAGAGCACTTTCCATGAAGATTTTTACAAACCCTCAAGAAGAGCTTGAAGCCACATTGAGAGCCAAGGCAATTGAAAGTGTTGATACTAGGATCAGCCCATTTATGGAAGCGTAGATTGTATCTATGGCCTCCCAAATCTAGAATCTTATTGCTAATTCATCACATGATGTTTGAAGTGGATTATGGTGTACTGACTTCACAGTAGAAGTCCATAATAGAACTAACTACCCATGGAGGAATGTTCGTACTTTGCTTCTAATTTATGAAGTTTATCAAAAGTGTATGACATCTGAAACTTCCCTTTGTTGCAATGCACCAACCAAGTCAACACAAACATCTATTATCAATTATGTAATGCCTACACCCATACCATTGTTGATTACTAGGTGATTGAGGAAATGCACAAAACCATGGAAAGAGGTGCACAATAGGACACCACAACAATCAAAGGGTAGGATAACCAAGGTAATGAGGGATACAAAAAATCAAACATAAGATTTGGGATGTAATGAGGTACCAAAGGGTGAAGTGGAGGACCAGGTGGTGGAAGGTTCCCATTGTGCTCATGTTATAAGTGTGGCTCAATAAAGCATTATCAATGTGGTTGCCTTACACATCCCACATGTGGGTATTGTCGAGGGTCCCATAAGGTCAAAGAATGCCCCGACTTGTACAAAAAATTGACCCAAGGTAGGCCCAATTTAGACAAGGGTGAAAGAATGATCAGGCATGAGCAGAAAATAGAAAAATAGACTCCAAAGGCACAACCTATGTGCATAAAGGAAGTCAAGGTATAGGCAACAATACACAGTGGGTTCACCACTCAACTGCTAGTTATGTTAGTACCTAAGTTATGCCTCGAGTATAGGGAAAAGGGTCATAATGAGTGCATAACATGGCCTAAACCCAAAGCTACACCAAATGTAGACCCAATTCACCAAAAAGATGTGTTACAATAAGCTATGAGTGTCATCCAAAACCTATATGGGGAGTTCCAATTAGTGTGAGATCTAAAAGTGTAGACTTTTGCCTCTCATAAGAAGTAGGATAGCCAAGAAGTTGAGGTACAAGAATTAACTGAGATCCAACACAATAAGTTGAGGTCATCATACCATGCATGGAGAGGCCATGAGAAGTTCAACATACACAAAATGTTGAATATGACCAAGAACTCTTGGTGAATGCCACTATTCATGGATGGTCTATCTGTGAGGTTCTTGTAGACACAAGCATTGAGGTTAACATCTTAACCAAGAATGCCTAGGAAAAAATGGGTAGGCCAACATTGAGACTTTCCCCTCATGTACTCTTCATGGCTAATAATGCATGGATGCATCCTATCAGAATTATAAAGAGCACAGTTATAGATATAATGGGCACTAAATTTCACATTGAATTTGAAGTGATCGAGTTAGCAGAACATGATAACTACCTGACACTATTAGGAAGGCCATGATGTTATGAAAATAATGTAGATATGCACTTCAAAAGGCACTACATGACATTTGAAAATGGAAAAGGGAGGGTAGTTATACCCCTCTCAAATGACTAAGGACCCCCTTATATCAAGAGCATGGAAATTGAAGATGAGATCAATCACATTTATAACATCATGGAATAAGGTGTGGAGAAACTAGACATAAATGATCAAGGAATATTCTCTTGGGAAAATAGACAATTAACCTTAGACACCACCAACATTATTTGTGACCAATGGGTCGAGGAGGCATATGAGACCACTAGTTGATATTATTGCTTGGTACATGTGAAGGTGTAAAAACTAGTAAAGATAGGTTGGGTCCAGATTGATCATGCTTCTAAAAGATTCATTCTTTGCACCAAGAAGAAGGGAAAAAGAGATTTTTTCCCTAGTAAGGGAAAAATTGTAGTGATCTTAATATATGAAGGGAGTAATCTAGTGGAAGACTATGTCTGTGACCTTGAGTCATGCATCCCAAAAGAGGTGGATAGAATAGGCATACTAGTATACACATTCAAGAACACTACTGCTTTTTGGTGGATAACACACAATCCTATATTTCTAACTTGGTAGGATGTAAAGGCATCTATTTTTACCAAGTTTGGAAAGAGCAATGAGGACATGGACATTTCAGCCTACTCTGGTGACTCTGACCCTATTGCACATGTATGTCTTTGTAAAGAAACATGGACTATTTGTGGTAAAAATTCCCCAAAGAATTTATGGGTGTATGCCTTCTATAGGACCTTGAAGACTTGGTCATGGGCATGGTATGTATTCAATGAGACATGTTGTGAGATAGCTAACTAGGATGCCCTTAAGGATTGGTTTGTTCACACCTTTTCTTTGCAAAACCTTGAATTGATTGAGCCACTACAAGTAGTTTTAAGGTCAATGTTTGAGGATACTATAATATTGTAGGAGTGCATAAAATACATGTTTAGTGAAAAAGGGTTAGCACTCCCAACCTTCTTCAAAGAGTAAAATCTCAATAGTGACACTAGCGATGAAGATGATGACACATGGAAGGCACACACCTGGAAGAATTTGATAGGCAAAAGGAAGTTAGTGCGCCAAGTTGAGGATAATGCCCTAGAATAAGAAGACCCTACCCATATTTAAATATAAATAACTAAGGGAAACATATAATTAAATGACTCACCAGGAGAAGAATGAACCCTACCAATTTCCATTAAAAACTACCAAGGTAGATATCAACTCAAGGGGAGAACAAAAATTGCCACTCTAGCCAGCTATTGGTCTGACACAGAATTAGTGCATATTGTGGATCTCTTGAAGGAATTCCAAGACTTGTTCCCTTATAACTATAGAGATATGAAAGGCACACACCCACCCCTTGAGAAGATGAGCATAAAATTAGTTGATGGTGCACGACCCATCAAGAAGCAACCTTATAGGATGAACCCAAATCTTCATGCTAAAGTCAAGATAGAGATTGATGGTATGTTAACCATAGGCATCATCTACCCCATGTAGGAATCCAAATGGGTTATCTCCATGGTCATAAACATAAAAAAGGATGGTTGCATCTATATTTTTGTTGACTATAGACAATTGAACATTGCCTACATAGCTGACCCTTTTCCAACTCCGTTTACTGATGAAGTATTGTATGGCATCATAGATTTCAAGATAAACACCTTTACTGATGGGTTCTTAGGATATCATCAAGTCCAAATTAAGGAGGAAGACAAGCCCAAAACCACATTTGTGATAGAATAGGTTTGTTTCACTTACAACATGATGCCCTTTGGGCTGAAGAATGTACCAATCATGTTTTCTTGAGTGGTGATTATTTCCTTCAAATACTTCATTCACAAGTTCTTCCAAGTATACTTAGATGATTAGACAGTGTATGGGTTAGTGAAGGATCACTATGATAAATTTCACCTTATGTTTGAAAGGTGCAGGCAGTTTCAAATTTCATTAAACCTAAAAAAGTATGTTTTTGCAATGTCATTTAGCACTTTATTTAAGCACATCTTTTGCAAGGATGGTCTGCTCATTGATCTGCCAAAGATTGCAATCATCCTTCATCTCCAGACCTCATCAATGTAGAAAGATTTTCACACATTTACTGGACATTATGGGTACTACAAGAAGTTCATAAGGAATTATGTTAAGATTGCAGTGCCACTAAAAGAGTTCTTACAAAAGGATGGCCCATACTATTAGGGTGAAGTGCAAGAAGATGTTTTGAGACACTGAAGCTCAAACTAGTAAGTATGTTGATATTACAATTTCTTGACTAAGAAACTCCCTTTCATGTCCACATCGATGCCTATAGTATCATAATCAGTGCCATTCTAACACAAATAGGTGAAGGCAAAATGGATCATCCCATTTCTTTTACAAGCAAAAAACTAACCAAGGTAGAACAAAACTATAACTCAATTGAGCGTGAGGAGCTTGCCATGGTTTACGCCCTGCAGAAGTTATGATAATATTTGTTGGTAACCCCTTTCATCTTCTTCATTAATCGTGAAGTGCTTAGGTACCTGGGAAATAAGCTCATTCTACATGGGTACATTTGTTGATGGATTGTTTTGTTTTAAGAGTCCTAGTTCTCTATTATAGTAAAGCCTAGAAAACAAAACTCAGGTCTAGACCATCTGTCAAGTATCAACTCAGGCAATGTAACAGTGCCTATTGAAGATGATATGCTTGATGCATAATTTTATAGGCTCTAGTACATCCCCAAAGACTTGATAGATATCATTGCATTTTTGACCTCTGAATCTACACCCCAGATCATGACAACTAAGGAGAAGAAATAACTTATAGTTTACACTGCCCCTTTTCAACTCATTGATAAGGAACTATACAAGTTAAGCCATGATGAGGTTATACACTGATGCATCCTAGATAAAGAATGAGACTTAGTACTATAAGAGGCACATGAGGGGATTGCAAGAGGCCACTACACTAGAGATTCAATGATGTGCAAAGTACTACAATCAGGCTTGTGGTGGCCAACTCTATTTCATGATGTAAAAAAATATGCCAAATCTTGTGACATCTACCAATGTATGGGAAAACCAAACCATCAAGATGAGATTCCTCTCATCCCCATCCTTTCCCAAGCACCATTTAAAAAATGGGCCATTAACTTTATTGGGCCTATTACTGTGGATGTAAGGTGCACAGGCACACAATACATTCTGGCTACCATAGATTACTTCACCAAGTGAGCCAAATCAACACCAACCAAAGATTTTAAAGTCACCACCATAGTAATATTTATCTAGAAGAATATCATCAGTTATTATGGATGCTCACTTAACTTGACTAGCGACTGTGGTATGCACTTCATCAATAAAATCATTTAGATCCTACTGACAAAATATATGGTGGAACACCATAAAATGACACCTTACCATCCCCAAGTGAATGGTACCATAGAATAGTTTAATAAAATATTGGGATGTGCCTCATAAAAATATGTGATGTTAGTCACAAAGATTGGGATGACCATGTGTCAGCAGTATTATGGGCCTATCACACTACATACAAGTACCTAAATAAGGCTACATCATTTCAACTAGTGTTTGGCACATACACCATTTTACCCATGGAATTCCTAATTCCCTCATTGTGTATCATGTGTATTGGTCAATTGGATGGCCACAAATATTTAAGCACATGCCTGGAAGACTTGAAGCGCTTGGATGAGATACGTGCCCAAGCACGATGGAGCCAACAAATAGAAAAGACATGTCAAAAGATATGGCATGATAAGCACATCAAGTGCAAGATATTTACAAAAGGTATGCTAGTCTTGCTATATGAGTATAAGTACCTCATGTACCTAGGCAAGTTGTAAATTTGATGGATGAGACCTTATATCATCCACATTATATTAGATACTGGTGCATGCAAGATGTGTACATTGACAGGTGAAATGCTCCTTGGGAATTTCAATAGCAACAGATTGAAGATATATTGTCACTAGGATGGAATTTGTGTCATCAACTTCTCGATCACAAATTGGTTGCTTTATTTTGACCATAATAAAATTTGGTGCAATCCGAAATATTTCCTTATGATTATTTCTTTTGTATTGAGTGAATACGCGTGGTGCTTTTAGGCCCATAGGAAAACTCTTTTGGTACTAACACACATAAATCTAGTTAGGTGAGTCAAGCATGGTCACTTTCTATGCACCTAAGGCCAGACACCTAAGTTTTCTGGAACATGCAAAGATGGCCAAGTTTAAAAACTATAAGTACAAATTGATGAAGGCAATCACACAAGATGTTTGTGCACAAGAAATCAATAAGAGACAATGAGGCACTGAAAGATCAGTGCATGGATTTGTATGGGGCAGGGAAGGCTGAAGCAAGAGATATGAAAGCATACAAAAATCAACAAATAATGAGAGGCATGCTTGTAAGGAAGTGTGAATGGAACTAAGGAGGCTAAATCATGTGTATGTGAATCGCTATGCCCAAGTTATCATAAGAAGGGCGAAGGTGATGCCAAGTTAAACCAAGTGTAAGAGAATGATTGTCATGATAGTTGTCACCCATCCAATAGTCAGAAGGAAGTGATCATTTTAATTATCTGTCACTTCACCAAATAGACCATTAGCGAAGTTAATGCTATAATGGTGGAGCACAAAGATCCTCAATAAATGAGTAGTCAGTGGTGGATTTTAGTGGATTTAATGGGTTTAGAAAATTTCAAGAAATCCCCATGATGTCATCCATTAATGAGGTAGTTGAAAACATATTATAAAAGAATACATGGTCAAAGTAGCAAGGTTACTATTTTTTCAAGACTTTTGAGTAGAATAAATAGCCAAAGCCATTAAACTTGGAAACTGATAGTAGAGAGAAAACCAGTCATCCACATCCCCCCAAGAAAGAATGAGTGAACAATGAGAATATTACATTCTTATTTGAGTTAATAAGGAGGTGAGTAGAGAGAAATTGATAGAGAAATAAGGTGACAAAAGTTTTGCAAAATGACCAAGCCACCATTAATGGTGCAAGAAGCTTGAGAGTTAAATGCACAATCAAAATTCCCATGAATATTAAGAAGTGCCAAGCATAATTTTGAGCTTTGGTAAGATTAAGTAGTCATGCTTCAACAATAACAGATTTAGGATGGGCAAGAAAAGGCTAAGCATAGCTCTGCCACAAGCACAGAAGGATGTGAAGAAAGTACAAGCGGTGAAAGAAGCAATCACCATAAAATTGGAGGTGTAGATGGTGGAAGGCATAAGAGTCATGGAAGTATATCTAAAAATGACCACAAAGCTCTCGTATAGAGAAATTCAATTCCACCCTGAGGTCATGGTGGGGGAGAAGTGGGTGTCCTTTGCACATGTGTACAAGATCAAGGATTGCAACCATAGGATATGAAGCAATGTGAAAGAGTTAAACCAAGACTGGATGGTAGACATGGGGAAGAGGACAAAGGAAAGCATCATCTCTTTGATGTCTCCATTAGAGATAAATTGGTAATCATGAGTGCCACACAACTATTTAAGTTGCCAAGCTTTGATAAACTGAAAGAATTGGTGCAGTTCTTCATATTGTGAGTACATGGCAACCATTTTTACTTCATAATATGGTACATGAGGATCTCGATGAGCCTTATTAGTCAAATCATGAGACTATCAGGCATTAGAGCAAACATCCATGAAATGATGCAAGATGAAGTGGAGGTTGAAAGGGTCGTAAATATCATGGGCTAATACAAGTCAGGGTTTGCATTCCCCATCAAGGACATCCAAGACCTGGGTACAAGGGTAGTAGCATACATGGTTATCTCTAATCTATGCCTTGGTGGTTGATGGTCCCACATCAGCAAGACCTTCTTGTGTATTGCCCACCATATGGTGCAAGGTGTGAAATTTAACATCTCCAAGTTCATGGTTGAGGAGATTGTCAAGAATGTGCAAGAGTGCCATCAAGCACGTGAAACCTTCTAATGGGAGTAGATGTTGATTCTGATAGTAATGGAGGAGATAGGTGTGTTGTAAGGAAATTATGACCACCTATGGGTGTTTCCACCCAATGACAAGTCCCCTAGGATTAAGTATCAGGATTTCATTTACCCACCTAGCTTCTCATAGAAGTACAAGACTAGGGTACAAGGGTGGTGTGATAGGTACATATAATCCTTTGGGAAGGAGTGGTGCATCCCTTAGGAACTTCCCCCAATAACTAGTGGAAATGATAACCTTTGCCATAATTCAACACTTTTGTGTGGTGCGCCTAGTACTCATAGATGGGAACTTGTCAGGGTGGCTCAGGTTGTCTTATGCATTCTCAACCAAGTATTTTATGATAACACTAAGAATAATCCCCAACATGCAATATCTTGAGATCTCATCAAGACCATAGATCAAGATAGAAGCATGATGAGGTGCCAATTTTTTCACCCTAGAGCCAAGGCCACCAAAGATGAGGAAGATGATACTGACAGGATAGACATCCATCCCCTCCATAGAGTGATAATAAATGGGAGGATATTCAACCTCTACTATGAAATTAAGTCATGCAAGAAGAAAAATGACCTTGGAAAGGATGATGATTGCCCCTCTTAGTCAATGATGAAGGGAAGGTTGCACCAAAACTATAGGAGAAGATACTCTAAATAAAATGGGGTGAGAAGCTTGAAGAGATCATAGAATACATTGAGTTAAAGATTGCCTCCAAAGAACCAATTGTTCCCCCAATTCCAAATAAGTTTGTGCCCTTCGTGCAAGAGAGTGCTTCCTCCAGCAAGAAGCACTATAAAAATACCAATGGATCAATTACATTCCCTACTATAACTCTTGTAGAGATGGAGAAAGAGGTGACCCTCACGCCCATAATAGAAGAGGAAACTAAAAAAGAGCAAGCAAGAACCCATATCCTGTAAGTAGAAGAAGGAGAAGAGGATCCAAGTGATAAGAATGTACAAGAAGCCCTAAAAAATGGTATGATCATCATGCTTCAGGAAATAGAGGAACCAACAAGCCCCATATCCAATGAAGAAGCCTCCACACTACCTATGAAAAATGTCGAGGAGAAAAGAGTGGCTTGGAATAAAATGGGATTGAGTAAGGAAGAAATCAATAAGGTGTTGGTGCTCGAAGAGAATCAGAGACTTTTCAGGGAAATGGAATTGGCCAAGTTATAGAAAAGGGCCTTGAAGGTTCTCGTAAGGGTAGGATCAACAGTTGAAATAATTAGGCAAGCACCAAGTGCCCCCATGAGGAAGGCATAATAAGTTGCACAAGAGGCATCCTTGAGTAGTGAAGGGGTGCTTGAACAAAAATAAGGCAATAATGGCACTTAGAAAAATAAACAAAGATAATGGAGGAACCCCAGAAGTAACAAGGTGACATTAACACTGAAGTAATTTCCATGGAGGTGAGTATTGAGAAACCTCTGGATGAAGAAATGGATGAGGGGGAGAAGTCCGAGGAAGAAACCCCTAAGGATCAAATGGGTGAGTCATTTGAAGAGAGTATCAAAGAGAGTGGTGGCATCAGTGAAGAAGAGGAAGTATAGATAGAAAAATCCATCATTGAAAAGGATGACAAGGAGTTGAATACAAGAGAGATGATGAAGAAGAATTGGGTGGAGTAAGATCTCTATATGTATGAAACTATGTCCCCCCAAGCCACCATGACTAGGACATGCAAATAACTCTCATTTGCATTAGACCACTACATGGATGAGCCCTAATTTGAGGTACCTAAGGTGGTTACTTTGAGCCTAGACGAACCTGATGAGGGGTAGGACTCCCTCCTTATTAGCCCTTATGCCATGAACCCAGTCCAATCTGGGAATGCACTGATCAGGATGGCCACAAAAGTTGCATGGTGAAACATCATCAATGATGGCAAGGTGAGGAAATGGAAAAATCTCCTCAAGGAAGCCAAGGATGAGGTGCAAGCCAAAAAATTCAAATTGCAACAACTCTATGAGTGTGTGGAGGTGATCAAACCATCCCTTTTGGTAGGTGTCAATACTTCAAACTTTTTAGAGGTTAACAAAATCTATGTTTTAGTGGAGCAGATGCTTCTAAGGTTAAAACCTAAGCCAGTGCAAGAAGAAGAAGAAGATCCCAGTGTTTTGCTACAGAAAGAGATAGCTAATTATCTCTAAGAGGTATAAGACCTCTTTGATAAATTATAAAAGGGTGTAGAGGCAACAAGTGCCATTTTTTTAAGCTTCTCTAACCAAGCCTTAATTATTGATGCACACCTAAAGTAGGCAAAATAAGAGAAGGAGAAGTTGATGGCAAAAGTGTACTCAACATATAGGTTAGAATGGGTGAAAATCATGGGCATCATGAATGTTCTCAACAACCAGATCAAGGATCAAGAGAAGAATTTGGAAGCACTCTTCCACACTCTACATACTAAGGCCTGTGAGCAAGAAATGATCATAGACAAGAGTGTGGAAAAGGCAAACACTGATGTTCAGGATTTTCATATGGAGTTGGAGAAAATGGATGTGCTTATACTCACTACTACATCTAGTAAAATAGATAGCACCATCAAAGAAATCAAGCTTGATATTAAAGGCTTTGAATACTTCATCGTCAAGCTTAAGGATAATGTGCCTAAGTTCTGCACTCCCAAGAACTTGATAGCCTAGTCTGAGGATGGACTAATGTTTTTGAATGGGTTAATATTGGGTCCCTAACTCATTAAGTAAAGGATTCTCACCAACACAACATCCACATAGGCATAAATGAATCATTTTGTGTAATGATTAGCCTATGGTCATTTTGGCACCAATTGGAGAGTACATCGCATATCTTGCACCAGCTGGAAGGTGACTAACTATCTCCCAAATTTTCAAGGCATCTTCTAGGATTGGAGAGATGTGGTGATTGTAGTGTAGAGTTTGTAAGGTTATAGATCTAGTGAGTATGATCACTAATTTCCAGTTTGGCACTCGATGTGCACCTTCCACCCTGGTGAAGATACTCTCAAATGTTATTTAAAGAGCTCGAGCCAGAAAAAGGAAAGGAAATGAAGGATTGCAATATAACTCTGCCAAAATGAATCCTATATAGACATTACTTTGGTAGCCATTAGGCATAGGAATCATATGGAAGTCATGAAGGCTCCACTTGTAAGTGCCCAATCTCATCTGTGAGCCTCTAGGTCATTAAGTAAGATGAACTAAACACATATTCTACTTTAAACTCTATACATACTTTGATTAATGGTGAAGATTATTGCAAGTAAAACATAATGTGGCTGGTTTACACATCTTTTTTGCATTAATAATGAATTGTGTAATGGTGGTGATGTCAAATTTTAAATACAATTATGTTAGGTAATGTTCATGCATGCTAACTAGTTTGCTTCTTTAATGGAGTCCCTGTAAACTTTCATGACATAATCTTTATTTTGCATAGAGAATGAGTATAGGTTATGCACCAAGTATTCATAGTCCTTGTTAGGATCGTGTGTCTATCATGAGTATTTTGAGTGAAAGAAGCCTTTTGACCCTTTAAGTGTCTATATGACACTAGGCTTAGTCCATGAAAGGCTAGCACCTATGTATTTACCTAAAGCTTTCTTTGAATTGATCAAGACCCCTAATTGAAGTCTCATGTCATGGAACAACTAGCCCAATGTGGGCTCTAATTCCTTCTCAGCTACACTTGGGGTGAGCACATAAGGCCTGTGCCTTATGTGGATTCATGCCGATGCAATTGAGTATTCAAATGTTGAGCGCAAAGGGAATATCCCATGATTGTACCTAGTCGAAGTAAACCAAGAACCGATTAAGACAACATTGCTCTCTTTTTATACAACATATTTGACCACCATCTTATTGTAAATGAGCACTATAAAATTATCATTGGCCTCCTTCAATATGTTGCCTAAATGCATAAATTATTCCACTACAAGAAACACATCCTTATCTACAATATCCAAAATAAAATAAAAGAATCCAAATGGGAAGCCATTCGATCTAGGTGCATTATCTCCTTGCATCGAAAAAATAATCCATTTGACTTCTTCCATAGTTGTGTTGGCGGGGGTGGGGAGTTGGCTATCAACAAATCATTCGTGTTCCTAGAGACGATGCTAGGGAAGATGCTTAATAAAGCCTCCTTATTTGGATCTAATTTATTCTTCCTCAAAAGCAAATTTTTATAGAAGGAGGTCATTTCCTATTTTATCTCTTCCTAATATGAACTTGTGTCCCTACTCTCTCTTACCGACTCATTTATCTTATTCAAATTTATGAATTTTAGAGTTGAAGTGTGGAATAATTTATTATTCCTATCCCCTTCCTTCAGCCTCATATTTATGAATTTCTATCTCTATAAGGTTTCCTCTTTGGCCTCCAGGGAGTGGAACTCGCTTAACAACTCCTTTTATTTATCCATCCTATCCTAATTACGCCTATGTCTTCCATCTCTTCTTCTAGCAATAATAGTTCCCTATAAATTTTGCCTTCTACTCAAAGATGTTTCGAAAGACCTCTTTATTCCATTTCTTAATATTAATTTTGGCATTTCTCAGCTTTTTGGCAAGTCTAAACATGGCTAAGCCTACCACTTCTTCACTAATCCATTCATTTAACCTATTTTTGATATCCAAATGTTGTATCCACATATTTTCAAATATAAAATGAAAAATTGCCTCTTTTCTAGTCCTCTTGCATACCAAGGCCAAAGGATTACGATTTGGCCTGATCTTAGGAAGAGCGAAGAGAATCATAGTCCTCTTAACGAACCAATTTGGGGTAATGAAGATTCTATTGAGCCTGAATTGAATGAGTGTTTATCCTACTCTCTTATTTTACCATGTATTTTTGGTTCCACTTAGATCAACTTCTAGAAAACTATAATATGTGATAAACTCACCCAATTCCTCCATACTCTCTAAAAGATCTTGGATTCCTCCCTTCTGTTCTAGTGGAGAAAGTGGGGTGTTTAAATCTTCATCAATCATCCATCTAAAGGCACTACAAGTAGATATAAAAGCTTTTACCTCATTTCATAATGGTCTTCTACCTTGAACTAAATTGGGGGCGTAAATATTAAACAACAAGAAGACCTCATTGTTGTCCTTGTTCTTAAACAAAATGGTTAAGTTGTGATCTTTCCTGACCATAACTTCCCCTTACCATAAGAGGGGATCCTAAAGTGTAACTAATCTTCCTGAGGTTCCTTTAGAACTACTACCAACTCCCTCTGCTCTACTCCATATATTATTCTTAGTTTTGTTAAGGGCTTCCTCTAACATTTTCATTCCTTGAATCAACATTATGTTGGGTCAATGGGTCTTCCTTAAATTCCTAACTATTATCTACTTATTAAGGCTATTGAGGCCCTTTGTATTCCATGAAATTACCTTCATTTGGTTGGAATCTTAAATCCTCCCATCTTCAAAATTATTTGGACTTTGTTGGCCACCTCTATTGTTGTTTCCCTAGTTCTTATTTCCTTTCATGTAGGTCTTTATTTATCTTTATTCCCACTACCTAGTCCTACTAATTTATTCAAACTTTTAGTTTTTCTATTACTAAAGTTTTGGCTAGGGCCGAGAGAATTGCAGCTCTTACCTTGAGTTAAAATAAAAGGAACAGACTCCACCATTATAAGACTATCTGTCCTATCTCTTATACCTCCACTATCCTCCATCTCTTGGGGTTTGTTGGGAGAAATCACCTTCAACTCCTCTAGGTGTATAATCTTAGACTCCGGTGTTTCCCTATCCTACCTCTTTGACATGATCAAAAGGTCTATAGGGGATGTTATATGATCAAATTCATTAGCAAGAACCTTACCTTGACTATCAAGTTTGTCATCTTTTCCATCATTTGGACCTTTTCCCTAAAAATCTTATAGATTCCATTGCTTGTTCTTGTCTAGTTTCCTTCCTTGGGGATTTGAAACCCCTTTATTGACTAGCTTGATGTCTTTTCCTTAGAGTTGGCATATTCTAATTCTTACTCTTGATTGGTTTCCTTCCTTGGGGATTTGATAACCTTTTCTCTATTAATGATAACAGCATTTAAGCTTTTCTAACCCTTTTCATCGCCCCCCTCTCCCCCCTCCCCCCTCCCCCCGCCCCCTTGTTGGAGCTTAAGATATTAAATTAATTTAATTTTAGACCTTTTTAAGGAAATATTTAAATGAACATTATAAATGTTTGTAATATGTGTGTGTGTGTGTGTGATGTTTCCATCGATATTTATAAAGTTAAGACTTTAGAATAAAATGAAAAAACTTTATAAAATATGTGAAAATCTTTTCTACAATATCTTTGAGGTGGATGCTTCATTTTCTACATGAGCCTCTTTTCCATAGATTCTCTCTTGTTGATTTTTCTAGACACCTTCACATAATTATGTGGGTTGTAAACATCACACCTTTAAAATTAGAAACTCGCTACTTTTTCTTCTTCTTCTTCTTCTTCTTCTTCTTCTTCTTCTTCTTCTTCTTCTTCTTCTTCTTTAGGCCTTATTCCTCTACTCTCAAGCACAAAAAAGAGTTCAATGATTAACTTCGATACCTTTTTTAAGCACCATAAAATTCTACATTTTTTGGCAATTATTTATTGCCATGCCTTTTTTTATGGGTGCTTAGTTTGCATCCAAATGCTTTCTTCTATATGCCACAAACTATTTTTTTTATTTTTAATGTAGGCGCCTCCACTCTTCTACAAAAATTCATTTTGTAAAGTTGGTATGCAGTGCCTCCATGAACACCTTTTTATTGTGATGGGTGCTTCCTTTCATAACCACTCCTCTATTTTTTGAACACCTCCTTCTTCAAATTCAACATCACCTACTTTTCTAATGTATTTGGAGTGTTATGGAGTTCCTCTATTTAGCAAGAAGAAAGTTATGGAACTCTTATTCTCCATTCCTTGTTATCCTAGGGCAACCTCATTTGATTACTCTCATATGAAATCACAAGAAATATTTTGTGGCAGTTGAGGCTTATACAAGGGAATGTAATAGTTCTCTTCCATGTTCACATGCCCCACCAAACTCTCTTAGGATTTCTTGTTTTGATGCCAAATTTAGGACAAAATAACATTTATATTAGTTAATATTTCTTTAAATGTGTATGGATAATTTATTCAACATTATAACATAACAAATATCCAAAAATATACTAAGATCATTTATAAATATTCTTATGGGAGTGGATCTTATCAAAATAACCTTAGCCTATTAATAAATTATTAGGCTTATCTTGTATGATTAAAACTTATCCCACTACTAAGTATAAATAGTAAATTATTTAAACCTACTTCTAACTATATGTGATTTGTTATATATAAAAATACTATAGTCTAATATATATATCATAACATAAGTTTTCTCAAAGTCAAGTTTAAGAAACATAATGAACTGTCGAGATGCTAGATCCCACTCCATGCCTTCCCCGATGACAATGATGTTATCTAAAATTAATTTTCTCTTAATGAAAATTATTTTCTCTAGTCTAACAATTGCAGGGACAAGGTGACATAGATGCAACACAAGAGCTTTGGATAGATCTTATATGAGACATTCAACAAATTTATAGGCCTCCAATTGGTAATGAGCTACAAATCTCTTTCTTTAAAAACAAACTTAATGTAGTATTGGTTGATGATATTTCCTAAAGAGTTTGCCTATAGAGCTTCTTTATAATCTAGAAACAAGTGTAGTCTAACAAAATTCTAAGTGGCTTTGAAGAATTCACAAGGAAAGCCATCAAGGCCTAGGGATTTATCATTGACAATGTGGAGGAGCACCACATATAGCTCATCGAGGGTGAGTGGCACATCACAAAGGTTCTAAGTATATGAGTTGAGCTTCAAATGTGATAAAACATCCAAACATTCCTACAAAGCTTGAGCTCTTTCAATAAATTCTTTCTATGCCCTAAAACCTAATTTGTAGTGGTCCCAAAAACCTTTTAATATATCTATAAACTCAATAAGTTGTTAGTGAGACACTTTGATATTATCTAACTTGGCCATAAAGGCATAGATGATATTTATGGATTATATAACACCTCAGTCTTGTACACTTGGTAAACTCAGACCTTAGTTGTTCCTCTCAAGACCTTTCTAGCTTTTGCACATCTCGCATCTACTCTATCTTATGCCCCTTAGGCTATATCTATTAATCTGACCAATCTTATGTTGATGATCCACACCTAGAATGCTTAAAACGTACTTATCTTCCATCTCTATAAGTTTTTAACCTATACCTACTTTCTTGCTTCCTAGACACTAATGTCTGGGATAGACTCTAACATCAATGTTAGTGTCCTGACCCGATGCAAGTGTCTAATACCCTAAAGTCATCCAACTTGTAAATGAAATGTATCCTAATGGTTAGCCTAAGTGATTTAATTCAAGTTACTTCTCTAAAGGGATTGATATACATATAAGATCAAACCTCATTCATTCCTCACCTAGTAAAAGACTAAAGAGACCAATACAACTTATCAAAATCACTTTATCAAGCATTCAATTGAATAAAGCTTCCCTATCTCCACACTAGTCATAGGTACACCACATTTATAGATCTAAAGTACTAAATAAGCAACCCAAGAGCCTGATTTTCCAAGTTACAAGATAGGTCACTGTTGTACTTGCTTTACACAATATTGCATGATTCACACACAAGCCAACACGTATGGGAGAACTACATGAGTCGGTTATGTAGGCAACACCCATTAAAAGTGGGATATTTGGGGTTAGCTCAACACCATGTGCCCATTAACCCATTTTTATCTAAGGTCACTATGAAGATGAAGAACTAGGGTTTTACAAATTCATGAGGAATGATAGTTTATGACCCAGATCTGAATGCACCAGAGCAAAGGCAAAGTCAAACCCAAAAGCATCCATTTGGTCACATCCTTTTTAAATAGGTAATCCATATAGGGCACTTATATTTAACCCAAACAACAATTTTGATGCAACTATCCTAGGATGACGTTAGTGTCTAGAGCCCCAAAAGCATCAAATCTAGAATCTAATGACTATTTTAGAATCTCCTTCTAGACTGCTTTCTATCTATTGTATTAATTCTTTATCATTTCCATGCATAGATTAGTTTTACGTTTTATATTTAGTCTATACTCAATATAATAAATTTAGTGTATGTTTATATCTGAGTTTGGCATTTAATTGGTCTATTATAGATCTGATTATCACCCTTCTATATTATCATTTCTATATTCTTAACCTTATTATACCACCAAGGTAGGATATATCCCCCTTTATCTAATTTAGCATTAAACAAAAGGAAATCAAAAATTCTTTCGAGGCTATCTCCAAATTTAAAACAATGAAAGAAAGCACAAATTTGGGCTCATTTGGCTTCATGGTTCTTACCAAGCTTGAGTTTGTTGTTTGAGATGAGCACCTAGAGATTGTAATTGTGTATCAAAAGGGTTGCACTCAAGCTGAGAGAAGATACACATAAATTCCTTATCCACAACACTATTGGATCTCTTACAAATTCTTGCCATTTCTTTGCCATAATGTCCGAGAAAGGTGGTGGTGCACTCGATGACATCGTCCCACCACTCAATCTTGCTCACAACATAAAGTGGATGTGGCACAAGGTTCTAAATCATTACAATCAACTAGATCATATGGGATAAAGAGGCTATATTCATAAATAATTTCATGTAGCAAATTTTGAGGCTTGCCCCCTAGACCAATCAAAAAGTGATGGCCCATGTGATTAAAAAGGACAATTTCTGGATGAAACATAAAAACATGTCCATTAATGACCTGAAGATTAAACACATGCTACTTGGTGAGCATGATGTAGTCAATCCATTTGAGAATTTGATTAGGGTCTAGACAAAATTTAGGCCATGTAAATCATAGGTCTGTGTTGTCAAACCACTACCAAAAATTATGGTATGAAATACCACAACAATTTTTAAAATAAAAGCAAGATTCATGCCCTCTAACACACCAATGCATCAATGAAGTACCTTTTAATCCTATAGGGATTCAACCATATTAAAGTCACCACATATCACCCAATTATAAAAAAAACAAGTTTTTAACAAACCATCATTGTAATGTTGTTATTTTTGGAACATCATTAGGCACATAGATAATAAAGATGCTTGCCATCAATGTCAACCACAATCCACATGATATGATGCATCAAATATTGCCCAAGGAAATCACAATAGAGGAATTTTTAGGGGAAATGAAAATAATCAACCACCATGACCATCCTCACTTAGGGTGGTGAATTAAGTAGTGTTAACCCATATTACCTTTAATACGGTCTATAGATTTAACACAAAGACGTCCAATTCTTGAAAGAAAATAAAATCCACCACACCAAGCCTTTGACAAGTGGAATTAATAAAGAATTTTTATGAAGATTCTATAAGTTTATGCACATTCTATGACATGAAATTCATGAGGAGGAATCCTCCATATGCATTTCTCCTTGCCTATCACCACCTACTAAAACAATAAATTGATTACTCAAAAGTGTAGACTAGTTTGTATGAATAAAACATCCAATGAGATGGAGTGACATTTACCACCATTATCTCCCCTTGATGAGTCATCGTCACAATGAGGTGGACTAAACAAATGCCTTGAGGGTAGAGGAGCCGCTGAAGTTGGGCCATCATTGAGAATAATTCCTTAAGTAGTTAGAACTTGTGTTGTTTGACTCTACGAGACCGAGACAAACCCGTTCTTCTTAACATATTGTTGTGTTTTGACAACGAGTAAAGACTCTCATATCTTAGAATTTTTGGGAAATGTCACAACCTTTTTTACTACCAATAATAGTCCAATACTCTTCTTTATCGATCCTATCCAAAGTATCAGATGTCGATTTTGGAAAAAATAAGGAATAAGCGGGTAATCTTTATCTTTTGGTATGGGGTTTGGCAACAAAAACAAGTATCAGGTAGATTGGTATATGTGACTTTCTTGGTGAAATGAAGGCACCCACCTAAATGTCTATATATTCTTTCAAATATTTATTGAGGTACACCTCAACATGAACCCTTTTCTAGGGTTGAGCGGAAAAAAACCTTTCCGGCTCATGGTAGATTAAACGCACCATAGGCCACATTATTTGTTCCAAAAAGGTCCAATATGGAATTGGTAGGCCAAGCAACTTGATCCATTGATGGACCTTGAGGGAAGCATGTTTAGTAACTTTGAGATCACATGACCATTGCGATAAAACCATAAGGGTGTTGCACTTGAACAAACAAATAACTTGTTCAAAAGCTCCTATAGTTGTTGCCACTCCTTAACGAAAACAAAAAAAAACCTTTGTAAGGTTTCTAACACCCAAAAGCTTAATGTCATGGGGATTCTAGGGTTGTTTAACCTATGAAGAA
The DNA here is from genome assembly GCA_037957365.1 of Torreya grandis. Taxonomy (NCBI): domain Eukaryota; kingdom Viridiplantae; phylum Streptophyta; class Pinopsida; order Cupressales; family Taxaceae; genus Torreya; species Torreya grandis. Next base: position 2,072,918 of record JARHVA010001116.1, on the reverse strand, counting down.
AGAGACTACTTAAAGGGGATTCAACCAACATAATAAGCAATGAAACTATAATTTAATTCTATTGTCAAATGGAATATACAACGTCTATTGCTAACAACACATCTACAAAATGAGAGGCACTATCAAGGTAATTATCTCATTGTAAACTTTCAAAACAAATTTTCGTACTTATTTCAATGCCATGCTTCCCACCGTCTACAACAATACTTGGAGTCAGTTAATTTAAAACCATTTATAAAAACTTAAACCGTTCTTATTAAATGTAAAAATTAATACAATTAAACTTAAAAATCCTACAACAATGACAAAAAAAAACTAAATATCAAACAAGAGATAAACTATACATAAACCAAACCCTAAAAGCGAAAACAACATTGACATTTTTAATTTATAAAATATTGTCTTACAAAAATTAGTAAAATCTAACCTTTTTATCAACTAACCCTTCAATATGTTGGAGATCATGAACATATTCATTCAGATGAGAACATCCACCATCGAAGTGGGCCATTTTGAGGGTTGAGGAAATCACTTGGAGTCCCCTTGTAGGGCATTGATGAATAAAAGCTAAGAGAAGCAACCTTTTGCTTCCTTTAAGCAACTTTGTGGCAGTTAAAAAGTTGGGAATGGGAATGGCGTTTCCCAACACCGAGAGGGCTCACTTTAACGGGAGCCCACAAAGTATTTTCATTGCATACCCATATTTTTTATGCATCACGTTGACGGAACCATCGACCACCATTTTTTAAATAAATGATTAAAAAAACTAAAAACAAACTGCAGGCAAAGGGTTGATAGGTGGAGAGAGAGCCGTTGCAGAAAACACCAAATCTTCAATCCTCACACATGGCAATTGACATAGTCTCCCTCCCACTCCACCTGGCACTTCTTCATTGGGCCACAGAGAGACTTACAGATCATGTTTTCTCAGTACAGATTTGGACTGAAACAGTGTTTTTATTCATTTTCTGGTTCATGTGGATCATCTCACACTCCTTTGGCAACTGGGTCCCTATATGCTGTGGAAAACAAGAAAACTTTTCATTTGGGTGTTACTCTTTTGGCCTAGGCTGCTATTCAATCAAGGATTGTTTGACCCCTTTTCATTTCGGTATCCTAACTTTGCATTGAAATGTGAGAGCAGGAAGTATTTCTGAAGTTGGTACAGGTTTTTATAATGTTGATGTTCGATTTCGTGTCCTTATAGATACTTTGATGTGAAAAGGTCGGTTTTTTTTTCATTTTGGTAGCAGTTTTTTTGGCCTAGGTTGGTATCAAAACAAGGAATTTCTTTGTCCCCTTTCATTTGGGTAGTCTAAATTGGCACTGAAATGTGAGAGCAGGAGGATTTTTCAATTAGGTACAGGTTTTTATAAAGTGGGTGATGAATTTGAGGCCTTCGTAGACAGTTTGATGTGAAAAAGGCGGGATTTTTTTTTCCTCATCGAGGTAGTAGTTTCTTGGTCGAGATTGGTATCGGAACAATTTTTTTTCGCTTTTTTGCACTTTTTTATTTGGGTTGTCTAAATTTGCATTGAAATGTGAGAGCAAAAGGTATTGCGGAAGTGGGTACAGGTTTTTTATTAAATTGGTCTTGGATTTGAAGCCCTGATAGATACTTTTGATGTGAGAAAGTTTGATTTGTTCAAGAGAGTGGTGGATTTTTGAGCCCTGAAAGTCCCTACTAATGGCAACTTTGGAGGCTTTGACTAAGATGGAAGGAGGGGAGCTTGGAGCAGGAGGCGCAGAGAAAGTGAGGGAACAGATAATAGAAGCCAATGAACTCCTCAGAGGGTTGAAGAAGATAAGAAGAGAGAGAGGATCAACTGCAAAGGAACGAATCAGTAAAATGCCCCCCTGTGCTGCTGGCAAGAGGAGCTCTATATACAGAGGTGTCACAAGGTTAGCAATAAATGTTGGTGCATTTTAATTTTGGATAATTTTAACTAGTTTAGGTTATCTTTTTTTAATTTTTTTTAATTTGATATGACCAATTTGTGTTTGTCTAAACTCTGGTATGGTTTCATCCTCCATGGCACTTGCACGATTATTCATGGCTGGATCCCTTTGTTTAAGAGATTAAAGAGGGGGGATTATTTAGTGTTATTTTTAAGGTGAAAATGCAGGTTTAAGGATGTTCTTATTCTTAAGTTTTCTAGACAGGAATTTAACACATTTTCAAAGTTCTTTGAAGAAAATTTAATGATGCTTTCATCTGGTCCAATGGAATATGGTTTGTTGCCATGGAACAATTATGCTGTTGCAGTCTTTGCATTTGGAGCAAAGAAGAATGCTTGCATTGCAATTTGTCTAATACCGAAAGGAAAAAACATGAATGTATTACATTGCAAACTGGGAGTTTATGCCCATATGGAGACCTACTTTCAGGGTTTAGGGGAGGTTTTCAATCTACCCTAAACACTAAAACTAAATAAACAAAAAACAGTGGAAAATTTGAAGATTTACTGATAATTAAATTTGTGAAGATTAATTCCAAAGTTAAAGAATAATAAACTTGAGAGAGAGAGAATATTTCCACAAAGGACCACTATTTCAAGCGACGTCTTAGAGAAGCAATAGAAATTTGTAAGTGTGACAACAACTTGAACACAGATGATGGTATATATTTAAATCAAATTTGGTGACCAATCATTAATTTGATAAAAAAACAATAACCTGAATAGTAACAACGTCTTTTGTTATCTCATTTGTTCTCCAATAACTGATGACGCCTTAGTTCTAAGGTTGTTTTTGTTCAGATCCCTCCTGCTTTGGTTCTGATTTTTCTTACCTTTGTCGTTCTTATTGTTTTTCCTCTCTTCATTTCTAGGTCTTACCTTCTCTTCATTTAAATCTTTTCAATGTTATTTGTTCGCTCCTTCTAATCCAGATACACCATTTGGATATATCTTTAACTTCCTTTAGATTAATAAATCTATGTTAATTAACCTCCTTTGGATAATAAATTTATGTTAATTTTTAAAAAAAAATTCCCCCTTATTTAGGATTTAACTAATTTTCATCACAATCTTGCTTGGTGGTAATAATTTTGATTCTAATTAATTAGTATTTAGTTCACTTATTTAATGAATTTACCTCTCTTAATTTTTCAATTACCTGACATCATAGCACCTCATTGCTAACATCTTTAAATAGAAACATGATTTCTGCAATCTCATCATACTATCTTCTCTCATCCTGATTATGGTTCATGTATCGTGATCCGAAACGTTGATTTAAAAATTATCACATGGTTTCTACCAAAAAACATCTACATCTTAATAATAAACTTGTTGTCAATCATGACATGGTTCAAATTATAGGGCCGGATGTCCCAGAAAATCTGTCAATTTTTTGTGTTCAAAGCCCATTTCGAGAGCTCAAACCCTCTTTCCAGGTATACAGAGGATCACTGGAATTGCTTGGCCTCAGACGACTAGTAGATGCTCCCTGCTGGATGATTTCTCCATAGTCAAGCATTGCACTCAGCCATTCTAATAAGCGTAGGTTAGCATTTTAGCCCTGAGACTCACAAACTCAACAAAAAAAGGAGGCCTCAAAGCACCCAACACAGGCTTTCACTGTGAATTCCAAAAACATTGGAGGTAGCACATATCAGTTCATATCAGACATGGTTTATATGGGCTTATGCTAGTATCCATCAACTGAGAACTTTAAGCTTTCACACTTAAGTCATTTTTGGTATTTCTTTTCTTTTTGATTCGTCAGAAAAGAAATGACGGCAGTAGAAAATATATATTATACAATAAGTCTGTTGGTTCATACTGTTGTATACTACATGCAGTATGTAGAAACTGAAGGGTTACTTTTTTTTTTCATATCAGACATGGTTTATATGGGCTTATGCTAGTATCCATCAACTGAGAACTTTAAGCTTTCACACTTAAGTCACGTTTGGTGTTTCTTTTCTTTTTGATTCGTCAGAAAAGAAATGACGGCAGTAGAAAATATATATTATACAATAAGTCTGTTGGTTCATACTGTTGTATACTACATGCAGTATGTAGAAACTGAAGGGTTACTTTTTTTTTTTCTTAAGGTAGGTTTTACTTTCCTTAGGTAGGATTTGTTTCACGACCTACTAATACTAGACTGTTTGTTGCTTAAATTATCAGGCATAGATGGACAGGAAGATACGAAGCTCATCTTTGGGATAAAAGTACTTGGAACCAGAACCAAAATAAAAAAGGAAAGCAAGGTAGGGATTTCAGATATAGATTTTGACTAATGTTACAAGTCATTTTAAGCAATGGACATGTAATGGTTAGGAATTCCTTTCTTTTCATAAAAAAGAGAAGTTTCTTCTTAAATTTTTTAACTGTTAGTAATTCTTCCAAATTGTAAAATGAGTAATACATGTATTTGAGGTTAATTTCCAAGAAAAGAAAACATTTCATTATACCTGCTTAGTGAAGTTTGGCATGGCTTTGATATTTAATTTTGGTAACTTAGTTTACACACATTCTTTGGGTTCAAAGAGCTTCATTTTTGAAAGCTATCATTGTCTTACAATGATTTTTCTAACTTGATTCTTTATGTCTGTTTCTGTTTTTTGACTCAATGGCTGGGGCTGTTTATTTGCAGTTTACCTAGGTAAGTTTTACTGAAGACTTTAGACTCCTCTCTTAAGATAATTCTTCCGGTGACATTATTTCAATCAAATTAATGTTTACAACATGGTTCAAACTATGTTGAAATTTGCAGGTGCCTATGATGAGGAGGAAGCTGCAGCTAGAGCTTATGACCTTGCCGCCCTCAAATATTGGGGTCCTGGAACTCTTATTAATTTTCCAGTAAGATAGATTTTATTATTTAAATTCATTTCAATCTCAGAAATCTTTTATTAGATGGCCACTAGTCCGTTTTTCTGCCTGGCATCTAAGGCATGAATTCCTTGGAACTTTCGTGAAGGTCAGTGATTATTCTAGAGACATTGAAGAGATGCAGAGTATTTCAAGAGAAGATTACCTGGCTTCTCTGAGAAGGTAATGTCTACACTTTAAAGGCACCACTAGTGACTTGGGAATCATTCATATACTTAGTTTTATACGGTTCATTATCTTTCAGGAAAAGCAGTGGTTTCTCAAGGGGAATGGCAAAATACCGTGGAATGCCAAAGTAAGTTGTTGAATTCTATTGGTGTATTCTTGCTTTTGCATGTTAAAAAATTATATGCTTTGGAAGTTACAAGTTAAAAATTGTTCATGTTATAAAAATTCTCCATTTTTGTAAGAAAGATATGTTTCAAGAGAAAAAATACACGCTATCTAGTGTTAACTTGAAACCTGTTTTATTGTCAAAGCTGTGAAACATTTTAATCTAAGCATGGGCCGTGATATTGGGATAAGAAATCCATTGCTTGTATGTGGATACCTAGCAGGGCATTATCCTGTGTAAGGTTGTTCATGTACATTGAGCACTCAACTTTAACCTATAATAACTTTTCAAATCATCTTTCTCTGTCAGACAATTTTGATATGGCAAGTGGCGAAGAAGATTTACTTAGTGAAAATTTGAAAAATATATTGAACCATTGCAAAATGTATAAATACAGGAAACAGGTTTGACTTGTAATTCTATTCTGTAGTATATATATATATTTCTTTAAATTAGTTGTTTGTTGATTTCTTGTTAGACAATCGCAAAATAGTAAGTGGGAGGCAAGCTTTGGCCGAATTCTAGGGAACAAATATTTCAACACTGGTAACTGCAGTAAGTTATATGGCTTTCTTATCTGAATTCTTAAGAGTATTTATCTTTTGAAAACGACTCTTTTGTTACAACTAACATACCTTCATATTCTTTTTTGGCTCACTTTGGGTTCATGTTTTAAGCATATTAATTGCCCCCCTCGAAGCTCTTTATTAACAAAGTGTGCATTCTTGTTTAATTTCTTCAGCTACAAGCGAGGAGGCAGCAGCAGCATATGAGATGTCTCAAAGTGAATTTGGACCTTTTGGCACGGCCGGAAACATTGACCTGAGTTCCTATGTCAGATGGTGGCAACCTAACAAATCGCTTGAGATTGATACTCCTGCTCCCAGGTTTGCAGATGAATCTCATTCAATTTCTGAAGATAGACCTGCTCAGGGAGAGGAACCAGAGACACCTGAGTGGACAGGGCAGACTTGTGAACCGTATCAGATGCCTTCTCTCGGTGTCTCTCACAATGGACGGCACCACCCTTCTCCAGTTACTGCTCTCAGTGTCTTGAATCACTCCTCCTCGTTTAAACAGATGCTTGAAAAAGTGTCTGCAAAAAAAGGTGACGCTGATAAAGATAATAATGTTGGTAATATTTTAGAAAATAGGCAGTTGGAGAAAGGTAAGGGCAAAGATTGTCTGGCAGATGACATCGCAGGGTACAAAGAGTCTGGATGTAGCTCAAGAACTTATCAGCTAGCTGGCCAAACAAGTGCACCATTTCCTTTTTCTCAAGTTGCTTCTACACCTCCAATTCAAGAGTGCAATACCATGGCACCTGGGTCTGACGCCTTATGGAGCAGCCTTGGGACAACCACTGGTGGAATTTCTCTGGCAAATGCTGTTGGTATTTGTTGAAGGATTTTTTTTTTGTATATTTTGTGTTTAATTGATACCCCACAGTTTGCATGGTTTAGACTATAACCATAACGGACTGCTACAACTAAACATGTTGTGTAGTGTGTAACATGTACAGTTCACCGCATCAAACTGACCTTTTAATTGTTTCATGTTCACATTGTATGAGTCACATGACCTGTTTTGTTTGAGATTTTGAATTTGATAATGGATGTTGACATTGCTTTAACGTGACCATCAAAATTACATCTACATCTCAAGTTTAAATTAAAAGCACCTCATTAGATAGAATTTTGTTAGTCACAAAATCGACCATTTGTATAGTTGGGATATGTATTTGTCAAAGCCAGGATCCCATAGGAACTAAATTAGCATGACTTTTGAACTCGGGATGGGAATGAGAGGGTTATGTGTCCTCGTTCATTTAACTCTGGAGAATATTGTTAAAAGTGGAAAAGTCTGCGACAATGGTGAGATGGCTTCTAATTTGTGGCGGTTGATTGAGATTTGTTTTATCTGTTGCATTTAACAAATGAGAGGGAAGCCACCTACTCAAATTTTCTCATGTATTTTGCTTATACCAAAGTGAAACTAATGAATATTCATTAAATCTTGTCAAATTTACGACTATATTGCAAAGACACGAATAAGTTTAGAGTATTCTTGTTATTATTGCTTGAGTATCACTATTGACGATAGCAAAAATAATTTTCATCACTAAGAAAAGCTCGGGTAAGATCTTGGCATTGTATGGTATTCTACTGTAATTTTTTTGTGGAAGTGCTAATTGGCCTATTCAAATTTGATTCCGTATTTTGTTTTTAGCGAAGTGAAACTTATGATTTTTATTAGATCTCATCATTTTTTGGACTATGTTGTAAAGATATGAACACGTAAGTATCACCATTAACAGCGAACAATAAAATTCATATCACCAAGAAAAGCTCAGGTAAGATTGGCGTTTTATTGTATTCTGATATTTGTTTTCAGGAAATGATAAAAGTCTTGCAGCTTGATATGGCAGAAGTTTTTTTGTTTAGTTCATTAGTTTATAAAAACAAGAAATGGTTTTTATAAAGTAGAAATTTAGCAATTGCTTTTTTCAATTTGACCTGCAAAGTAAATTCATATCACTACAATTAAATGCAGTAATTTTAGTGGCTAGTATTATGTACATTACTGTAGGTTTATAGTGGGTTGTCATGGTTAGAACATTTCCTTTGGATTGCCAGAGTCTTATGTTTATGATTTAGAAACCTCAAAAAGCATGCATGAACTAAGCTGCTTAGATTTTATTGAATAAACCTTTTTTGTATGTTAGTAATAACAAAATGTGAAGTAGCCAGATTTTGACAATTAACTATCAAGCTGCATTCCTTGTTGAATTATGTAGAAATATTTCAGCATATAAGTTTCTTGAGGAACAAGTTGAGGATAAAATGCACTCAAGTACTTAGAACCTATGTCAAAATCTGGAGATGGAGTACGTGGTGAAAACTAAAATTCAATGAAAGGTAGGTAAATTTCAAGGATGTGGAGGAGGAGGTTTTGTTCTTTGGTATGTATGGAAGGAGCGGAACTCTCGCATTTTCAAGGATGTGGAGGAGGATCCATATCAACTACTGAGGTATATTAAAATAAAACTTCAACAAACTATATGCATCCTCTTAAATCAGAATGATAGATTTAAATCAGTGAATATGAAGGATTGTGATTTGGCCCACAAATGGAACATTCCATTTGAATATAGATTCTTGTATTTCCAAGTGGCTTCAAAACTACATGGGATCCGGTATAACCAGGGTTTTATAAATTGAATTTTGATGGTGTGGCAAAAGGTAATCCAGGACAGACAAGTAATGGAGGAATAATGAGAGAGGCCTAGGGAGATCCCAATATAAGTTTCCTGAACTTTTGGCCTTTTGTACTTGTATTCAATTAGCAATTACTAATATTATCTCTTAGCTTGTTATGGAGGGGAGCTTTTTACTAAGATCAGTAAAAATAGATCATGGGACGAATTTTTGGCGAGTAATAAAACTTTTTAAGGGCACCATTGGAAACTGCAAACTCTTGTTCAAAATTGTGTCTTACTACTACAACTTCTTAAAGAGTTTCAACTTCAACACAAACTTTGTAACGCACAGATTAGCCAATAATATTTTAACTCGAGAGAGAACATCAATATCACATCCATAAAGGCCACAACAATTTCCTTAACAAATTCAACACCTTGTCTTTTTAGTGAAACATTTGGTGCCTCTTGTTCGACATGATCCACCTACTTAGGTGTCTCACTTCCTCTCACAAGCAGTGTTTATTAGTGTAAATTTATGATTTTTATTCACAAGTCATATTACTATATCCTACCATGCCATGTATCCCCCTAGTGTTAGTAGTATTCAACCTTGTAGGATAAATTGTATTCTTTTCACTTTAATGGTGATGTCTAATAAGTTGTATCATTGGTTTTGGTTTAATTTCTTTTACCATTTTACATCTGTTCCTAACTAATTCATGCCATCATTGCCTCCTTTATTGTTTCTCCATCGACCGTTTGTCCCATTTCTTCCTCTACCCTTTCAATGCTTCACAGTTTTTGTTAGGGTAAGGTTCTAGGTGTGGACAAAGATCGTTGTTTCTTTTCTTTTTACTCTTTTATAGAGTTTGACCATTAAGGATTTGTGCACATACATGATAAGGGAGGAGTTTGCTTGCATCAGGTTCTTTTCACGTGTAACTGTGAATGAAACGGGATTGTATTGGGTTGAGTATGCTTCCATACAACTTACCCTGTGTTCTTAACTTCCAACCTTAGTGCTTTGCTACAAACACCGTCATCAATCTCAGGAAGACTTCTCCCTCTCCTATTGCAATTCATCCTATGAATTAGAACATCGATTTGGCAACAAATTTGGTTAAAACACGCAAAATGGTGGGTAAAAAAGGGTTGTTTATTCTCTACACACCTAACCCCGTTTAATTGGTGGTCAGAAAGGGAAGAAGATTGGTAAGATGACAGTTGACAGTGACAATACAAAATTCCCTGAATGGAGTATGGCTCACTCGCAGACAAATGCAAGAATAAGTGTTTCTAATAAGTGCAGTAAGGCTTCGTTCTATTCCAACTATGTTAGATGGAAAGAGGGATTTGATTTGGATGGTAATAATGGTCAAAGTGATCATGGAATGGGATGATGCAGAAGCATCCAAGGGGCTTGTGCAATCTTGGATCACGAAAAAAAAAACAAGAAAACATTTAGTTTGTTTTGCCTTGTATATTTGTCAATCCAAACAGCTGAGAGCTCTCTTAAAAATGAAACTTGTTGTAACTGCCATGTTGTACAGGAACTAGGTAGATGTATTTGGGTAGATTAGTTTATTTTTAATAAGGAGACTACTAGTTGGAGTAGTGGACTGCAGTAAAGGAATTAATGGTAGAGCAGCTCTAGTTTGGGAGTCTATTAGTTGATAGCACACAATATTGAAGTTTTTTTTTTTTTTGAGTTCTATAAGGATGGCTGTGTTGTGAATGGCTATAATTTTCTCTTATTTTTTTCCTATTATCTTCTTTGTGTCCATGTGTAGACATAGCATACTCTGCATACAATAATTTTCCCATTGAGTTAACACAGCTGCTGTAGGTTGAATAGGTATTGCAATCATTGGATATTGAAGCTGCAGGAATTGGACTGCCAAATTTATGTTGCAGGTCCTTAATGGAGCTGTTTTAATGAGGAGGTTACATGGTTGTGTGCATGAGTAAGATTTGAATACATCAGATTTGAGAGTTGCAGGGTCTAGTCTGCACTGATTGGTATCAAAGCAAGGACCTTCCTTATTGGAAAAGCGTCAAGAAGCGCTTGTAGAGAGAAGTGCTGCAAACTGTGAAAGAGAAGTTTTGCAAGTGTAGAAAGAGTTATTGTGAGAATCTTGTTGAAGCATTGGCAAGTTGTGAAACAAAAACTTGCAATTGAGTGCCAATAGAATTCAGATGGGGCGCTTTTAGAAGGGGTGCAAGAGCAAGAGCACCTAGAGTTGTTGACTTAACTCAAATGATAAGAGAGGTCCAAGCAAGACTGACTGCAATGGATCATAACCAAAAATAATATTGATGTGGATGTTAATAAGGGAATTATTATATTGATTTTCATGATAAATTTGATGATATAGATCAACGAGAATTTAAAAATATCTTAAAAATAATCCACATGTGATTGATGCATGTAACTAGAGATGAAAATAAAAAGCTTGTTAAGGAACCTACATTTGAGGAACAAAATGTTGAAAATTTCAATGATACTAATCATCCTTTTAGAGGAACTAATACTTCAATAGGTGTTCAAACCACTACTCTTAATTCCACTATTCATATGTTTACACCTATGGCTACACATGTGATTCCCATCCATGGTGTCAGGGAAACATAATTAAATCATAAGGTTTCTATGGCCATTCCTACACAACATACTCTTATGCCTTCTAGGTTTGATATTCATATGACATCATCTATTGCTAATCAATCTTTTATGCCTTCTTATCAAACCCTTATGCAATCTATTTTTGTTCTTAAATTTAGGGTTTATCAATCAAAATAAGGTTCTTATAGAGTGGATAATTCAACTAAATTCTCAATAATTATTACACAACCCTTTGGATTTAGATATTTTTTATTATCCTTTACCTACCAGATTTGTTCCACCCAATCTTACACCATATGAAGGTAAAGGAGATCTATAATAACATATTTGGACATTTTATGCAATATGTTTAGATTATGCATCAAATGATAAGTTATTGGCTAAGTTGTTTCTAAGGAGTCTTAAAAAATACATTTTGTGATGGTTTTGTAACCTCCCTTTCCAATTAATGCATAATTTCAATCCTTTAGGTGATCAATTATTAGTGCACTTTTATATCAACATCAATGAGAAGGTGTCCTATGCTCAAATTTCAAAACTTAAGCAAGGACCTAATGAACCCATTAGTAACTATGTGTTTTATTATAAGGCTATGATTTCTAAAATGATAGATCATATGGATAATAACAAATTGTGAGACATATTCAAACAAAGCTTGCTTTCTCCTATACTTAATTATGTTATGTTTAAATGTTTTCAATATTTTGATGGCATGTACATATAGTTGAATATTTTGAAGTTAAGCTACTTACTATGAATAAGGTAATTTATGTTAGGTTGTGGAGCTAAAAGCTTCAACTTGTTGCAGACATAGAAAAGGAGGTTGCTGAAGACCCAGAAGCACCGGCGTCGGCAGCATAACCGACGTCGGTCATGACTAGTGCAGAAGGCAACCGGCGACAGCAGGAAGTCGGCCGACGTCGGCAGCACCAGGCAAGCAAGGACCGGCGTCGGTCGCCTGTGTGTTCCAGAATTGTTCGTTGCACGAATAGTTAGTTTAGTGAACGGAGTGTTTGCATGTAAAGGCTATTTCGAGTCTTGAGCTGCGTGTCTATTATTAGTAAAATAGGAGTCTAAGTTATTGTTTAAGTCTGGGATCTATTTATAGACCCATTGGCATGTATTGTATTGTGTGCTAGTGAAGAGAACAAAGTGTGTGTTCCTCCTAGTTCCATTATGAGCTAGAAAGCAAGGCAAGGAAGATCCTTCCATTGTGAGTATGGTCTGTTGAATTGCAGGTTGCAGGTTCATGGGAGATCAACTTGAAGTACTATAGAGTGCTTGGTGTACTAGCAGAGTTATTACTGACTGGTTGGAGAGGTGAACACCAATTCTGTGTGTGAGTTGGTTGTTGGGACCTTTTTTTGGTAGGAGAGTGTTTTGAAGAAGAATTACTATACACTTGAGGTGTGGAAAGCCTCTGTAAGGTGGAAGAGTGTGGCGGCTCTTTATTGTATTCTTTTCTGTACAAGTATTAATATATAAGAGTGTATATTGTCTCTCATATTCTGTGCTATTGGTGAATTCTAGTTACTTGTATTTTTGATATATTTTCGCATGTTTAATTGCTTAAGTTTGGTAATCATATTGTGCTCTTTCTGAGGAGCAAGATCCTAACAAGTGGGATCAGAACAGCTGTGTTTGTTCTTGGATTCCCCTTCAATTGGTACCAGAGCATGTTTGTTGTTTTAGGGGTACCTGACAAGTGGTATCAGAGCCTTGGTTGTAGGTTCAGAGCTTGATACCAACAAGTGGTATTAGAGCTTTTGGTTGGGATACTAACAGGTTGGATTAGATCTGGTTAGTGTGTTTTGATTACAGGTTACTCACAGGGGTTTCTGTTTGAGTGGGAGTAGAGCAATGGCAGAAGACAGTAAGCTAAGAATAGAGAAGTTTAATAGCAGGAGGTCCAAGTCCAGGTATAGCAGAATAACCTGTAGGAGATATGGAAAGAAAGAGCAGAGAAAAGAAGATTGTTGGTTGGTAGCAGATCAGCATGAAGGACATGAAGAAGAAACAGGTGTTGCAGAGTTCGTTGTACGGGATGCTTTGGTATGTTCTTTGGATAAAGTAGAATCTAGGGTTTTATAATTCTGGTGCCTCTTTTCATGCATCCCCAAATAGGGTATTTTTTCATGAGTATGTCCAGGGAGACTTTGGAGAAATTTGTTTAGGGGATGGAAAGCCTTGTCAGATGGTTGGCAAAGGGAAAGTGAAGCTGAAACTGCAGACAGGTAACACATGGGTGTCAAAGGAGGTCATGCAGGTCCCAATCTTGGAGATGCGGCTAATTGCTTCAGGGAAGTTGGGTGATGAGAGATGCACAAGAACTCTCACAGCGGATGCACTTGAATTAGCGGGTGGTAAGAAAGCAGGTACTCTTTATCTACTTGCTTATATTACTGATTCTTCTTCTGTTGCGAAGACGTGGCTTTGTAGGCTTGGTCACATGAGTAAGAAGGAGATGCATGTTCTTGAGTCAAAGGGTATAGATCGAGATTTCTGTATGCAGAAGAAGGTAACGTTTCTTGAGGAATCCGATGTTCGTGACAAGAGCAGGAAAGCCTTGGTTTTCAAGGAGAATGTGACGGACATTTCAGCACGAGGGGCAAAAGAATTCTGAGCAGAGCAAAGGTGATTTGGACAAGGGTTTGATCTAAAAGGAGCTCGCGGGAAGAAGTCAATTCTCACATGCAAAACAAAGAGACTGACGTCGGCAGGAAAACCAGCATCGACATCCAGACAGGGACCGACATCGGCTATGTGCAGACCGACGTCGGTGACTCAGGGCAGATAAACACCGGCATTGAAAAGGGAAGAATCGACGTCGGTGATGAGGTAGTCGCAGGAATCGACATCGGTCGGGTGCAGACTGGAATGTGATCGGCATCGGTCACTGAGACAAATTTTGAGTGGACAGCTAGCTGTCAAGGAGTCTCAAGCGCCCATATGAAGGACTTAAAGGGTAGGTAAGCCTCAAATTCGTCATTTCCCTTCTTTACACTACTTGTTGCTCACCGATGGTAAAGAACCAGGAAGTTATTAAAGAAGCAGAACAGGTAGATCCAGGAAACAGTGGGAGCTTGGCATGGATGAGGATGTGATTCCTTGGAGAAAAATCAAATAGGGATTTGTTAGTAGAGTTGCTAGCTGGAAGTAAGCACTGAGAGATGAATGGATGTTCAGGATGAAGAAGAGCGGAAATAGATACGTGAGACGGAAGATCAGGGTATATGGTCTTGAGTAAGCTACAGGGCAATGGAGGTTTGATCATTGTGTTTCTCTTTACCAGGTTGGATAATATTAGCTACATTATCCTATTACTGTATGATGTGCTTGTTGCAGGGTTACATATACAGGGTATTGCTGAACTAAAGGTAAAGCTAGTTCAGGGGTGTGTCATGGAGAATTTGGGAGCAGCAAGATTCGTTGGCATGAGTGTGTTCTAGGGACATGGAAGGTCACATGTTGACTTTGTTTCAGGATGATTGTGTGAGACCGGTTAGCACGTCGATGGTTGGACGGTTCATAGAACAGGTGTCTTGATTCACATAATGAGGTTAGGTGCATGGTATGTACTAAACCTGAGTTTTCCCAAGCAGTGGGAGTTGTCAGAAAGTTGGAGCCAATCCGAGAAAGAAGCATTGGAGGGCAGTTCAGTGGATTCTTAGAGGGACCAGCAGCAGGTGCACATGTTATGCAGGTTCAAGTTATTTTCTACATGGTTTGTAGATGTGGATGTGGCAGGTAATTTGGATGACAGGTTTTGCACTACAAGTTTTGTGGTGGGTAGTCTTCAGGGGTGATCTTGAAGAGGGATACAGAGCCAAGGAACAAACTAGACGGTGTACAGGTACAAGTACAGTTGCAGTTGTTTATCTCCAAGTGGGAGATTGTTAGGTTGTGAAGCTAAAAGCTTCAACTTGTTACAGACATAGAAAAGGAGGTTGCTAAAGACCCAAAAGAACCGGCGTCGGCAGTATGATCGACGTCGATCATGATCAGTGCAGAAGGCAACCGGCGACGGCAGGATGTTGGCCGACGTCGGCAGCACCAGGCAAGCAGGGACCGACGTCGGTCGCCTGTGTGTTTCAGAACTATTCATTACACGAATAGTTAGTTTAGTGAACGGAGTGTTTGCATGTTAAAGGCTATTGCGAGTCTTGAGCTGCGTGTCTATTATTAGTAAAATAGAAGTCTAAGTTATTGTTTAAGTCTGGGATCTATTTATAGACCCATTGGCATGTATTGTAAAGTGTGCTAGTGAAGAGAACAAAGTGTGTGTTCCTCCTAGTTCCATTATGAGCTAGAAAGGAAGGCAAGAAAGATCCTTCCATTGTGAGTATGGTCTGTTGAATTGCAGGTTGCAGGTTCATGGGAGATCAACTTGAAGTACTATAGAGTGCTTGGTGTACTAGCAGGGTTATTATTGACTGGTTGGAGAGGTGAACACCAATTCTGTGTGTGAGTTGGTTGTTGGGACCATTTTTTGATAGGAGAGTGTTTTGAAGAAGAATTACTGTACACTTGAGGTGTGGGAAGCCTCTGTAAGGTGGAAGAGTGTGGCGGCTCTTTATTGTATTCTTTTCTGTACAAGTATTAATATATAAGAGTGTATATTGTCTCTCATATTCTGTGCTATTGGTGAATTCTAGTTACTTGTATTTTTGGTATATTTCCGCATGTTTAATTGCTTAAGTTTGGTAATCATATTGTGCTCTTTCTGAGGAGCAAGATCCTAACAAGTGGGATCAGAACAGCTGTGTTTGTTCTTGGATTCCCCATCAATTGGTACCAGAGCATGTTTGTTGTTCTAGGGTTACCTGACAATTTATGGGTCTAATCTTCTAACATCATCTAATGCCAAATTTCATAGAAACCAATTTTTAAATCTAATTCAAATGATATTAGGAATGAGGCTAAAACAATATTCAATATTGGGGCATTTAATGTGTTATTAAGACATCTATGGATACATAATATATGCACAATACTAGTCAATATGTGAATAATAACTATAGCAACTGAGTGGTTATAATTAAAAGTATTCTATATGATTATCTCATTCAACCAGAGACATTTACTCTGCCACCTTCACCACAACCTCTTATAAACCTTATACAAGTTCATTCTAAGAAGGAAAAGTAAAGATGGGTAATTTATCTTCTTAAAAAAATATTACTTCAACTTAGCTAATTTATATCCATTTAATATCATTACTTCAATGTCCATTACATTAATGGTATATTAGAGATCGCTCAATAGATGTTATCTAGTCCATCATGTCCTACAATAGTTATATATGCTACTATGTGTGTTCCACATGAAAACCATCTCATTATCCTAACATCTAATGAATTTCAAAAGCTACTATGGTTTATATATCTATGCAACATACACATGATCATGTTGACTATGATTACAATACGATATATTTCATTGTGCATGATCGTATCTCTGAATTAGATAATGATACATATATAATTCCTCATCTATTTCACATGATTATAAACACTAAAATTTGGTATTAGACACTTGACAATGTCAGTCTTGACCTAATTTCACCTTACATACTTGTGCGTATATGTATGAATCTTGAACACCCTTCACTTATATCCATGAGATTTTTATGGGTCTAACCTTCCTAATTTTCTATCAATCCTAAGAGAACTCCCTAGCATGTATCTAACCTATTTGTTATCATACTCAGATTGTTACCTTAACATCATATCAATATTATTTCCTTTCAAATGATTCTATCAAACTCAAAGACATACATAATTTTGGATGTCTCCAAATTTAATGGACCTATCCTTGAAATAATTAATGGACATTTTTCAAATTTAAATTATCTTTATGGGTTAACCATTATACTTTGCATGTTGGTGGCATGAGAAATTATCCAAAGTTCACATATAGATACACAATAAATATAAACCTATTTGAGGATCTATCACAATTTTGTAAGTGCTAAAAAATAGTATTTTATCACTTGCACATTCAAAAGGACTGCCCTAAACTTCCAAACTCAGGAATCAATAATAAGGACTAGACCCTAACCAAGTCTGAAGCACCTACGCTGAGCCAAGTTTTCCATTATAAAGTGTCAAAAGTTGGATTACAAGTTTCATTCATAGAAGGAGAACCATTACACACATGCTCATAACGAGGAGAGTTATGTGTGGTTTTACCTTACCTCTTTGGAGTATTAGATACATAGGTAATTCTTAGCCATTCATTAGGGGGTGGTTGAAGTCAACTTAACCCACCTTTATTACTCATTTTTCCCAGTTAACCTAGTGTTGAAAGTGGAGTTATGGATTTGAAGTGAAAAAGATAAGTTTTCTATATTTTCACACACAACAAGCACTTGATATCAAACAAGAATATAATTTTGAAGCAAACATATTGACCTATGCCAAAACAATGAAGCACATCTTCATAGGAAAAATATGGAAACAATAGACATTTATATTAGATGATAGTGTTCATATCTTGATATACTCAACCAGTCAAATACAAACACTCCTATTTGTGATCCAAGTGACTCCTAATCCATTTCTAGCTGTTAATGTCACTTGCATTCAATCTCAAACCTACATGGAATAATAACACACTAAATATCTAAATCCATTGTATTGTTTCTATTTATAGTAAGTGTAATTTTGCAATAAAACTCTAATTTTACATTCATATTATTGCTTTATTGTAATATATCATACAATATAAATAGTGAAAATGTTTTATCTTATAAGACCACATTTAAAAAATTAAGGTAAAATATATTGGTGAACTTGTTTATATAGTGAGCACATCAAAACCCTAGGTTTTTCCTTAAGGTTTTATCATATTTATAGGATTTCAAAATTATGTATTTAAATATAATTTTCAGACCTAATTTTTTATTTTCCCTTATTAAAAAATTACACTTGTCATAATGGATATACATAGTTTTTATTTTTTTAATCAAGCTTTGATTGTAATAATTACATGTTTTCTTGAAATACACATTATCTTTAATAGCTATGTAATTAAATGGATCTAATTTGTGTAAAATAATAAGGCTAAAATTAATTATAAAAAAAACTCATCCTTCATTTTTAATTCCTAATGTTTAAATATTCAATCTAAGTTACTTCCCATTAGTATTAGACACCAAAGAGCATGTTTGAGTCATATTATTTCTCCCCCTAGATTTTAATCTACTAATGGCTATCATCCCACTCCCATTATTCACCCTAGGCTTATATTATATATTGTATTTCATGTTATTGCAATGTGAAGGAGTAGGGTGGCCCATTCTTTAGTGTAAATAAGAGGTCATCAAAATGTTCCTCCACATCTCCCTCCACCTCCCATGAGGCCAACCAATCAAAGTAAAATATATGATATCCTTGAGCAACTTAAGAATAAACCAACTAGAAATTTTATGTTAGATTTTTTTCGTAAGACACCTCTCTATAAGGATATCCTTTATGTTACATTCCTTGACGTAACTATACCAAGTGATGTAGAACCAACTTATGTTGTTTTTATCATTAATATATTATGATAGATGGAGGAAAGTATATTTTTCAAGAAATAGGATCTACCTCCTAAACATATTGTTGATTAAATTGTCCCATTATATATTTAATTATGTGTTAAGAACAAGGCAGTTAGATGGATCTTGGTTGATAATCAATCAAGATTAACATTTTCAATGTATCTTTTTTAATTTTTCTTGTTATAGAAGCAAAGGATATCACTTACTTAGAAATGAATATTTGAGTATTTGAAAATATACCTCAAAAAGTGTTAGTACAATTTACATTGGATATAATTATAGGTCCTATAAAATACTTAAAATATGCTTGGTTATGCCTAGTGATCTTAAGTAGAATTTTCTATTTGGAAGACCATGGATTCACGATATGATTGCAATATCTTATACCTTACACATGTATCTCGAATTTAGCTATCAAGGATACACACACACACACACACACACACACACACACACACACACACACACGTGTGTGTGTGTGTGTGTGTGTGTGTGTGTGTGTGTATTGTGGTCAATAACCTTTCAAGCGTTGTGTAATGACTCAACCCATGGACCATTACATTCCACATATGCAACCCTTCTCTTAGAAGTATGGAAATCCTATTCAACACTATGATATACCCACACAAATATATATTTCAACCACTCTAACCTCACCACTAATATATTTAAATCAATATAGTTTTGGTCTAAGATATTTAGAAATGATCAGATACATATTAAAATGATTGATAAAATATGCACAAGGAATCATTGAACCCATTATTGCAACTATTCATAAATGACAACAAGGCCTTGGATACACTTATGATTTAAAAACCAATAATGAAATTAAAACCAAGACATCTTATATTTATATGCATTTATAAAATTGGATACCTAAGAACACACAAGAAGCTCATCATGTATCAAAAATATAGTTAGTATACCCTAAACTCATTGATGATAAGGTTTCTCTAGAAATTTTTACATCAGACAAATTCTCTAATGATGAGTTGATTTTGGAACACTTGGGGGCATATGAGGATCTCCATTCCTTATATCATAAGAATAAGTTTCCTTTTAACATAAATTCCCATGCATATTTTAGATAGATCAAAGATCCTAATACTAGTGTTCAAAGAGATGGCCCAAATACAATTCTTATTGTACCATATGTGGAAGATAATTCAACTTTGATAAATGAATGAACAATTAAATTTAATTACAAAAAAATATAGATCTAAGATCGATACTTTTGGTAGCTATGTTAAAGGATGATGAAGGAAAATCCTTTAGAAAAACATTAGTGATTACCCAAAGTTATTCACTGGGGCTTATTTTGAAATGTTAGGAATTGGCACTATAATTGCAATGCATAATAATTTTCTATACCCAAATGCACAACTAGTTAAACATAAAATCAAGAAAATGAATCCAAAATTAACTTTGTTTGTTAAAGATGAAATTTAGAGATTGTTGGATACATGTTTTATATGATCTATTGATTATCCCAAATGGATTTTTTTATTGCTTGCACAACACACCCCATTTTCAGTCTAAAAATGAGGACCCTCATTTTACTTTGGAGTCTGATCTTATTATTTAGGAGTCCATGGTGGTTGCTTGTCTAATTCCCATCTATGCTGCATTAATTTAAATATCTGAATTTTCATCATTTTACTAAGTCATGGTCTGCTTACTTATTTGTGTTTTGAAACATATTTTATAGCTTCCCTTTAGATTATTTTGCCTTAAGATTGTGTAAACTATCTAACTATTTTAGAGTTTTGTGGCTTCTTTTCCTAAGCAATTCGGTCCATTTTTATTTGATCTAAATGACTAAGCATTCACATAGTTTCATATTTTTGCTTAGTGGATTTCATATAAATGGATTAAATTAAATTTTAAATTGATCAAAATGGCTAAGTATGTGCATTGTTTCATTTTACACTTAGTCATTTTTTGGCTTTTACCTTATCCATTTTATTTTAATTTCTTAGTCGCTGGCTTTTAAATCAAAGACTACTACTGGGATTCTTTTTATTACCTTGCAAGTATTTAAATTTATCCTGGAATCATGTGGCACCTTTCTGTGGCTCTCAGTAGCCTTGATCCATCTAAGAAGTCTTTTAGGAATTGGTTAATTTCATGCTTTCCCTAGAGGCACATGTCATTTTCTTGCTCAATAGGACTTAGACAATTTCACAAAATTTATTGGGGACACCTGAAACTTTTTTGATGCTTCAAAAGACTTAACTGATTCTAAAAATCAAGTGTTGGCACCATGTGTCGATCACCCAATGGTTTTGGGCCCGTTTAAAAAATTATTTTAAGACTTAGTCAATTTTATTTAAAATTTCCTAATGAGGTAATGACATCATCAATGTTCCATGCTAGAGGGTTAGTGGGATGATTCCAAATGGCATAATATTAATACTTTGATATCGTAGAGATGTTTATACTAGTGCAATACCTCTAGGCTAATGGGTTAGTGAGATGATGCTGCATGGCATCATTCTATTGATCCACTATCCCAAAGATGTTTGTATAGAGCACAAAGCCTGCATGTGATCAAGTGAGTGAGATGATGCCAAGTGGCATAATCCCACTTCCCTACTCTCCTAGATATTTTCATGCAAGCTAGAAATGATTTTAGAGCCTCAGTCAAGCCAATGACTGAGATGATGTTGTATGGAAAAATCTCATTGCATTGTAGGCCCAGGGTGATCTGTGCAATGGTAAAGCCTTGTCATAAATTTAAGTGAATGAGTTGACACCACATGGTGAAATATTGCTTCAGTATGATGTAAACATCAAATCAAGTCATGACCCTACAGTTGACATCCTTTCTGCCCATTAAAACTATCAAAAGGCCTAGGAGAGCGAGAAGGTTGCTAAGTGGCAAAGTGGGACCCATTGAATCCAATCACATAGTGAGAAAAAAATAGAAGGAAATCATAGAGAAGCCATGTGGAAGTGACCCACCATAGCAAAGTACATGGTGGTGATGTTTCCACTAGGTCACGAGTTTAAATTTGATGGCCCATCTACTTGTAAAAAATGTTAGAGGCTAAGAATTAACTGTGTGTTTTATTTAATTTTCATAATCAATTATAGAGTGGTCTCAAATGGAAAAGTGGTTGATAAGGTGACCTAGATCATGAATGAGATAGGAATAATGAGAATGGCATGCACATTGGCATAAAACGCAGAACAAAAAAGACAAATTTTAGTCTTAAGGAGGCATGGTCTCAATTGATAAAGACGTGGGCATTTGGTAATCATGATGCCATCCCAACTAATTTTAATTGTAGAATTCAATTGAGGCATGGTTTAGTTGTGCCAATTATGGGAATGCCTTTAATATATCATTTATTTTGAGCTACTTGATCAACTACATTCCCTCAATCATTGATGATTGTTTATAATAACCCCATTAGTAAGAAAATTTGAATGAGTTCAAACTCTTAAGGCTTTAATGTCTATATAAGATCGACTTCTCAATGTAATAAAGGCTAGCATTTTTAGGACTAAAAGGATCATGCTTAGGTTTGTCTCTTTAGGATTGAGTAGTTAGTGGACTAGACATGATTGGAGTCTCCATAGTTAGCAAACTAAACATTTTCATGATTTTTTAGTGTAGTGTTTTTCTTGTTGTTATGAAAATGAAGCCTTTAAATAAATAGATATTGTAAATCTTATCATTACTAATCAACAAGAAACATCTTGATACTAAAATTTTTGTGTAGTAAAATGTTCATATTATATGCATTTTTATGGTGGTTATGTTCCTCTTTGCTCATAACAACTTCTCCCCAGACTCTCACATCATCCCTTATTTAGAGTTATGTTAGGTCTAGATTGACTAAGGATAGGTTTCTATGAAATTTTACCAATTAGATGTTTTAGCTTCATCTCTATGGTATTAGGGCTTTTCTTCTCTTCTTCCTTGTCCTTCTCCCTTTTTTCTTTTTTTTATCAGTGTTAGTTTAGGATTAATATCAATCTATCTTTAATGTTTAATCATTATTGTTGAATGTCATCCATCACTATTTAAGAACTATTGAATGGATTATTGGTAGACCAATCGATCGTCAGAGTGTTTATAGCTTAAGCTAACATCTAAGTCAATTTCACCAGTGTGGCCCCTTACATAGAATGGTCCATATTAGCCAACTCGATGAAGACTAGTTTATCGAGGCCTAATAACTGAGACCTTGGGGAGATTTATTCCATAAGTCTCCTTTTAAGAGAGGCAAGGGATTAAAAAACCATTTATCTAATTTTTGGTTGTGTGTCAAAACCCACAGCAACATGTTATAGAACTATAAGAAGGGCATGTTCAGTGTATTTCAGACTTATCATTAGTTTTAAACTTCATGCCCTCTCCTTTACACTTATCCCAACCTATTATGTGATTAAAACACATCACAATAGGTTGGAACTAGAAGGATGGCCTATTTAGTGTATTCAAATTTATCATTAGTTTCAAATTTCATGCCCTCTCCTTTAAGCTTCTCCCAACCCATTATGTGTTTAAAATGCATCACAATAAATTAGTGTTAGAAGGAGGGCTGAATAGTGTTTTTCAAAGTCTTCTTTTATCTATAATAGCTTAGTTTAGTTATTTTATAGGTTATCAAACTAGAATACCTTTTATCTAAGTCTTCCAATGGATTTATCTTGGTTAGGAAGACATAGTTATCTTGTGGACATTTTAGGCCCTCTTGTCAGACTTTCCCAAGAACCCCCACAAATTTTGTGCAAAGTATAGCCATGGTGGGAGTTCAACTATTGAATAACATTTTTGGGCTTTTACAAAAGTCCTTATCAAAAAGTAGATTCAACATGAGGATGTGGATTATTTCCTATTTCCCTTTTTATAGGATCAAACTACTTATTCCTAGTACCTTGGTCTACTAAAAGGGTGCATCACAATATGTACCATCTTTGAGAGCCTATGCCTTGACCATTTTAATGTGCCCATTGACCCTTTTGTCTTGTTCTACAAATTTGCCATGGTTCATAAAGGGCCTAATGATCAAACTAGTGTATTCAACCATGGATTTCATCAATTATACACTAAGCAAAGGGATCCTTTCCTTCAAATAGAGGATACAATAATCAAGTTATATCTACAAGCCTTAGCTCATCTTATTATCATGTTCATTATGATGAACCCCTCTGCTCTCACCTCATTAACATTGGTATATCAAGAGATTGTCGATATAGAGCAACAACTAATGACTTAGGGTATTTATACCCAAAATCATTTATGTATCATGACTAAAATTTATCCCATGGACCGGTATACACCTTACAACGAGAATTTATACAAGCCTTTATCCATCCAAACCTTGTAGTGAAAAATGAGAGTCTTGCTTGTTTATTTAAAGCATATAACTTAGTTAATTATGTGTATAATCGGTAGGCTATTTATTATAATTTTAGTGATTTAGTATCTTTAGGTGTTGTTACTAATCAATTACCATTTATTATAGGAGACAATTAGGAGGTAACACATAATCCAAACTATGAAGCTGCATATCCCAACACCCCATATAGAGTATGTGAATCTAGTTAAAATGCTAATGTAGATCTGATCATGCACGCTGAGGAAATCCCATCTTACAAGCATGATCCATTCTTTGAAGGAAACAATAGTGATGATGATGACTCTAAATATGAAGAAGCAACAGTTTTAAAAGGCAACCTATCGATTGAAAGGAAAATTGATAAAGAATTTCTCACCCAAAATGAACAATTTAACATATCTTAAAATCAATCAAAAGAATAATTAGAGGAGTTAGGGCTATTATATGAGGAAGATGCATCCTATGCACCTGAATAATTATTATCCTATGATTCCATATCTCCATTTGAAAAGTTAATCCAAGATGGTCAATATCCTGGTGGCAATAGTCTATCTTCCCCTTCATCATTTGAAGAGGAGGGAATAGAATAAGAAAGTAGTGTTGAGTTAAGATGCTTATACCAAGAAGACAACCAAAAGGAAAGGGGTCATCCCTTTGAGGAAAACAAGATAGAAGAGTTAAAAATTGATGATATCTCTCCTCAATTCAACCTTACCTTCAAAGTAGTTGATTGCACTCAAACGCTTCCCTCAACAACTGAGCCAATTAAAATAGGAAGTCATAAACATAATGGCTTGAATGAATAAGTCATGCAAATGAAGGTTAAATAAGCTAAGAATGACCTTATTCAACCCATGTCTCCACACACTTTAGCCACTAATGAAAAATTCATAAGGTATTTTATATGAGAATAAGCTATAACACACCCATCCCTTTCAGATGTCAAGGATAATGATGAGGATACTACATAGGCATCAATTTGTATCAGAAAGAAGTCATCAAGTGACTCATCTATTAGCTACCATCACAAACATACCACTTTTAGGTTGTATCTTCCAATAATTTTGGTATGTATGCATACCCATCACTATCCTTCATTTTAATGCAATGTATGGGCTGAGGTATTTTCTAAACCCTAACCCTCATGCTTTCTGTAATCTAGAGACAAACCTAATTCAAAATTCTATAGTCCTAGTTTGCTTGAGTTGTATGAGAATAAAATTGACAAATATTTATGGGATAGTGTTTTATATCATAGAGGGAAACATATAATAAAATAGGTGTGCCATCTACCCTTCTAAAAATCCCTAATAATCAGATGTCTAACTGATTCAAACATGCACTTGCTTGAATATTTCATGTGATTACTTTTTCTTTTTCCTTCCCTATTTTATTTTCTTTTTCTTTCCTTATTGTCCCTTGTTGTTAGTTAGGTTTGATTTGGTTTATTTCTCTATTTTCATTGTTGGGTTTGTCTCAACTATTTTATTCCTTAGGTTCCCCTTGTTAATTAAAAAAAATAAATGAAAGGTTGTTGCAATAATAAAATGGATGGCACTCAAAGAGCCTAATCATAATTTTACTTGAATTTATTGTGTGAACTATTGTTGTTGCTCGGTTCATTCCTTGAATTTCAAAGGTCAATTATTTATTAAAAAACCCATGGATTTATAATGGTTTTTGTCTTATTTGAATCCATATAATACACTTAAATAAATATCTAGAGAAAATTATAGCATTGCTTCAATTCTGATTTGTCTTAAGTTATCATGAACTTGTTGTTTTCTTTTACCCATGGCTTGGTCCCCAACCCTCTATGAATAAATTGAAAATTTTTCTTTCAAAATAATTGAAATAAAATATTAAATCTAAAATTCTCCTTGAAAAGGTGATCTTGACAACCTCTACCATAGGTTTTCCATCTTTGTTAGCAGTGGAGCAATGCCTTTAGAAGGGACCAGTGGTATCTTTATCGGGGCTATAAATGTCAAGATGGCAGTAAAATAATGCCCAAGCTACTTATCCCCAAGATAAAATGTAAATTTTGTTTCTTCCAGTAGTTTTGGCCTTATGTAAATCTGAATTACTATGTGTGAATGCAAATGAAATGAATAAATCAATTAATCACACATAGATGGTTTTAGAAAAATTATGGCTTAGTATGTCACTTGTTCCCATAGACTTTAGTGCCTTTGAATTTTGGTTTGTTCTAAGTGATAGCTTATAGCTAATGATTTTTCTTCTTGTGAAATTAGAGATTCAGGTTCTTGAAATACTCAAGAGTATTTCTCATCAAGAGTCTCCATTTGATTCCCCATTTTAAGTCCAAAAATAGGGACCCTCTTTTGAATTTGGAGTCTGATCTTATTCTTTAAGATGTTCATGGTAGTTGCTTTTATAATTTTCATATATGCTAGATTAATTTAAATATATAATTTACATCATTTTACTAAGTCTTGGTCTACTTGTTTGCTTGTGTTTTGAAACACATTTTATAGCTTCCCTTCAGACTATTATGCCTTAATATTGTGAAAACTATCTAACTATTTTAGATTTTTATGGCTTCTTTTCCTGAGCAATTTAGTCCATTTTGATTCTCATTTTATTATAAATGACTAAGCATTCACACAATTTCATTATGTTATTTATTTTTATATAAATAGATTAAATTGACTTTCAAATTGATCAAAATGGCTAAGTCTGTGCATTGTTTCATTTGACACTTAGTCATTTTTCAGCGTTTACCTTAGCCATTTTTATTTGAATTTCTTAGATGTTGGCTTTAAAATCAAAGACTATTGACTGGACTTATTTATGTTAACTCGTAGGTGTTTAAATGCATCTTGGCAACATGTGGCACCTTTTTAGAGATCCCAATGGCCCATATCCATCCAAGTCTTTCAGGACATAGTTGATTACATGCTTTCCCCAGAGCTACATGTCATTTTTCTACTCAGTGGGACTTAGCTAATTTCACAAAGTTACCTGGGGACCCCTGACGCTTTTTTTTTTAACTTCAAAAGACTTAGCCAATTTTATAAAATAAGTCTTGGCACCACGTGTCGATCACCTAATAGTCCTGGGCCCATTTCAAAAATTCTTTTTAAGACTTATCTAATTTTCTTCAAAGTTTCCTAGTAGGGAAATGAAATCAATGATACTTTGGACTAACAGGTCAACAAGATAATGCCACATGGCATAATCCTACTACTCCAATATCCTATATATGTCTATACCAATTCAATGCCTCTAAGCTAGAAGGTTAGTGAGATAATGCCACATAGCATCATCCTACTACTCTGTTATCTCAGAGATGTTCATATAGAACATAGAGATTGTGGGTGATGCCATATGACATAATCCTCTTGCCTCACTCTCCTAAAGATTTTTGTGTAGGACAAAAATGATGTCAAAGCCCTAAGCAAGCCTATGAGTGAGATGACATTGTGTGGAAAAATCTCATTCCATCATATCCCTAGGGTAGTCTATAAAATGGTGAAGCCTTATCAGAACTTTGGGTGAGATGATGCCACATGGAAAAATCTCACTTCATCATAATGTGAAAAAAAATCAAGGCATGAGTCTAAATTTGATAGATCATCTTCACATTGAAGTCATCAAAAGGCCCAGGAGAGTGAGAAGGCTTCTAAGTGGAAAAATGGGACCCACAAAATCCAACTACATAGTAAGGGAAAAGTAAAAGGAAAGCAAGGATAATCCATGTGATAATGACCTACCAGAGTAAAGGACACAATGTCAATGCTTCCACTAGGGCACAAATTTAGATTTGACAGCCTACCTACCCTTCAAATTTTTTAAAGGCCAAGAATTTACTGCATTTTCAATTTGATTTGTAAAATCAATTAAAACATGGTACCAAATGGAAAATTAGTTGATAAGGTGACCCAAATCATGAATAATATAGGAGTAATGAGCATGGCATGTGCATTGGCATCAAACAAAACAAAAAAGATAAATTTTAGTCTTAAGGAGGTGTGGTCTAATTACATAAAGACATTGGAAGTTGGAAATCACAATACCCTCCCAACTGCTTTCAATTATAGAATTTAGTTGAGGTATGGTTAAATTGCACCAATTTCAAGCATGCCTTCAATCTATCAGTGATTTAGAGTTGCCTAATCAACCACATTCACTCAATCATTGATGACTATTTTAATTACCCCATTAAAAGGAAAATTTGATTGAGTTCAAACTCTTTAGGCATGCGTGCCTATATAAGATCAAAATTTTGATGTAATAATGGCTCATATTTTTAGGACTAAGAGGATTATGCTTAGGTTATTCTCTTTGTGATTGAGTAGTTAGTGGACTAGACATGCTTGGATTCTCCATAGTTAGCAGACCAAGCATTTTTCATGATTTCCTAATGTAGTGTTTTTTTGTTATTATGAAAATGAAATATGTAGTTGAATAAATATTGTAAATCTTATCATTACTAATCAACAAGAAACATCTTTATAATAGTTTATTGTGTAGTCATATGTTTATATTGTATGAATTTGTATGGTGGTTATGTTCCTATTTGCTCACAATAATTTCTCCCCAGACTCTCATACCCTCCCTTATCCAAAGTTATGTTAGGTCTAGCTTTACTAAGGATAGGTTTATGTGAGATTTTCCCAACTAGATGCTTTAGCTTCATCTCTATGAAAATAAAGCCTTTCTTCTCTTCCTCCCTGCCCTTCTCTCTTTTTTCCTTTTTTTTATTAGAGTGTTAGTTTAGGATTAATACAAATATATATTTAATGTTTAATCATGATTGATGAATGTCATCCATCACCATTTAAAAATTGTTGAATAGATTAGTGGTGGACCAATCGAGCCTCAAAGTGTCTATAACTTAAGCCATCATCTGAGTCAGTTTCACCACCATGACCC
Source organism: Torreya grandis (assembly GCA_037957365.1). Classification (NCBI taxonomy): domain Eukaryota; kingdom Viridiplantae; phylum Streptophyta; class Pinopsida; order Cupressales; family Taxaceae; genus Torreya; species Torreya grandis. Next base: position 2,044,113 of record JARHVA010001116.1, on the reverse strand, counting down.
CTTACATGGAATGGTCCACATCAGCTAACTAGGTGAAGAACAACATATTAAGACTTGGTAACCAAGACCTTGGGGTGATTTTTGCACACAAGTTTCCTTTAAAGAGATTCAAGGTATTAACAACCCCTTTGCCTAATTATTGGCTGTGTAAAAACTTACATCAACAAATTTCTAATATAGTGTCAGTTGTAAAGCCTAATGGATAGAATAGATGTTGTATATCCTACCATGATTTAAGCAAAGGTTACCCCAAATATGACATCCCATTGAAAAACATTAATATGATAATAGTATCTACAAATGGTTATGAGATATTTTTGTTGTGGATGGTTTTTTTTGGATACAATCAAATAAATATTAATCTTGAAGGTTAGGGACAAAATGACTTATCACACCATGGGGGACATTTTTTTATGTCTTAATGCCCTTAGATTGAATAATTTAGGTGAAACTTATAAAAGACCTATGGAACATCTCTTTCATGATTATATATATAAAACTATGGAAGGATATGTTAATGACTATCTTTAGCAAAAACTTCAATTCACCTCCTAGTACATCAGAGATTTCTATTATTCAATGATGTAATCTCTTCTTGGCTAAAGAAAATACCTATCTTAACCTAAAAATTGACATGAATCATATTATATGGAAGAAACCTTCATAAAATTGGTACAAGCTCAACTTTGATGGAGTAACTAAATGTAATCCAGGCAAATCCAGGGGTGGTGGTCTAATTAGAGATTCTTGGGTAAAATTGGTGGAAGTGTATGTTGGTCCAATGGGAAACAAATATAATATGTTTTAGAAGACACATAAACTCTCTAGGACATATATCTGGCATTCAATATGCAAGCTTCCAAAATCATCATTGAAGGTGACACAATGAACATTATCAACAACCTTAAAGGTTCCTCGATTCCAAGTCAGACTATTTCTAATATCATAAGCGATGCTAAAGACAATTTAAAGACCTTTGAATATATTCAAATAATGCATACTTATTTTGAAGGAAAAAAATCATTGATTATATGGAAAATTATGGGGTCAATATCCAAAATCTCACCAAATGGACTCGACTTGATCAACTCCCTCCTAATTTCTCTATTATTTTAGTTGAAAAATCAAGATTTGGCATTTAGGGTATATGATATATTCAAATAATTCAGACTTATTATGAAGGCAACAAATCTATTGATTATATGGTAAATTATTGGGTCAATATCCAAAACTTCACTATATTGCATTTAGTGTATATGATAGTGGAATTCTTGGTCCCATGAGAAACTGGCCCTACACCTCAGATATCACTAAGTCCATGTGTGACATGGCTACTATGAGCACAATTCTTAATTATGACTTCAATTTCACCTCAAGTCTTATTGATGTCATTTTTATGATTGGAAAAACTTAAATGATAATTTGTCAAATCATTTTAATTATAGTTTTGGAAAGAGACATATCAACCTTGTGAGCAAATATTTTCCTATGGTCATGTTCTATGTTAAACCAAAGTTGATTTCCCATAAAGAAAATAATGGGATTATATATCCTATGAATAAAATGGGTGGATATAGAGTCAAGTTGGAACTTATTTCATGCAATAACCTCAAGGAATGCACTGAAATTTATCTCAAATTGAAGCAGGGTGGTCTTACTCCCTTCATCAATTGTATGCATAGCTATAACCATCAACTCACCATTGATTTTGTAAAGTCTTATAATTAAAAAAATGTTTGAATTCATGGGTTATGTTGGATGTTTTTAAACATAGCATTGTGTTGGTCACCAATATGGTGGCAAAAGGGGATCGAGTTTTCAAGAACAAAAGTAGAAAAAAGGAGCTAGTCCAAGCCTTTTTCAAGGCTGGTTAGATTATTCACCATTCTAATGTCAAGCTCATTATAACTATCCTCATTTACCCCCAAGACAAAATTTGTATCCATCTTATGAAGTACCTCACTCTTGAAGGTAAGTATCATGTCATTTACTTGCACCATTTCACCATTTTATTTTGTTTAACCATTTCAGGAAAAAAAATCATATTAGCCTTCCCTTCATCCTCATGTCTCAAGAAAGTACTATTATAGACTACCATAAGGAAAAAACCAATTTAATAATTCATCAAGCCTTTTTTTTATTTGGATTAAATCTTTTCTTCCCATAATCAAACTGGACATTGCTTCTAATGATGGTTATGAAGGCTCAGTTGATGGGATTAAGCACTTTTTTAATTTTGATGAAAGCCACTTAGATAATGAATGGAATGAATATGAGACCCTTGCCCAATTCACTGGTAACATTAAATCTAAACAACCTAAAAAAGGATTTAAGAAAGTTAAATCCAACTTAGGGTTAAAACCTAAATGGAATGATGGCTCCAAATTAACCCAATCATTTTGGATGGGAACAAGGAGTTTGGGAATAATACCCCCTGATGACAAGATTTCAAGGCTTTAAAATTATCTCCTCACCTAGTTTAACCTTCTTCAAAACTTGATAAATAAATTTAGGAAATCCAAACAAGCCATTTTCAAAACATAACTTGGGATCAAAGGCCAAGATAAGGTTATCAAGCAGACCATTTACAACAATGACCAAACCCTACTCCATTTCCAGGAAGTTGTGTATAAGAAGATGGTAGAAATCAAGTAAATGCAGAATAATACTAGAGATGATGTGGTTGAGGATTTGATCACCCCTAAGGTGGTAAAATGAAAAGGTTAACATAGAAAAAATAAATTCTCTAATAAATAGGTGGTGGAATAAACCACTGATGGGCCATGCAAAATAACTCAAGGCAAGCAAAAAATACAAGAGGACTCCCCTCCTAAAAAAAAATACACCATTCTTGATGTTATTGTCTATGAGATATAAGAAGACATGGAAGCTGAATTATGCCTTGAAGGTAACTTTAACTTTTTGTTGTATTTGTTGATGATCTTTTAGGTGGGTTTTGTTATTGTTTTGCTAATATTTTAGTCTCTCTTTGGCCTTTCCTACTATGGGCTAGTCATATGTACTGTTTAGTTTTACTTTGTTTGGTTTCTATTATGAACTTGGTTGGGGGATCCCCTTAAAATCCCCTTTTATCCTTATCTAATAAAAAACATACTTTTAGAATATAGACATCGATAAGAATATGCTATATACTTAGGAAACATATTCAAACATTTACAAAAATACATATATTTAAGTCCATGGTAAGTGTATTTGGGGCATTTTTAGGAAATTTACTAGTTTATATCATATCTCAAAGGGGCATAGAAGTATACCTTAAGGATGTAAAATATATTTTATATATTCCACCACCAAAAGGATTAAAATAATTATAATGTTTACAAGGAAGGATTCAAACAATCAGACATTTGTGGCTTAGCTATCCAATAAGATGAAACCTTTCACATTCTTATTAAATAACTATACAAAGTTTGAATGGGATAAAAATTGTCAAAATAGTTTTGATGTAATAAAATATATCTACTTAATACACTTATTATCATGCCTCTAACACCGAACATGTCTTTTTTATTAAACATTTACACTATGAATCATGCCTTAGAAACATTATTGGAACAATAAGATGATGATCATAGAGAATGCATAATTTATTACATTAGTCATACAATATTAGACTATGAAATATATTATAATGTTATGGAGAAGCTATGTTTATTTTTTATTCTAAAAGCACAAAAACTTTGACATTATATGCTTAATAATGAGACGCATGTCATCACAAAGGTAGATCTACTGAAATTTCTCATGTCAAAAACACATTTTTGAGGATGTATAGATGAATGTGTAAATATTACACATGGAATTCAATGTGAATTTTGTCTCTCAAAACCCCCTCAAAGTACAAGTAATTATTGATCAATTAGATAGAACACCATTACTCAATACATCACCCATAAATGATGCCTTTCATGATGATCTTGTTACATATCATATTAATGATGATACATGGACCATATACTTTGATAGATCCAAGTACACTATAGGTGTTGGATCAAGAAAAATTTAATTACTCCTCAGGGTTAGCTTATGGGATTTGAATTTTTCCTTTGACTTTCATATAAAAATAATATATTAAAATATGAGGCATTAATATTTATTTTTTGTATTACGTGTAAATTTAAAATAAAATATATTCAAGTGTATAGGGACTCTCAACTAGTAATCAAAGTTTTGGATAATTATCAAATAAAATAATAAAATTTGATCCCATATAAGGAAATGGTGTAACGATTAAGGACATACTTTGATATATTATCAATTAAATGTATATCTCATAAGGATAATAGACATGTAAATGTTATGGATAGTGAAAAGTATATGATCCCTCTTGACATCAACGTTGATCACACAACTTTTAATATACAAAAATTATAACACTTATTAGCTACTACAACAAATATAAATGCCATAGAAATACTAGAAGTTACTCGTAGTGCAATTAAATCATAATGTTATAGAGACATTTATAATTTTTTAGATAAGGATGCTATTCCAAAAAAATTACAGGAAATGATAGACAAAAAATCCAAATCAAATAAATATATTATGTTATAATCAATGGGGCCTTATTCAAGTGATCATTAGATAAACATTTACTTTGATGCCTTAATCATGAGGAAGCTAAGATAACTTTAGTTGAGGTACATGATAGCGAATGTGGGGGGATTCTAGTGGAAAATTAATTTCTTACAAACTTTTGATACAAAGTTACTAACGGCCTACTGAGGAATATAATTGTTAAGAACATGCAAAATTATGTCCATAATGACATAAACAAGGTAATTTGAATCATGCACCATCATAATAATTACAACCCATTATCTCACCATGGCCATTCTCCCTGTAGGGATTTGATTTGATTGGAAAGATAACTAAAAAATCATTATAAGGTGACATGATCATTACTACATTTATAAAATATTTTAAAAAATAGGTTGAGGTCATATCACTATAATCAAATATAAGGGAGGACATTTGTAAGTTCGTAATGGAAAACATCATCTTGTAATTTAGTCTATCATCAACTATTATAACAATCAATGAATCATCTTTCAAAAAATAAGATAGTTAAGATATTTTGTTACATACAATATTCATCATAACTTGTCCGCTCCTTATTATCTACAAAGAAATGAGAAAGTAGAATCAATGAATAAAATGATTGCTAAATATTAAGCAAAATAGTTGCTAGACATGGTGAGGATTGCCACAATCAGCTTATCTATGATTTATGAGAATATCACACTAGTTTTGTCACACATACTAAGGCTACTCCTTATTCCCTTATTTATGGAACACAAGTTGCATTTCCTTTAGAGTTATATTTACCATATCTATGGGTTTCATTAAAATACATTATCAAGGATAATGAATATCAAATAAAGTGGTTGCACAAGTTAGAAATTTTAGATGAAAAGTGCATACAAGTTATTGAGCATCTCAAAGTTTGTTAGGATCACATAAAGTGGACATATGGTAAGAAGTTTTGAAATCATGAATTCAAAGTTGGTGATTTGGTGTTAAAATAAAATCAAAAGAATACCAATGTAGATAAAGAAATCAAAGGCAAATTCAAATGAAATTGGTTGGGCCCATTTTCATTATAGAAAAAATTGGATATAGTTTAAGGGAAACTCATGAGGAACCCCATGAACATAATGTGTTAAGCATGGGATATACTGAGAGGGGGGGTGAATCAGTATATCATATATCTTTTTAATCTTTTCCTTAACCAAATTCCACTTAATCAAACATTCAAGATATGCAATAAAACTCAAACAATAAACACCACACAAGATAGAGAGAGACACCAGATATAACATGGAAACCCAATGTGGGAAAAACCACAAAGAACAATCTCAAGTACATGAATGAGCACCAACCCAAACAATATTCACAAGCCAAGCTTGCACAAGCACCAACCCAACAACTATTCGTGAGCACCAACCCACAGGAGCACCACACCCCTTTACTAAGCACCAACCCAGCTATTATTCGTGAGCACCAACCCATAAGAGTACCAACCCCTTTGTCGAGCACCAAACCAGAAAAAAATCATGAGCACCAACCCACAAGAGCACCAACCCCTTTACCAAGCACCAACCCAACAAAAATTTGTGAGCACCAACCCCTTTGTGTATACCACAGACCTATCTCTCAATGTTGCTATCTCAACAAATGATAGATCCTCTTTCCTCTCTATCACCTTTGCTCTTCTAAGCTAGATATAACAAATACAAATCATATTCATCTCTCACAATTGCTCTTCTAAGCTAGATATTACAATATCAAATCAACCTCTATCTCTCATATGTACAAATGGCTTCTCAAGCCTTTATTTATAGCTTTCCAAATGACCTTTGGCCTTCCCCCTTTGTGACCCTTCAATCCTCATGGAAAATGGATCCAAAATTGTATGACCCTTCATATTCAAGCCTTTTAAAAGTCATGTGGTGACCCTTCATGATCAAAAATGTCCTTCCCTCTTTTGTCCTCATCTTGGTGACTTTTCATATTCCTTAAAGTGTCCTTGCATGAGAAAATGTGCCCTTCCTCTTTTGTCTTCACTTGGTGACTCTTGGAATTCCCCAAGATGAATCTTCATGGGAAAATGCATCCCATCCTTCTTTTGTCTCATATGCAACCAAAAATATATTCGTTAATATTAAATAAATATTAACTCATATTAGCCAAGATATATTTATTACAAACAACATTAAATGCAATGGGGCCTTTATCACCAATAATGCTAGACCTTTGACATCAATGACAATATTTCCAACATAATGCACTTGCATTAGTAGTACACATAAACTCATTTAAAATGTTACAATAATATAAATGCGTGTGTGTGTGTGTTTGTTCCAAAAATCAAAATTAAGGCCTAAGCATGACATGTTTACTAGTTTAAATTATTAATTTATGCTATTTATCACATGTTTGGTAGATTATATATCCTTTACATATGCTTTCATGGTGTATATGAGTGATATATAGGATATACATGTTGTACCTGATATATGGATTCACTTATGTACAACATTCCTATACCCATGGGCCATGCCAATGTTAATTGTATTTTATTCCATAAGTTACATTATTACATATTGTATATTTCTATGACCTTTTCAACTTATCATTTTGAGATACATTAATTTTTTACACATGTCTTACTCTTGTTTATATTCTTAACACTACGTTTCATGGATATGCTACTTTGCTATGTTGTGGTGTTGACATAAATTGATAGTTTAGATTAATTTGAGTTGTTATATGATCCATTGTTGTTATTTAATTTCTTATATCCTAATCATTAGCTAAGCTTTGTGTATGACATTTTTTTATTGAGTGCATCATTATATAACTCTTTATTTGTCCCTTGCCTTCTCTTATTATTATTTTTTGATTGAGCTTACCATGGTATGCCTCTTTCTTTGGGACCTCACCTTCTTAAATGAATTTTTTACTGAATGTATCATTTCATGCCTCTTTCTTTGGGCCGTTTCCTTCTTATATGACTTTTTCTTGATTAATTTTTTCATTTTGTAACTCTTTCTTCATGCCTTTAGCCTTATTATGTGACTTCCTTTATGTGTGGATCCTACCTTATGTGATAGTTTATTTTCCATTATATGTGGCTCTTGCATTATATAACATTGAGTTCTATTGGGTGTGATTTATTGTGTGTGTCATAGCCATGAAAATATATGCTTATGATTGGATAAATACAAGATTGTTTGTTGAGCTTGCAATATCATGATCCATATCATACACCTTTTTTATTATGTTTGGTTCTATCATCCATATCATGCACCTTTCCTACATAGGTTACTATTTAGTGCTTGTATTAGTGATATTTACTATTACATACCTTATTATTACATCTATATTGACAAGACACTTGTATGCCTTACACTACATATTTCATATATGTTTTTATGGTATGTTCATGCTATGATGACGCATTCTCTTCATATTAGCATATGTTTCTACATGTTTACATCTTTATATATAACATGATGTAGTTAACTCTTTTATTTTGAGATGAGTAATTTGTAAGCTACATTCCTCACCTCAAAAGGGGGGCATATTAGTGGGCTTGTCATAGAATTTCAATATTCCATTTAAAGATATATAAGATTTTGGGACATAATACATGATTCACATAATTCAAATTGGTTTAGATTATCATATTATAAGATAAACATTTATAAATTAAGATAGATTTGAGGGTATATTCAAAGTATATGAATAAGTTTTACAAAAAAATAAGTTATAGGTTTTTAGATATTTTCAACTTTGAGATGAATTACAATATAGATGTATAACATTATGTATCATCTTGGCACTAGTTGGATCAGATTGGGTCCATGAACATTTATCGTGCATCCACAATTATGGTTTTTTATGTTGGCACCAATTAGATCATATTATAGGGCATGAACATTGTTCATGCATAGATTATTACATCTTTTTTATTTTTAGATCACATAATTGATGTGACATTAATGGTACTAAAGGTAACATATTGAATCTATAATCCATATATAGTGGTTTATTCATCTCAAATTCAAGCCTAATATAAGCTCCCCTTTCATCTTAAGGTTCAAAATCAATTAAATGAGTAATGTGATTGAGGATTAGTGTCACTCAATGACCTAACACTTCTCCCTCTTCATGAGGGTTGGGGTATTTATTTTTCCAACCTATGAGTATCTACTTAGTAATTTTATCCATTGTGTCATGATCACCCCCAATTCTCTAACGCTTCAGCAAGAAGTATCATCTCTAAAGCATCACAAGGTAACACAGTTCACCCACTTAAGGTGTATTACTTCCTTGCTCTTTAAATTTCATAAATTTTGTTTTTCATTTAAGGTTTATTTTTATATATGGACATTGGTTTTTATATGTTCATTTTAGGTTTTAATGGAGCAAGTTGCACACTTGGATACTTCTCCCAAATATAAAGTGTGTTTACACATTTGGGTACATCTCTTTGTCATTTTACTCTAGCATTATATTTCATTTCAATACTAAAATAAAATGGGAGGATTTTTAGATACTAAAATTTGGTATTAGACTCTTAGCAATGTCATTCTTGAGCTAACTTCACCTTACATGACTCGTTCATACACATATAGATCTTTCACAACCTTATCTTCTATCCATGTGTTTTATATGGTCTAACCTTTCTAATTTACTACTACCAATTACATACAAGAGTTCCATAGTATATGCATAACATGTTCATTATAATATTTAGACTATTTCTAGATTATCAAATCAATTTTATTGCATTTTAGATGATTCCATAAAAATCAAACACTTGTATAATTTTGGAGGAGCCCAACTTTAATGTACCTATCCCTGCCACAAACAATGATCATTTTTCAACTTCAAATTATATTTCTGATTTGGATCATACATTTCACATGTCAATGACATGATAAATTACCCAAAGAATCCCATATAAATACATAATATGTCTAAGCATATTTGAGGATTTAACACTATCAAAAATCACTAAGCAAACCTATTTCATCACTTTCACATTCAAAAAAACTGCCCAAAAATTCCCAATTTATAAAATAGTCACAAAGAGTAGACCCTAACGAAGCTTGTAGCAGCTAAACTACGCCAAATTTTTAGTCAAGTGTATAAATATAGATTAGAAGTTACATTCATAAAAAAAAATTCCATTGCACACATACATCCAATGGGCAAAACTATGGTTGCACTTCCCTATTCATAGTATTAGATATGTAGGTAGTAATCAACCATTCATTTAGGAGTGGTTGAGGTCAGTTAAACTCACCTCCTTTCCCCATTTTTATAGGTTAACCTAGTGTTGAAATTGGAGCTATGATTTCAAAGTGAAGATATATAGGTTTTCAATATTTTTGCACACATTGAGCACCTAATATTACATAAGAAGACAATTTTCAAGAAAGTGCAATGTCTTGTGCCAAAATAATGAGGCATGTATTCATAGGGAAAATCTATAATTAAAAACTATTTACATTAAAGTATAGTTTCCAGATCCTAATAAACTCATCTAGGTATATCTAAACACTCATGTTCTTGATTTGAGCCAATCCTAATCCATTTCAAACCATTTTTATCACCTACATTCAATCTCAAATATGCACAGAGTAGTACCACACTACGTATCTATTTACCTTTTATTGTTTATATTTATATTTTAAATAAAATATTATAATAAAACTATACTTTTACATTCATATTAGTGTTTTATTGTAATATATATATATATATATATATATATAATCTGAATCATACAAAATTTATATCTTATGAGATCACATTAATAAAAAAAGTAAAATAATTGCATTCATAATAATAAATATAGGACCCAAATGTGAGCATCCCATTGATGGGATATTGATTACTAGAATCATATTTTAATTCAAAAATTCAAAAAACTAAAAATAAAAATACAAATTTCAAAAAACTTAAAATATTCAAAAAAATCAAAATCAGGGCTTGTACATGACATGATTTACTAGTTACATGATTGATTGATGTTATTTATCATATACATGGTGAATTACATATCTATTTTCTATTAAAATTATCTTCACGATATACATGAGTGGGATACAAGACTTATAGTTACATATGATGCATTTGCTTTCAAATGTGGGGCATTCCTTACACCTATGAACTACCTTTCTACATTGGGGGTATGCTTACACTAGAGGCATCTTTGTAAACTTATATGGTTGTATCTTTCTATAATGATCCATTGATCATAATAGAATGTACATTAATTTATCTTAAATATATTTTACAAGGTGTTATTCCATATGGATATTATGCTTTGATATATTTGATGATGACATTGATTAATTATGTGGACTAACATTGTTTGCTTCATGTGTGATTGATGTTTTTTATCCTACATTTTATACAAGTGCATTGATTATGTTTTATCACATCATGCATTAGTTGTATCAAATATCATATCAATAGCCATGTCATAGTCATGTTACTTGTGTTGTGACAAAGTCAAGTTGTGTCTTGAGTGCTTCATAATCATGATATTGTGTGCATGTGTTTGATTACATATATGAGTTTTGATGAGATTTATGCCATGATTTGTATCATACATGTTTTTATTTTATGTAGTTATATGATTTTCATCATACATATATTGTGTTACTTATTATTGTGTGCCTAATTGTTGCATATACTTGACATTACACTTATATGCCCATTACCTTGGATTATGTGTTTCATAAGTATTTGAATGATCAAATATCTATATGATGACATATTTTTTCATATATTTTAATATTAATGTGATTATAATATCATAAAATTGATTGAATATTTTTTATTTGATGAGGTGAAAGCCAAGTTTTATAGGGACTTGGAACCACCATAGTGCAGTACAAATTTTTTAACAAGCCATAAATAAGGACGAGGAGCCTAAAAGAAAAAAAGTTACAGTACTAGAAATGATAGCAAAAAATAGGAAACTAGAATATATTTATGAGGAAAGTCCCTCATGAGGGTCTTCAACATCTTCAGTGTCCTTCACTAGAATGATCTATTTTTCCTTAAAAACTTTTACCTGGGTGCAGTTACTGAGTATTTCAGCAACTTCATCAAGGAAGATCATTCGAGGATGCTTTTTCCCTTTAACTTGTATGGGGGAATAATTAGGGGGGACCCCCTTAGGGATCCTTGAGGGGGTATTTTAAAACCTTTGGTGATTTAAAGGTAGGAGACTGAGTGGGCAGGGCAGATTGGACAAAATCCTGAACTATGGCTTTGGCCTATCTATGCAATGAGTTCTAGTCCTAAATGAGTTTGGCCAGACCCAAACCTACTTGTTAAACCTTAGAATTAAATTTTTACAACTGTAATTTGTTCCTTTTTAGCTCATTATTCACAATGGCTTTCCCTTTCTAGGGTATCTTCACTAGGGTACCCAATTTGATTAAGATAGGTTTTGATTTAATGATAAATATCTTAAGGGAGAGGTCATCAAGGGGACTTTGAAAATATGTCTTAGGGGGTGTGATCAGAGGGATATGGTATCCCTTTGTGCAATCCTTCTTTAAGGAGTCCTCCTCAAAAAATTAACCCTTGAGGGGAACCTCCCAACGGTAAAGGGCTTGGCCATGCTTGACCAGAAGGTGAATCAAACCTTAGTGAAGGAAAGGATTGGTGTCATTCACTTGGTATAACAAAATGGTACTCTCAATGGACTTTAGTATTGTTGACCATTTTTTTCCCAACAGGGCAAAAATTGGTCCCCCCTTTTTTCATGCTATTCTGAGCCAGTACTTTTGATTTTGCACGAGTCTTGCAAATTTCTACGGACTCTACAGGTTTTCTATGAACTATATAGGTCCATTTCTATGAACTCTGTAGGTTTTCTATAGACTCTATAGGTCCATTTCTACTGACTCTGTAGGTGTAGTCTTTTATTAGAATAACTAGTTCAAAAAGTGTAAGGTTTTACAAAGTTTCTTCAGACTCTTGTCTGAAGAAATTCATAAAGAAGGTTAGAATTTTGAACCATTGAACCAGTTCAATGCCTTGGTTCAATGCCTAAGTTCATCTCTTTAGTTCAAAGCCTCAGTTTAATCAGTGAATTTCAATGCTTTGGTTCAATCAAATGGTTTATCAGCTTGGTTCAACGTTTTGGTTCAATGCTTTGGTTCAATCGGATGGTTCAATCACTCAATTCACTCAGTCAATTCAATGCCTTGGTTCATCTGCAAAGTTCATCAATAGGTTCAATCAAATGGCTCAGTTCAAAGCTTGATTCAATCAGACGGTTCAATGAGCTTGGTTTAAAGCCTTGGTTCAACAACCATTTGAACCATTGAACGGGTTCAATCAATTGGTTTAACAGTTGGTTCAAAGGAGCAGTTCAACTGAAGAGTTCAAGGGAGCCTCCTGAAGGACAAGTGCCCTTGTGGAGGGCACTTGGTTGATAAAATCACCCTTCAGAAGGGTCATTTTTAAGAAGGCCGCAAAGGTAAAAGGTAAGTTCTTTCAAAAAAATTTCTAAGGCAAAGAAAATGCCCTTTGAAAGGGTCATTTCAACTTTCCCAAAGGGCACTTTTTTGAAGGCAGTCGGTAGAGGCAAGGAAGAAATCCTTCAGACTTTTTGTCTGAAGGAATTCCTTTAGACAAAAAGCCTGAAGGAATTTGGAAAGGCTACAAATGAAAAGGATCCCGCAAAAGACTAAGGCAGAAGAAATAATTTCTTCAGAATTTTTGTCTGAAGGAATTCCTTCGAATAAAAAGTTTGAAGAAATTTGGGAAGCTGCAAGCTTAAAAGGACCTGAGGAAAATTTTGAATAAATAAAAGCAACTGAGACATTCTCACGAGATTTTTGTCTGCAAGAAAAAAGTCCACGAGGAAAAGCCACAGAGGAGAAATAAGACCACCTGAAGGGTATGTGCCCTTGTAGAGGGCTCTCACCGAGGAAAAGGACTTTTATTAAGAATCTGAAGGGTCACCTTCCCTTTAGGAAGGTGTAAAGAAGGAAGTCCTTAGAAAAAGATGAAGAAAGTCCAAGGGGTGATGGGCCTGAGGATGTCAAAGTTAAGCACGGTGAACTAGCTATTGGAAATTCAAAAGTGATGACAGGTGCATGGACATCAATTTTAAGATGGTGAAATAGCCGTTTGATTTTGAAAATGCTTGAGCACCAACCATAAAAGAGCCCAAGGAACATAGTGACCTGCCAGAAGATAGCCTCGAGGGCCGAAGGAGCCAGAAAGAGATAAATCAAGGAAGAAGACAAAGCAGTCCAAGTGGTGAGGAGAGGTGAATTATTTTCCAGGTGGTCATCAAATGGCACAAATAGTAAATGACATGGCCTACTTTCTCCATTTGGCATTTATGAGGGGACACAGAGTAGTCTATTTATAGAAAAGAGGCACGGCCATGTTTTCACATTAATGCTTGAATGCCAAAGTCAAGATCGGTGATTACATAGCATGTTTCTAGCAAGCCTCTTCTAGAAGAATGACATCAGTAACAATGACTTCCTCTTCCCAATGCTCTCGGTGCACATAGGCTAGCTTGTCAAGAGCACCAAAGTATTTTCAAAAGAAGCGCCAAGTTCTCTTCTCCTCTTTCTATATATTGTAAACTTCTCATTTTGAGAAAGGAGGAATCTCTCAGCCTTAAGGCAAAACTCTGCCCAAAATCTCTTGAGCTTGTAAGGTAGAGCTCTGCCAAATTTTACCTTGAATCAGGACTTAGCATTTTTTACTTCTATCTGGACTTGCACTCAAGCACATGTCTATGTTTTCTTTTTGTGTTAAGTCATTTCCTTTTATGCTTCTCATAGATTGATTCCAGCATGTCTAGCACATTATGAGTTTCTTTTCTACACGTCTACCAGAAGTGTCTATAGTAGTAATATAGGTTCATGTGAATAGTTTATCAAAGTGTGTCTCACAATACCTTTTAATAGTTCCTTCCTCTCTATATCTCCATAGACCCCTGACTCATTGACATAGGAGAGTTTTCCCACATCAGATGAAGTGTATGGGCACTTCTTCCTGGTGAAAAGTGTATGTTCGGGCTGAGTGGGTCAACATTTTCTAGTGTATCACCTTTTCATTTTTTTTAGGTTTAGGTTCTGTTTTAGCATCTCTCTCTCCCTTTTCAACCCCCCATTTTTACATTTTTTTTGTTAGCAGTAGGAGAAACCAGGGCCTAAAGGATACATTAGAGGGAGCTAGCCCTTATCTAGAGACTCTCCCCTCTAGCTTCACTAATCCCATAAGTGAGAGGGGAGTTTCCATTGTTACATGTAGAAGATAGGAGCTCGGCCTCCTACCAAGGGTGCAATCCACTACGTCAACAGTTTTTGGCACGCCTGGTGGGACCAACTAGGAAAAGTTGTGTCCAAAGAGTTGAAGAATTTTTGGTGTGTTCTTCAACCAACCAGCCTTTGGAGGCTTTCTTATCAACACCAATGGTGACTCTGAGTTGAATCAACTAGTTAAGTAGTCTAGGTGCCATCAAGAAATCACATTATTGTATAACTTTGGTGGAGCTCAGGTTATTATGGAACCACCTCAAACTCCAAAATTACTTCCTTCATTGTTGAAGGGTAACCAAGAGAGCTGTTTGAGGGGATTCCATAAATATTCTAAGCTTGATCAAAACATATGAAGAAATATAAGGCACATGGTCCTAAGCAATGGAATATACATGCCAAAATACACCTTCACTTGAAACAACTCTTCCTATGCATTAATAGACCTTTCCTAGTCTTCCTCAACTCCCCTAGGTCATTGATCCTGATGGCACGCTCCTGACTTGGAAGGAAATAGTGGAATCATGGGGCAGGAAAGAAGAAAAGCAAGGTTTTGCTCAAAACCTTAAAGAAGATAAAGCTGCTCCTACCCATGATTCCTATGATCTCCAAGAAAGGCTCTTCCAAGAGGATATAGCCAGAAGAATTATAGAGTTAGAATCTAGAGAGAGATTCCTCAGCCAATGTGTGATGGATGGTTCAAACCAAGCAGTAGATTCCATGTCTGAACACACCCCATATACATACCCCCAAGAGAGCTATCAGGCCACACCTGATATAGATGAAGTGCTGACCAAATGGAAGGAGGAGAATCATTCAATTCTAGCTCAAGGACTACCTCCTCTTCCACACGATTTTTCCACTTCACCCCTTCTCAAGGAGGAACCTATTTTTCAGGAGGTGAGTGAGGAAGAAAAGATCCAATTTTTAGCTCTTCAAGAGTTTATCATGAGTGAAAATGAAGAAGAAATCATCATAGATGCTCCTTCAAAAGGCATCATCGACAATGGAGAAGACACAGGGCATGTATACATGCAGATGTTCCAGTAATACGAGGAGGAACTTAAGCATGTTGAGCTCTCTTCCCCTTTGTTTGATGAACTTTGTTGTTACTTAGATGAGGAGGATGATTATTCTAAGGAGCCTGAGTTGGAGGAGGATCAGGAGAATATCTTTGAACACCTAGAGATCCTGATCTTTGAGGAGAGGTCTGTCTTCCTTGAGGAAAACTTTGAAGAAGAATGTTTCAAACAGAGAGGTGATGTTTTGTGGGATGATCACTCAATTTTTTATTCCATTTTAGACATCACCATAGTCACCCTTATTCAAGAAAGCCAAAAGGAAGTAGAGGATGAGTTTGACACGATCTTTAGCGAAGTAGAAGGAGACAAGCCAAACCATGATGCATTGCAAAGGGACCATGCACAACAAAGGGCTTATGGTGATGAGCCAGTAGCCTCAGATTTCTTGGTGATACACACTAGCATGAAGGACCAAAATTCAACAAGCTTCCAAGAACAAAAGGAATACATGTATGTTGGAAGCATGTTTGAATCTGATCCACTCAGATGCAGCCCAATCCAAGTGACAGGCAAGAAGAGCAGGTCACCAAATCTCCTTTTCATTCAGCCACTTGTCTGGCACCATAAGTCTTCTCTCCAAGAAGGGGACTTAAGAAGTTTTCTCTTTGATCCAAGAGGGAGGCAAATATTCTTGGTTAGTTTTACATAGTAGTTTGCTTTCAGTTGTCTTTCCTGCTCTCCCTAAGTGCAGTTTACACAAGTAGTGTTTTTAGCCTTGTGTGTGTTTTCCTTTGTGTGTGGGGTAAAGGCTTCATGTTTGATTATTGGATCTTGTGGGGCTATTTCTAACTTTATTCAAGCTACATCTGACTCTATGCCTAATGGACTTAAAGTAAACTGGTCTCTAAGCATAGCAGGCACGCTTCCCCTGGGAGTTGCCAATTTGTTGACCATTTTTTGCCCAACAGGCTGAAAATTGGTCCCCCCTTTTTTCATGCTACTCTGAGCCAGTACTTTTTATTTTTCACGAGTCTTGAAAATTTATATGGACTCTACAAGTTTTCTATGAACTCTGTAGGTCCATTTCTACAGACTCTGTAGGTGTAGTCTTTTAGCAGAAGAACCAGTTCAGAAAGTGCAAGGTTTTATAAAGCTTCTTCGGACTCTTGTCTGAAGACATTCATAAGGAAGGTTAGAATTTTGAACCATTAAATTGGTTTAATGCCTTGGTTCAATTCCTAATTTCATCACTTTATATCAAAGCCTCAGTTCAACCAGTGAAGTTCAATGCTTTGGTTCAATCAAACGGTTCATCAGCTTGGTTCAATGTTTTGGTTCAATGCTTCAATTCAATCGGATGGTTTAATCACTCAGTTCACTCAGTTAGTTCAATAACTTGGTTCATCTACAAATTTCATCGACAGGTTCAATCAAATGGCTCAGTTCAAATCTTGATTCAATCAGACGGTTCAATGAGCTTGGTTCAACGCTCGGTTCAAAGCCTTGGTTCAACAACTGTTTGAACCATTGAACCGGTTCAATCAATTGGTTCAAAGGATAAATTCAACTGAAGAGTTCAAGGGAGCCTCCTAAAGGATAAGTGCCCTTGTGGAGGGCACTTGGTCAATAAAATCACCCTTCATAAGAATCATTTTTAAGAAGGCCGCAAAGGTAAGTTCTTTCAGAAAATTTTCTAAGGCAAAGAAAATGCCCTTCGGAAGGGTCATTTTCAACTTTCCCAAAGGGAAATTTTTTGAAGGTAGTTGGTAGAGGCAAGGAATAAATCCTTCAAACTTTTTGTCTGAAGGAATTCCTTCAGACAAAAATCTTGAAGGAATTTAGAAAGGCTACAAATGAGAGGATCTCGCAAAAGACTAAGGCAGAAGAAATAATTTCTTCAGAATTTTTGTCTGAAGGAATTCCTTCAGACAAAATTTTTGAAGAAATTTGGGAAGCTGTGAGCTCAAAAGGACCTGGGGAAAATTTTGAAGAAATCAAAGTGACTAAGACATTCTCATGGGCTTTTTGTCTGCATTAAAAAAGTCTGCGGGGAAAAGCCGCAGAGGAGAAAGAAGACCGCCTAAAGGGTATGTGCCCTTGCGAGGGGCTCTCATCGAGGAAAAGGACTTTTCTCAAGAAGTTGAAGGGTCACCTTCCCTTTGGGAAGGTGCAAAGAAGGAAGTCCATAGAAAAATTTGAAGAAAGTCCAAGGGGTGACGGGCCCGAGGATGTCAAAGTTAAGCATGACAAACTAGCTATTGGAAATTCAAAAGCGATGATGGGTGCGTAGACATCAATTTTAAGATGGTGAAATAGCCATTTGATTTTGAAAATGCTTGAGTGCCAACTAGAAAATAGCCCAAGGAATGGAGCGACTTGCTAGAAGATAGCCCTAAGGGCCGAAGGAGCTAGAAAGAGATAAAGCAAGGAAGATGACAAAGCGTAGGAACAGATAACGCAGTCCAAGTGGTGAGGAGAGGCAAATTATTTTCCAGGTGGTCATCAAATGGTGAAAATAGTAAACGACATGACCTAATTTCTCCATTTGGCATTTATGAGGGGACAAAGAGTAGTTTATTTGTAGAAAAGAGGCACAACCATGTTTTCACATTAATTCTTGAATGCCAAAGTCAAGATCGGTGATTACATAGCATGTTTCTAGCAGGCCTCTTCTAGAAGAATGACATCAGCAACAATGACTTCCTCTTCTTGATGCTCTCGGTGCACATGGGCCAGCTTGTCAAGAGCACCAAAGTCTTTTCAAAAGAAGCACCAAGTTCTCTTTTCCTCTTTCTATATATTGTAAACTTCTCATTTTGAGAAAGGAGGAATCTCTTAGCCTTAAGGCAAAACTCTGCCCAAAATCTCTCGGGCTTGTAAGGCAGAGCTCTACTAGATTTTACCTTGAATTAGGATTTAGCATTTTTTACCTCTATCTGGACTTGCACTCAAACACATGTCTATGTTTTATTTTTGTGTTAAGTTATTTCCTTTTATGCTTCTCATAGATCAATTCCAGCATGTCTAGCACATTTTGAGTTTCTTTTCTATAGGTCTACCAGAAGTGTCTACAGCAGGAATATAGGTGCATGTGAATAGGCTGTCAAAGTGTGTCTCAAAATACCTTTTGATAGTTCCTTCCTCCCTGTATCTCCATGGACCCCTGACTCACTGACACAGGATAGTTTTCCCACATTAGATGAAGTGTATGGGCACTTCTTCCTAGTGAAAAGTTTATGTTCAGGTTGAGTGGGTCAACATTTTCTAGTGTATCACCTTTTCATTTTTTTAGGTTTACGTTTTGTTTCAGCATCTCTCTCTCCCTTTTCAACCCCCCATTTTTACATTTTTTTTGTTAGCAGTAGGAGAAACTAGGGCCTAAAGGATACATCAGAGGGAGCTAGCCCTTATCTAGATACTCTCCCCTCCAGCTTCGCTGGTCCCACAGGCAAGAGGGGAGTTTCCATTGTTGCATGTGGAAGGCAGGAGCTCGGCCTCCTACCAAGGGTGCAATCCACTGTGTCAACAAGTATAAAGTAGGGAATACTAATTTTGTATCCAATAAAATGATTAAGTAGTAGAAAGTGGTGGGAAAATATAAGAGTATATTTACTTTTGAGCCTCATGTAATGTATGATTTGAAGGCAAATGTCAAGCTAGTAGCACAAGAGATCAACCCATGGGAAGCCCTTTTTGTTCATCTGCATAAAGTCATTCATCCTTAAAACATATTGTAATGACTCTTTTTTTTTAGATTGATATTTGAATGCCTTGGTGCCTACACATGACATTACAGTTATTTCACCGATGAACTCCTCTAAAACATTGATAGTGATGATGTGGATGGTTACTTTTTACTTATTCCAGGCCACCACAAAGTCATATGAAATATTAGCATTGTGTTATATGACTCATTCCATGATCTCAATGAGTCCATCATTTTCATCTTTTTCCATAATTTTTTCTATTCATAGACCTCCTTGCAGGAAATGGATTCTAATCTATCCCTACCACCACCCATGGAGACTATGTGCACAGAGTCAAAGTAGGTATAATGAAGTTTCTAGATGGGATGGATTTGAAAAAAAATGAATGGTTAGGGAATCCTACTGAAGGCTCATAAAAATAATAAATTCCCCTCTTTTTAGAATAATTGTGGATCAGCCTAAGTAAGATCCATCCCTTCGAGATGAGGTCATATATGTGTGGCTAAATGATTTTTTTAACTTGCATTGGTACCTTCAGCTCATATGGAATTAAGGATGTTAGTAGGGATGTTACTTGCATCATGATTGAATATTCAGATTACTTATGATATATAATTATTAAATAAATATGAGTGTAACTAGTTAAATATAATAACTTGTTATTTATGGAAAACACTAGGAGAATGAATAGCTTAGACTATTTTTGGTCTATATATGTATTTGGTCAGATATAATCTTTTAAAATAAACTAAAATGGGAATGAGAGTGTTTATATCTAAAAAAAAAGAGTTTCACCTTTTGGGACAAGTTAGCACTTTCGTAGATGCTTCCACAGTGCATAAACATCAATTGGAGTGCACAATCATCTAAGTTGACTATGACAATTTTGGAACAATTATAGAATATGGACCTATTTATGACAACATTTTTTGTATTTTTAAATTCCTATGATCAATTGAAACCAACTTTGTCTCTTTGAACTATATAATGAGACAACTGTGAATGGGGAATACATTAAAAAGGTGGGTTGATATGGTCTAAACACTCCCTATGACTGAGCATTGCTTACGTATCTAATACTCTAAAGAGGGGATTCAAACCACATGTAGTTATCCCACCTAAGTGTGTGAAATCCTATGTAATAATAACATGCAATGTAATCCTATGTATGGTTTTCAATAGTTGAGAACCTATGACTTGACCTTGAAAATGGTATTTAGACTTAGCTTAGGGATTTCTCCTTTAAGTCATTTTAGATTTGGAAGAAATAGGGAAGTTCCTCTTAATGTTTATATTTATTTCCAATGAGTGACTGATATTTTTCCAAATAGGTAAATGATTATGCTTGATATGTTTATATAGCTAACTCTTTGAGTAATTTTGTTTGAATTAATATTTGAAATGTATGAGCTAACCATTTTAAATAATTTAAATAATGAAAACTAGTCATTGAAGGGCACACATATGGTCTGACACTTGTGGACATATCCATCATAGTAGTACTTTTTGAGGAGTGCAAACTTGTCGAAGAGACATGAACAATGATTAGGGATAATGGATATAATATGATCATGATATTGTCAATTTAAGCAAATACTAGGAAGGTCTTATGTAATAATAATGATAACTTGGAAGAGTCAAGCTCATATTAGTTCAAATGGATATGAATAAGGGAGAAAATGAGTAATGCATGTGATCATAATTTAAGTAGGTTAAGGTTTGGATAAATTACACATTACCAAATGTCTAATACCAAATATGTGTCTAAATTTTCCCTCCTTTTAGTCTAGTAATGGAATTGCTAGAGTAAAAGGATAGAAGGTGATACCTAATGATAAATGAGATGGGTATGCTCAAGTATGTATTATGTGTTGTGTCTTTTTTCATGCAAACCTATAATGAAACATGTATAAATAATTTCTATTTATGATCTAAAATAAAAAATTATCAACATTGAATATATGTGAAATGATATATAGAGGAATGAATACACTAGCATGCACATGAAATAATATTATCTTTTGAAGACTTGTCTTCAAGAAATAATGGAAAATAAATAGATCATGCCCCATTGGAGATGCATGTGTAAAAATATGGGTTGAGTTGAATATATCCAAACCATCATTTGAAATGGATAAGTTCGTAGAAGTTATGTTATACATAACTTCTACATAACTCCAATATTTATGAGTAAATGGAATCCAGCATGGGATCTAATAAATTTGAGAAATGCCTAAGAGTTTACTTAAATTTTATAAATCATTTGATAAATATATTATATGATTAAATCTTTTTAATTTCTAAGTATAATTTAATTTTTGAAATAAATTTGACTAGTATTGAGTAGAGAATGACATGAGTTACTATTCCATCTAGTAAATTGAGTAATCAAAGTCATATAACCTATGCTAATATATAATGATCTCTACAAAATTATGAACATATGTCACACATATGCCCTCATTGTGATAATATATATAATTGAGTCCTATAAATATGTGTAATAATATCATTAAAATTTCAAAATATATCATAAGCCTATGAAATATGTGACATGTCTCGCATATGTCCTTAATCTATGTTAAACTTGTCATAATATGTGTAAAACCTATAATAATATGAGTAAATTCTATAATAATCTGAGTAAACTTGTACCATTCTAAAGTAATATGTGCCTAAAATCTAAATTTTATGTAAATTTAAAGGCTTAGTCTCTAAGATAAGCCATTATGTATGCTCCCCTTTTGAGGTGAGGAATGGAGTTGTAAACACCCAAATTTAGCACAACACTTATTTTTAGTTACTTTATTTATATAAACATTAGCTAATAATTAAACACTTAATGTCACATTTTTTTATATTTTCCCTTTTACTTTATGCCTTCTCTTATATTCACTACCTTTTACTTTATGATTTTATTATATTTACCCATTTATTTTATGATTATTTTTGATAAACCCATTTTAATTATTTTGAGTCCCCTCTCAAGTTTTTAAGTTTATTTTTATTCCCCTCTTAATTAATTTGAGCCCCCTTTATGTTTTTTGGGTCCTTATGTGCACCACCAAGTTTTTAATTCAATTTTTAATAATCCCTATATAAATAGAGTTATTGTAAGGCATTAAGGATAAGCATTCTAACATTTTCAAGATTTATTAAAAGTTTCATGTTTACTTATACTAAATTGATAGAGTTATATTCTAAATTACTATTACATTTTCAAGTTTGTGGCAAGATTAAGCTAAGAGAAGCAGGATCTAAATCTGCATATCATCATTTCATAAACATTCATAGGTGGGAGAACTACATCAACCAGAGGCCATTTGGCTATGTAGGTAGTAATTAGATTACACAAGGTTTCCTAAGGATAGCTAATATATTCCACTTGCCCAATTCCCTTATTTGCATTTAATGTATATTTAGTTTATGTGAATGAACTAGGGTTTAATATTTTAAGTGTATGTGCACATAAATAGATATTTAAAAAGTAGAAACAAACATTATTGAATCATCTGCACCTCCCAAGAAAGTTTTAGGACTTTAATGTCAAAGGACAAAATAAGCCAAAAAGGACAAGATTGCTTACCATACCTATCCAAGTATATTAATCCTATTATGAACTCAAAATATTCTTCATATTATAGAATGAATGATTCACAATCTCATCATACATAACCTTCAATCATTTTTCCAACCTATATAGATCAGGGAAGTATACCAAACAAGTTAAGTTTATATTTATCCCTTTGTTTTTATCAATGTACTTTTTCAACTTGTTTGTTATAAAAATACTTGATAGAACTATATTTTATGTTTATTTACAAAATTCATAGTCTAAATATGATTTTATTAATTCTATCTAATTAAGGGTTAGTGTCGCATTAATCCAATTTTACGTAAAATATATTGATGAACCATATTATATTTTAAACATTTCCAAACCCTAGCTTTCCCTAGGGTTCTAAACTTATTTATATGATTATTAAATTCTACCCTAGGGTTTTATATTTGATCTCTTACTTCCTTTCCTTTTCAGTGCAAAATCAAAGTTCTTTTGCTTTTTTCCTAGGGTTTCACCCTCATCTTATTGATATGTCTTCTCTTCATACACATATGATTCATTATCCCTTATTTGGTTAATATTTGATTCCTAATATATCTATTTTCAAAATTATTATATGTTTATTCTTTTCATGTTGATATAGTCAGAAACCTATTTTTTTTATGAAAATATTGTAGGGATTTTTCACAATTTTTTATTTACTATTTTATGTAAATTTGGCTTAAAAGGCAAAAGGAATACCTAGTTTAGAATTAATTAATGGGTTTTGTCTATTTTTTTATTTTACTTAAAACCTCTTTTATATTTCAAAAATATACTGGCCAATGTATTTAAATTGTTAATTATTTATTGCTCATATTTCATGGTTTTACTTGGGATTCATTCTACATTGTTTAGCTCATATTTAATTCATAATAACTCTATTTTAAAAATTATTAGATTTTTTTATTGTTCATTTTGATATAATCATAAACTTAATTTTTTTTGCAAAAAAAATTATGGAGTTTTTGGAATTTTAATTTACTATTTTTAGTTAATTTTGCTTAGAAGGAGAAATGAATATGTATTTTTAAATTGATTTTTGGGTTTTCTCTAGTTTATGATTTTAATCAAAAGCCTTTTTCATATTACAAAAGTACATAATGGATATATTTAAATTTCTAATTCTTTCTTGTGCACATTCTAAAGTTCATGTGAGGGGGAATGCTTTGGGACTAGGTCGTATCCCTTTCTTTTTTGATATCCTAGATTTTGGTAACTATTGGAGACTTAGGCTGCACCCTAGTTGAAATTACAAGTGTTCAAGTCCTACTCTCAAACCTAGTCCAACATGGGAATGACCCTAGGTTGTGGGTTACCTAAACTTGGGTCAGACTTCTAGGGTTTTTAATGAGGCTAGCTCCTTAGATTGTTCCTTATAGTTCTCATCTAAGACTTAAATAGGTTGGGATGAAAAGAGAGGAGTTGCATGAATGAAAAATTACTCTAAGTGTGGTGATTCACCATGAATTCATTGTATCCACTCATAGGATTTAACTCTTGACACAGTAATGGACTATGAATAGACTTGACACAGTGCCTACAATGGTTTCCAAGTAAAAGTGCTTCAAATAGAGGTCAATTTGATTGACTTAGGCTGGAAGGAAATGAGGGTAAGGCTTGATTGAAGGAACTTATAGTCAATATTCCACTCTATACCTAAAACATCAACATTATGACACACTAGATGACTTGTAAGGAAAGCTTGTTAGTAGTTAGGTTGAACTTGGATGTGCAAAGGGAAGATTAAACCACTTTTACATATCAAACAAATAAAAAACACTAAGAATAAATTAGTAAACAACTGCAATTGTTTTTATCATTAATCCAAGAGGTGCATGAATACAAATTTTGCCAAAGTCTAGTCATACCAACCCTGAGAGATGAAAATCAAGATCTCAAAGCTTAAATTTATAGAAGAATGGGATGAGAGAGGGGAAGGGATGCATGAGAGAGTGGAGAAGGGCTCATAATGATCAAGGCTGAGATTACCACCAAAAGTAATCAAAACAACCATTGCATTAAATCCTTCTTGATTTCCTCATTGTATTAATGCTACTGGGACTATTTTGGCATGGAAGAGTGGAGAAAAAGGTCATGGAGGCTAAAACTTACACTACGAGCAATCATGGATGACCACTTGAATCTCCTCAAGATACTCATTACATTAATTCTATTTATAGACCCTTAACTGATCCAAGTCAATAAAAGAACATATTATGCACTATACACTAAAGGCTTGATCATGCTACTAGTTTTGGACATCTATTGCCATCACCATTTGATCAAATTTACTTTTTTGATTTCCCCAAAAGTCTCTTAGTTTTGACCTTCATCATCAAACATCAATATGTGGTTGGATTTCCAGATTATGAAATTTTTTAGCTCCCCATTCATCTTGATTTTAAGCTTTGAGAATGTGACATTTATCAGTCTCATGTGTCCTATGGATCCAATGTCAGACTTCATCTACTTCACATGCTTATGCCATGTGGTGGCCTCACATTTAATCTAAGATCATTGAATTTTTAACCTTATGTACACCATCGATCTTCCTTATTAGGGTTTGAATGTGTATCATTGATTTACCTGATAGTTATTGTAATTGTGACACTTGAAAACTATGTATTTGTATTCAAGATTCACTAATTTGTTGGCCTCTCACTCACTGTTGATCTACCTTGGTATGATTAAATGTGCTCTATTGATATATTTGGGCCTACTGGCTTTATAAATTGATGTGGGCCATTATATCTTCATCTAAGCACTCACAATATTGACACTTGTTAGATCCATATTCATCCTTGGGAACTTTTGAATCCAAACAACTTTTTTATGAGGCTTAAACTTGACATCTGTGTGTATGTTTCACTCTGTAAGTCTAAGTTTAAATGCTTATATATTGAGATAACAAGCTCATCAAGATAATAAATTTGTAGAGGATGATTTTGGCACTAAATTAATCATTTACACATGATCTTTTGGCCTTGAGAGGCTTCCTAGGCATACTTATAAAATGCACAAGTAAACTGGTCTATTCATTTCTCTGTGGTGTGCAATGATGGTCTAGTTCTTCAAGACTTGTGTTTAAGCTATTATTTGAATCTCTAAGGCTTGAATGAACTTATGAGACTTATGCAAACCTGAATCATGTTCCTAAATTTTATGATCACCATGGAAACTTGTTTTCTCAAATTTGGACAAACTACACTTTAAGTTGACTTAAAGTGTTTCAAAAGCTTTGCAAGCTATATGTGATCTTTGAACCACTCATTCCATCTAGAAATATATTTATCTCATCTATCTAGGCAAAATATTAGCATGTGGGCCAAAATGGCCAACATTTTTGGTGACTCTGATCGCTTAACTAGCCTAATGGTCATGGAACCTAGACACTTTTATGACAAGGTGACTCAATAAAGAAACACAAGATGATGACACTTTAGACTAAATTACACTCTAAATAACTTAGAGAATTATAGAAAAAATAAGACACACATAAAGATAAAAAAATAAAAACCTAACACTAAACAACACACCTAAAAACTAAGGACAAACAAATGAAAGAACTAAACAACAAGTCATAACCTATAAACTTATGCAAATCACTTATTTGGATAAATAAACTAGCTACTAAAAAACTGACCTGAATTTGAATTCATTCACCTAAATTTAAATGAGAATGTTCTTTGATCATTATGGCACATTGATGTGGAGCTATCATATGCTGATTTTTGTGCAATCAGACTTGGATCAATAGGTGACAACTTCCTCCTACAACTAGCACTCTCCTGATATACTGGATGAGTGAAATGACCATATGGGTTCATCCCTATATGCATGGGTTGAGTATGAGGGTAAATAATCCAATCATATTCCTCCCAAATATTTATATCTTACATCACTAACCTCATCTCCTCTTTAGTTAGGAACTACAACCAATTATTCTCTTTGGGTTCAAGATTATCAACTATCAAAGCATTCTTGACAAGTTCCTTATTTTCAAGCTTTGACCTAGTGTAGAGTTGAGATATCTAACTTTAGGCAGAAGTATTCTAAGTCTTCCCAAAAATACATATAATCTTGGTTAATATAAAAATCATAAGGTTCATTTGAACTTCTACCATATATCTGCAAGTCATCAATCTGATTACTCACCTCCCTCATTTTGGTAGGATCATCATAAGGTTCTTGATCAACTAAAGTTTGCTCATCCTCTTAATCAATAGATAGAGGTGGTTCCTAAATCAAATGAAGTTATAATTCATCTTTCCTCTATAGTCCTTGATTTGCATTAATTTCCTCATTTGAAGTATTATCTTGTTGTTCAACTATATCACTCAAATCTACCTTGCCTAGCTATTTCATTTCATTCAAGAAATCCAAACACAAGTGTTGTCACAGGTCTTCCAATGGATTCTTGACTTCAATATAAATAAAATCATCATGGGTGATACCATCTAGTTGGTCTCTTATGAAAAGATCAAATTATGTTTCATTTGGCTCATCTCCATCATTATGACATTGCATCTACCCTTTATCATCCAAGATTTGCACATGCTTACCTTCTAATATAATGGAGTGCACAGGGGTCCCAATTTGAATATATTCTTTATAAACACTATAAGTGTCTTATCCAAGGTATTTTTGACACTTAGTTACAATTGTATCACTATCTATCTCTCAAATGACTACCACCTCCTTTAGTAACTTTGATAGTTTGCCCATCATGCTTGAATGATCCAATTCTAATTTTAGAGTACTTGACTTATTTTTAGGAGGGGAGAGGGTGGGTGGGCAGTAGATATCATTAGGTTGGTTGATGCTTTCAATGGTATCCCTCCCACTAGGGATCTTGAATGGTTTCTTAGGAAGTTTTTAGGATTAATTGGGGATGTGAAGAGGGTCAATAGGTACTTGAGTAATCGTATATGGACTAATAACATATTACATACCTGTGCTTCCTCCCTTATCCTCCTTTTCAAGGCTAGGCATGATGAAATTAAGATACATGGCCCATGAAGGCTTCAACATGGGTATTTATTAAGGCTCTTTGGCAGGTATATAATCTTGAACATAATTGAATTACTTTAGAGAAGGAGAGTGAAGGCAATCCACCTTTGGGGCAATTGGAGGAGGTGGCAGAATGTGGAACTTAGAGAGTGACTCAAACTTTATTTTCACCTCCACACCATGTTAAATTTTACACACTATATGAGACAAGTCTTTGAATAAGTACCCTTTGACCTTAGTCATAAAGTCATTACCCTAAACAAGGCAAAATGAGGTAACAAATCTACTACAATAATGTCTTGCACAACTGAAAGTTTGGGATAGGAATGGAAAGTGAGTTGAAGATTTATAAAAATCCCAAATACTTTCATGGGAGATCCATTCCATTATAATTCAAATTTAATACCTCAGATTTAAGGTGTCTGCCACCAATTTAGGAATAATTGAAATATTTACCTTGTCATTAAGTAAAAAATTATGAACCAAGAAATATATTATGACTAAGGAGGCAAGAAAAGGAGATGGGGTTACCAATTTGACTAACTATGGTTGGTTTATAGGATTGTTTTAATGAGTAATAATAGCTTGGCATTCAACCCCTTTCTGATGTCTAAGAATCTCCTACAACTTGTCTATTTCTTTTCTTAATCTCTCAATCTCTAAGTGTAGATATTTAATGTTTGGTTCATGTTGATTTCAAGGGGTAGTATGTTGATAATATGACTAATTATGAGGATGAGGAGGTTTTCATGGAGGTGAAGGAGGATCAAAGTATGGTGGATGATCTTGGCAATATGGAGGATGTGGTTTATATGGCTGGTAAGGATCAATGTATGAGAATATGGGCTATAGTAAGGTGGATATGGGGGTGGAGGACATAAACCTAAATCATAGGCTACCATGGCTCCTTATGAAATATGTGTATCAAATCAAAACCATAACTAAAAACCTTCTTACCTCTAAAACCATGAAACCACTAGTATCTCTGAACTTGAGATTGTTTACAAACCTTATAAAGATGCTTAACTTTGCCCAAGATGACTACAGATGGTGTTGTTGATGTCTTTAGCTTTCAAGTATCCTCCAATATCTTCAAAGAATGATTTTGGACACTTAAAATCTGTCCCAATGGGTGTCCTATAATTTTTTGAGACTTAGGTTACATCCTAATTGAAAGTAGACGTGTTCAAGTCCTACTCTCAAAGCTAGTCCAACATGGGAATGACCCTAGGTTGTGGGTTACCTAAACTTGGGTCAAACCTCTAGGGTTTTTAATGAGGCTAGTTCATTATATTTTTAATTATAGTGCTCACTAAGACCTAAATAGGTTGAGATGAAAAGAAAGGATTTGCATGAATGAAAATGTACTCTAAGTGTGGTGTTACACCATGAATTCAATCTATCCACTCATAAGCTTTAACTCTTGACATAGTAATGGACTATGAATAGACTTAACACAATGCCTAAAATGGTTTCCAAGTAAAAGTGATTCACATAGAGGTTAGTTTGATTGACTTAGGCTGGAGGGCAATGAGGGTAAGGCCAAATTGAAAGCACTTACAGTCAATAGTTTTTTAGAGGTACAATCATTAAGAAGGGGGTGAATCAGTGAGCCAAAATAATCCAAAATCAATTCTAATATTTACAAATACTTAATCAATTACCACAAGTATTCATGATACATATACAACATTCATATTTTTGAGCAAGAGAGATAATGCAAGATCAATCACATAACATAAGACATATGTGGGAAATATTTTTGGGGAATAAAACCCACTTGAACCTATAATTAGACTATTATCCTATAATAAAAATATCTAATTTAGACCATCTAAAAATGATCAAGGAACTACAATCCCTATTTAGTGAGACTATAATCCCACAAGGTGTTGCCACACCTATCTAGTTGAGTTGCAACAACAACCAGACCTTTTAGTAAGTTTCACATTGCAAAGAGGCTGAAACCACCTTAGATGTTGAGTTTCCATAATAACACCTATGAACACATCCACATATGAACTGATGTCTTCAACATCTAATGATGGATCTCTGATTATCAATATTCACCTTCAATCACACTCAATCTACAAGAGCACTATTATGCTAACAAAATTATGACCTATAGGTCATACAAATAATCCTCAATCTATTCTGATCTTCAAATCATCCTTAGGGCACTCTACCCCTCCTTCGCTCCATAAAACACACTTGAGCCTCTCTCAAAACTCTCCCAAGTCTTTCACACAAAGTCTAAAAATCACCATCTTTGATTTCACTATTTATAGAGTAATCTTGAAAATCACTACCTTAGTCAACCATTAGGCATGCCTTAGCCCTTAAAGCATATATCATATGAAGACATGGCTCAATACAATCTCCATAGGTCAGCCATAGAATTTATAGGTCACCATTACGGAACTCTACCTTTTAATAAGGCCCTTGTAGTCCTTATAGGTCTCATGTGAACCCATTCACCCATTTAGCTCACCATCGAACAAAACAACATAAGACCACTTTCAAATACCTGGATCTACTCTTTATGTCCCCTTTAGCATACTCAAATGATGACAATCATCTTATATTATCTCTGTATATACTCAAACTACTCAAATAGATACCTTATACATAAGAACACCATTAACAAACAAACAATCAACTTTTTAAGTATTTTTCATACTCAAGATATATTTATCATACCTCCAAAATCCACACAAAGCAACCTCATAGAGTCTACAACATGATCCAAAAGCTAATTCATGATGAGATAATGAAATGGCATCAAAATGAAATCAAACATCCTTCTCGAGTCACTTGAAGAACAAGAATAAACACATAGTCAACTTATAGGCTCAATATCTTTGATTTTACTCACTTTCATATCTTAAAATTAGGTTCTTTAGATGTTCCAAGGATTCCTCTTCATCTTTTCTTTTTACAACACTAACAAATTTGACTTCTATCAAAATATATGGATAAAATAAAGAGCTTTGGTTTTTCCCTATGTTAAATTCAAATATTTAAATAACAATGGTCATATTTAACCTTCGAACACAATGCTTGCATCTCGTGTCCTCTCAGCTCATATCGAATATGCATCGTCAATCTATTTTGATCTTTAATGCATAGGCACTAATGCTCATATGTTAAACCTAAGTCATGTTGACCTCATCTTTTACAATCTAATAATGTTTACTCCACACACTTTATTAATCTTTGTAGATCAATTAGATCTTTAATGACTAATTCTCACCATTTGATCAATCTATATGAATGCTCACTTTCCATTGGATCCTTATCCTTTACCTTTGCTCAATCATTAAGCATCATGCACCTATCCTTATCTCACTACTTCTTGAATTCTTGGATAAATGTGCACTATTGATCATGATCAATTTTTAACACTTTCAAAAATGACTATGGGGACCCTTTCAATATACCCAAGTAGCCATTTTTGATCCTTAATAACTTTTTTTGCACTTCGACGTAGGATCTCAAATTTGGACCAGATGATCTCCTCACATAGGAGAATCAAAACATGTGACACACTTCTCCTCAAACCGTTACACATGAGAGATATGATTACATTAAAATTCCTTCTCAAAATCTTTTGTCATAGAGCCAACTATGTCAAAACCTAACCGAGAGGCCAACTTTGAGCATGCATAACTTTTACCATGCTTCAATACATGATCTCAAATTTAGCATAAAATATCTATGATCAAAACTAAACAAACCCATATGATTATATTATCTTGAAACCTTCACATTTTCAAGATATAACATCATCTAAATTCTCACTTGGCTCTCCTTATCATATTGCAAAATTGGCTAAGTATGGGAAAACATAGTCAAACTACTTAGGAGCCCAAATTTGCATATGCATATCTTTTGATGTGTTTTATCACATGATATAAATTTTAGAAAAAATAATCTAGGTCCAAAATTGAATAAACCCATATGATCACCCTATCCTAAAATTTCTACACATGTGATATATTCCATCATAAAACTGCTTACTCAACTCTTTCTAGCCACATTGCAATTTTGGCTAAGTATGCGAAAAT
This sequence comes from Torreya grandis, assembly GCA_037957365.1. Lineage (NCBI taxonomy): Eukaryota > Viridiplantae > Streptophyta > Pinopsida > Cupressales > Taxaceae > Torreya > Torreya grandis. The sequence continues at coordinate 2,011,860 of JARHVA010001116.1, read as the reverse complement.
AATGAATTCTTAAAGAGAAGGTAACTTTGTACCCTCATATATTTGACTATGCTTCAATTCATGACTTGATATTTGGTTCATAATAGATAGGGACTATTGTGATCAAAACCATATGACCAACTCCCCTTGACTCATTCACGCATGGTAATGGTGACATCATCAATTTGCCTACTCAGATTTTTTACCACTGGACCTAAAGTGTCTAGATGAAAACTATGGACAACTAGATGAATTATAATTATGAACACAATCTCTCAAATATTTATTGATTTATGATAGGACCCCTTTCACATGATCAAATCACCATACTCATCCATTAAGTCTCTCTAACCATGCCAACACTGAATATCAACCAATCATACTTCAAGCATACAAGAACAAACACTTTACACACTTTAACATTATTACTTAGGCTATCAAAGTAATTCATCTATTCATTAGAACACCTCCATGACATCACCATGACATTATCAAGATAAATATACAATAATATCCCCCTTTGTCATTGATGTCAACAACAATCATATATAGCAATATATAGCTCACCTTCTCTCTCTTCAAGCACTCCCACAATAGGAACTTTCCACAATAATAAATTTCTCCCCATTTAACACAATGACAGAGTGGTCACCAATTTATCTTGAGGATCTAAAAGGACTAATAAATAGGAAAGGACCATCTTATAAAGATGATACAAACTCCCCCTTACCTTGAGCCTACCTCTTCTTACCTTGACAAACTTCCTTGTGCTCCATACCAACACTCTCTTCATCCAAGCACTAAAACCAATGAAGAAAGAGCACAAAAAATTAATAAAATCTGATGGAACTTACCAAGAAACATCTAAGAGGGACTCCCCCTAATAATTCTGAGCAATTTCACCATCTGAGCATCTTTAGATCTCCACACACCATGAAAAACCATCACACATGCTAACTAGACTCCTTTCTCAAGCTACTACAAGGACCACCAATCAGAGCTTCATGCCACTCAAAAAATAGGAAACCTAATCTTAGTAAACCTGAGAACTCACCTTAAAACACACATACCTTTATCTTTTGGAGAAACTAATCAGAAAACACTCTTTTTCAAACTAGGCATGTCTAGCATCCTTGTAGCCCTTCTTGAAACTTGTAGAGCCCATAATGTTTAGTAGACACATCTTCAAGACCTAACACTTCATATATAGAGAACTCTCATATGCCTCCTCAATCACACCAATTTTCATCACCAAGATCATCCTCTGAAATATACTTCGTTCACAAACCTACTAGCCAATTAGTCCTCAATATTGATAAAAAATTAAATAATTTGAGAACGATAAACCTTAAATTCTTTATGAATCTTTATTCTATTTGAAGATTTATTTAACCACCCATTTGGACCTTACAACATATTAATAATCTTTATACCTCAATTCACAAGGAAACCCAATTTTATAGCAAATCCCAAAAACTTAGAATCTCAAAACAAACAAGGTTAACAAACCTCCTTCTAGTCAATACACATCTCTAAAAATTATTACACACCTAGATGCACCCATAACACACTTCTAGACAAAAAATTGAGTCACCATACCTTTGGGAACCCATACATCCTATAATCCATTTTAGGCCTGCTTGCCCTTAAGCCAAAAACTAAGAAAATTGAGAGCACTAAAAAATCTTCAATTGGCACATACATACCTTCAGACCTCAAAAACACCTAGAGCACAACACAAAGAAATGTAGAGACCTTTATGAGCACCAAACACTTCTTGATATTTTCATCAATACCATTAAGCCACTTGAAACCACCCATTTTAACTCTTTACTATAACTCCTTCACAAAATTCTAAAAGAGGCTCATGAACTTGTTGCTCCTCCTTAACCAAAGACCTTCCCTGATTGGTATTATCATATTGAGTACATAAGCATGCTTCTCCTAATGAAAGGAGTATCTTAAGAAGCATAGATATATATATATGCACACTATAATGCTCTAAAACAAAAACAACTCATATTCCTTCTCCTCTTTGGTCATCTGATACTTATAGTTCTTCTTCTTCTTCTTCTTTGGCTTAGGAGAAATAAATTCCTCAACCACTACAACATTCTCTTTTTCTTATATAATTGGATTGATAATACATGGAGACAACAAAGGTTCATGACATACCTTTTCATCTATATAATCTTCCTTACATCTTGGAACCTCTTCATTAGACACACATAATTGATGTTATTTTCATGATACATGCTCATCAACAACAGGATGTTCACTTGGATCCATACATACCTCAAGACTAGATTCAACCAACACCTTGGTCTTCTCTTTGAGCTTGATTTATTCATTCTCAACATGAGTAGACAATGAGACCTCTTAGGACTCTTCAAATTCTGAAGCATTCTCTACCATAGAAAATATATTACTTAGACCTGCAGTCTCATCATGACTCATACTTGTCACCTTTGGATTACATGTGTTAACCTGCCTTCATCCTTGAGCTCTAGGATCCATATTAAATCTATTCTATCTTGTAGGCTTTTTCTTTTATAACCTAGCAATGTGACCTCTCTGTTCATAATTATAGCACACCATACCTTTTACAAGAAACATATCTTGCCTTACCTTATTTGGATAGAAATTTGCAATGTGTATATTTCATGACAAACAAAACAACCTCCCCTTTTTGAAGAGGACCCACCTTGTCTAATCTTATGTGAATAATGGTTTGCAAAGTGTCCCAAATTAAGATAATTAAAGCACTTGATTTTTTTCATGCCTTTTGACTGATGAACCCCATTATAGTCCCGTGCAAATTCATTTCTAACATGTCTTTTTCACCCTCTAGCCCTATGACCAAAATTATTATATGTATAACATAACCATCGAATCTTGTGTACCTCATGGCATTTCACTATCTAATCTAATTTATATTTACTCTACCAGCACCTTCATTCCTTATCTAATGATTTGTCTCTAAAGTATGATTATCCTGGTTCACATTAGTCTTCATCTTGTATTGAGTTACATTCATTTGTTCTTCTTCATATCGAAGACTAGTTCTATCACTAGCATGCTTTTGACCACTCAAAATTTTGTCTAGATCACGAGATATTTTAAAATATCACAAATGAATTCACCTTATTATATGTCTTCTCTAACTTAGATTTCAAAGACTCATTTTCAAAAACATACCTTCAACATTCTTCTTCTTTAGCTTTTAGGCTTGTAGACAAAATTTCCAATTGACAACTTAGATGCTTGATCATATCTTCATGCTCCTTAGTGTCTTAATTCAATATTGCCTCAAATACACTAAATTTATCCTCATATTCCTTGAGCTTATATTTCTTCTTCTTATTGATCTTCTTCTCAATCTTTAGTTCTTTAAGAGAATTCATCAAAACAATCTCATAGTCCACCTCATCTTCATCATCATCTAAATCACTCCAAGCATACTCCTTCTGATGTGAGTAACTTCCTTCTTCAGACATGAAAAATGTTCATCTTCTCTAGGACCATCATATTCATGATCATATTTCAAGTCACTATCTTCACTCTTATATGATAAGCTGTAATATTCTTTAGTTTAAAGAATCTTCTTATTTTTGAAGAACTTTTTTTTATTGTTAAACTTTCTGGATCTTTTCTTCTTGTATGTCTTCTTGTCTTCATCTTGGCCTTCACCATGATCTTCATCATCATTATTCTCATGTTTATGAGGGTACTTCTGATCAAAATGTCCTATCTCTCCACATTTGAAACTTTTCAAGGGTAGTTTACCCTTATACTTCCTTGAGCTAGTGTTCAATTTCCTAGCAATCAAATAAATTAGTTCATCCTCATCAATATCAAACATGTCATCCTCTTTGGATTTATTACCTTAGAACTTCTTCTTAGGCTTCATCTCTATCTTGAAAATTGCTTCCTTCTTTGGTGGTATATAATTATTCTTCCTCATCTCATAAACAGTAAGGGTGCCATGCAATTGATTCATCTTCAACTGAGTAAGGTCATGACTCTCTTTTATAGCATATAATTTCAAAAAAAAGTTTGGGGATAGAGACCTTAATACATTTTGATCAACATTATTCTCTTTAAGACTCTCTCCAAGACCTCTGATGATGTTCATAATCTCATCAAATTTTTGCAGAAAGGATGCCATAGTATCTTCTTCGTTCATCTTGAGGATTTCGAATTGCCTTCCACAAGTATATAACTTAGTAAGATTAACCTTTGAATCTCCTTAAAAAATAGTCTTCAATATATCCCATATTTCCTTAGCATAAGTGTAATGAATTACTTTGGTAAAATTAGTTTTTGTAAGACCACAAGTGATGACATTTATTGCCTTAGAGTTATTCTTAAACAACTTCTTATCTGTAACACTAGATGGAGAAATAGCAGGAGAAACATAAACATCCAAAACTAATTGCATACATCAAACCCTAGGGACATAATATATGTCTTTATCCTAACACTCCAAAATGCATAACTGGATCCATTGAACATCGATGCTTGTTTAGTAGAGAAACCTCCTTGATGACTATCCATATTGTACCTTGGATCACCATCAAGCTGTTAAGCCTTTACCAAAGGACATGATCTGATACCAATTAGTAGAGGTACAATAACTAAGAGGGGGTGAATTAGTGAGCCCAAATAATCCAACTTTAATTTTTATCTTTACAAATACTTAATCAGCTACCATAAGCATTCATGAATCATATACAACATTCATAACAATGAAAAAGAGAGACAATGCAAGATCAATCACATAACATACGACATATGTGGGAAACCCTCTTGGGAAATAAAACCCACTAGAACCTAAAATTTGACTACTATTCTATAATAAAAATATCTAATTTAGACCATCTATAAATTATAAAGGAACTACAATCCCTATTTAGTGAGACTATAATCCCATAAGGTGCTACCACACCTATGTAGTTGAGCTACAACAATAACTAGACCTTTTAGCAAGTTTCAAATTACAAGGAGGATGCAACCAAATTAGATGATAAGCTACCACAACAACACCTATGAGCACATCCACCTATGACCTGATGTCTTCAACACTTGATGATGGATCTTTGCTTATCACTCTTCACCTTTGCTCACACTCAATCTGCAATAGCACTATTCTTCCAATAGAATTATGTCCTATAGGTCAAATAAATACTCCTCAATATATTATTCTCTTAAAATCATCCTTAAGGCACTCTACCCCTCCTTCACTCCACAAAACACACACAAGCCTCTCTCAAAACTCTCCCAAGTCTCTCACACAAACTCTAGAAATCACCATCTTTGATTTCACTATTTATAGAGCAATCTTGACAATCACTACCTTATTCAGCCATTAGACATACCTTAGCCCTTAAGGAATATATAATACTAATACATCATTTAATATAATCTCTATAGGTCATACATAACATCTATAGGTCACTGTTAAGGAACTACACCTTTTAATAAGGCCCTTGTAGTCCTTATAGGTCTCATGTGAACCCGTTCACCCATTTATATCACCATCAAACAAAACAAGAACATAGGACCACTTTCAAATACATGGGTCCACTCCTTATGTCCCCTTCAACATCCTAAAATTATCATATTCATCTTATTTCATCTCTGTGTATGCTCAAAAAATTGAAACAGAGACCTTATACATAGGAACACCATTACTAAACAAATAATCAACTTCTTAGGCATTGTTCACACTAAATATAGATTGATCACATCTCCAAAATCCACAAAGAGCAACATCATGGAGTATACAACATGTTCTAATAGATAATTTATCATGAGATAATGAAACAACATCAAAATGTGCTCAAACATCCTTTTCAAGTCACTTGCATAACAAGCATGAACACATAGTCAACTTTTAGGCTCAATATCTTTGATTTTACTCACTTCTATATCTTTAAATTAGGTTCGTTAGGTGCACCATGGAGTCTTCTTCATCTTTTATTTTTACATCACCAATAAATTCAACTTATATCAAAAGATATGGATAAAATACAAAGCTTTGGTTTTTCCCTATGTTAAATTCAAATATTTGAATAACAATAGTCATAGTTAACCTTCGAACACAATGCTTTCATCTCATGTCCTCTTAGCTCAGATCGAATACACACCATCGATCTCTTCCTATATTTAATGCATGGGCACCAATGCTCAGATGTTAAACCTCAATCACGTTGACCTCATCTTGTGCAATCTTATAATGTTGACTCCATGTGCTACGTTAATCTCTATGGATCAATCAAATATTTAATGATTAACGTTCACCATTTGATAAATCTATACAAATTCCTACTCTCTATTGGATCCTTATCTTTTACCTTTGCTCAATTTTTAAAAATCATGGACCTATCCTCATCTCATTGATTCTTGACTTCTTGGAGCAATGTGCATCATTGATCTTGCTCAAGATTTAACACTTTAAAAAATGACTATGGGGACCCTTTCAATATGCCCGAAGATCCATTTTTGATCCTTAATAACTTATTCTACATTTCGATATATGATCTCAAATTTAGACCAGATGACCTCCTCACATAGGAAAATCCAACCATTTCACACACTGCTCCTATAACTCTCATGAGTGTGAGATATAACACCATTAAAATGCCTTCTCAAAATAATTTATCATAGAGCCAACTATGTCAAAACCTACCTAAGAGGCCAACTTTGAGCATGCATAAATTTTTCCACTCTTCAATGCATGATCTCAAATTTAACGCAAAACATGTATGCTCAAAATTAAACAAACCCATATGATCAATTTATCTTTAAACCTTCACATGTGAAATATATAACATCATCAAAATGCTCACTCGGCTCTCCTTTCCATATTGCAAAATTGGTTAAGTATTGGAAAACATAGTCAAACTACTTGGGAGCCATTTTTGCATATGCATATCTTTTGATGCACTTCATTGCATGATCTGAATTTTATCACAAATAAACTAGGTCCAAAACTAAACAAACCCATATGATCACCTTTTCTTGAAATATCCACATGTGTGAGCTATTCCATCATAAAACTACTTACTTAGCTCTTTTTGGCCACATTGCAAACTTGGCTATGGGAAAATAATGAATTCTTATCGAGAAGTCAACTTTGTACCCTCATATCTTTGACCATGCTTCGATGCATGATTTGAGATTTGGTGCATAATAACTGGGAATACTATGATCATAATCATATGACCAACTCCCCTTGATGCATTCACACATGGTAATGATGATTCATCAGTTTGCCTACTCAAATTTTGTATCACTGAACCCAAAGTGTCTAGATGAAAACTATGGAAAAATAGATGAATTTCACTTATGCACACAAGCTCTCAAAAATTTATTGACTTCTGATAAGATCCATTTGACATGTTCAAACCACCATACTCATCCCTGAGTCTCTCTAACCATACCAATACTGAAGATCAACCAATCATACTTCAAACATACAAGAAAAAACACATTGCACACTTTGTCATTATTAGTTAGGCTATAAAAATACTTCATCCACTCACCAAAACACCTCTATGACATCATCATGATAAATCTCCAACACATTTCACTCTATACCTGAGACATCAAGATTATGACACACTAGATGACCTACAAGGAAAGCTTGTTAGCACTTCGGTTGAATTTGGACCTACAAAGGGAAGATTAAACCAATTTTGCATATCAAACAAATATAAAACATTGAGCATAGATTTTTAAACAACTGTGTCTTTCTCATTAATCTAAGAGGTGCATGAATATAAATTCTGGCATAGTCTAGTCATACCAACCCTGAAGGATGAAAATCAAGAGCTCAAAGCTTGAATTTATAGTATAATAAGATGAGATGAGAGAAATGGGAAGGGATGTGTGGGAGAGTGGAGAAGGGTCATAATGATCAAGGCTGAGGTTACCAGCAAAATTATTCACAAAAATTATTACATTAAATCCTTCTTGAGTTCCTTATTACATTAATGTTATTGAGACTATTTTGGCATGGAAGAGTGGATAAAATGTCATGGAGGCCAAAAATTCCACTACAAGAAATCATGGATGGCCACCTAAATATTATTGAGTTCATCATTGAATTAATTATCTTTATAGACCCATAACTGATCTGAGTCCATCAAAGAACATATTCTACACTCTACGCCAAAATCTTGATCATGCTACTAGTTTTAGACACATCATCATCCCCATTCGATCAAATTTGCTTCATCAATTTCCTTGGAAGTCTCCTAGTTTAGAAATTTATCATCGACTATCAATCTATGTTAGATTTATATATTATGAAAATTATTAGCTCCCCATTCATCTTGATTTCAACCTTTAATAATGTGACATTTATTAATCTTGCATGCTCCATATGGATCCACTATCAGAATTAATCCACTTCACTCGCTTATGCCATGTGGTGGCCTCACATTTAATCTTAGCTCATTTAATTTTTAACCTTACATGCATCATTGATCTTCCTTAGCATGGTTTGAATGCATACCATTGATTTACCTAGTAGTTGTTGTGGTTGTGACACTTGGTAACTGTGCATGTGCATTTGTCTTTGAGATTCACTAACTTGTTAACCTCTCGATTTCCATTGATCCACCTTGGTATGATTAAATGTGCTCTAATTTTTTATTTGGGCCTATTGGCTTTGTCAATCGATTCATGTTATTAGACCTTTGTTTGGGCACCCAATATTTTGACACTTATCAACTCCAGATTCATCCTTGGGAACTTTTGAATCCAAATGGCTATTTTAGGATGCTTAAACTTGAAGTCTTCATGAATATTATACTACAAGTCTAACTTTAAAGGATTATATCTTAAGATAACAAGCTCATCAAGATACCAAATTTTTAGAGGATGATCTTGGCACTAAATGAATCATTTCTATGTGATCCTTTATCCTTGAGAGGCTTCTTGAGCATACTTATAAAATGCATAAGCAAAATGGTCTGTTCATTTCTTTGTGATGTGTGATGATGGTCTGGTTCTTCTAGACTTGTGCTTGAACTGTTGTTTGAATCTCTAAGGCTCAAATGAACTTTTGATGCTTGTGAAAACTTGATTTATGTTCCTAAATGTTATGATCACCATGGAAACTTGCTTTCTCAAATTTTGAAAAACTATACTTTAAGTTTAGTTAAAGTGTTTCAAAATATTTGCAAGCTATCTATGATCTTTAGACCACTCTTTCCATCCAGAACTCTGCTTAGCTCATCTATCCAGGCAAAAGCTTGGCATATGGCCCAAATTTCCAACATTAAATTTAAAATGAAAACCTTTACTATTAGTCCCCATCCCTTAGAAGTTATATTTTTTAACAACACTATGCCCCATGATTATTCTAATGCATGTATTTTAAAATCCCATAGTCCTCATCCTATAGATTCAATATTTTTTGGTAATTTTATACTACATTATTCTTCTAAAGAATGGACTAATGATGACTATTGTACAATTACCAATGTTAATGATATATATAAGCAAAAGTGTTGTGAATGGAATGATTATGATTATGATTATGATAGTGAGGAAGTGGAACAACATATTATTTATGAAATGGAAGAATAGTTTATCTCCATTACATCTTCTTCCAAATCTTCTCTTGATCATCCTTTAGAGAAAGTAGAAAATAATACTAAGGTACGTACTCATATTTCTTCCATGTTGTATTCATACTATTACATACATATATGTTACTCATGATGATGTACACATTACAAAATTTGAATGCATTCCTTTAATAGATGATGCAAATGTGCCAAATGTTGAAAATTCTTTACTAGATGATACTAATGTTACCAAAGTAAAAAAATATATCTTTTATTAGAAAAGGAAAATGATAGAAAGTGTGAAAGTTTTTATCTTTTTATCTCTATCGATAATTTCAATGATAAAAAAATTGAAATTACTTCTATTTATTTATATGTTTATGATGCAAATGTGATAAAACTTGAAATCACTTCTTCTTTACTATATGATGAAAATGTCACAAAATTTGAATGTAATTATTCCTTACTTTCTATATATATGATGAAAATATTTCAAAAAGTGAATGTGATCCTTCTCTTTCATCTATTGGTAATGGAAATGCTTCAAAAATTAAATATGAGTCTTATATTGTCCATCTATAAAAAATGAATTTAAGTCATTCTCTCTCTCTAGAAATACAATAGATACACATTCAAAATACTTATTTATCCCTTCTTAAAAAATCATGTAATATTCATATAAATCTTCATGACATTCAAAATTCTATAATTTATTCTTTACAAAACATCATGTGATATGAATGTTCCTTTATGCAATGACTTTAAATTATCGACGTTCCTTTTCAAAAAGTTTCTAAATTATGAAATGAGGTGGTTTTATAATGCAATGATAGTTGTGATGGTTACATTGTTCCTATGTTTCAATTAGATGGTAAAGTCCAACCAATGAGTGCACCTTTTCAAACTTCAACCATTTCTACTATTTATATTTTATCTATGATGAATGTCATAGGAGACCTTTAAAAACAAGTTTCAATTCTCAAATTATATTTGTTATCATGCATGGAAAATTTTAGAGGCTATTTATAGCCAAAAGGCTATAAGTAGTTTTTTTTAATTTTGAAAATGGATAATTTTGTGAAAATATACATAGATCAAATAGTCTCAATTTTATATAATTTCTTAGTTCAGGACACATATTCGCCTTATAGATTATACTCGATCCTATTTCAACATAGATTTTCTAGAGTTACTATATATGTATGGGTTTGATTCATTAGGAAATTATATGAGACATGTATAGGTTCATCTAGAATCACTAGGTGTGTGTGTGTGTGTGTGTGTGCACATGCACGCGTGTGTGTAAATAACAAGGACCACTTAGGACACAAAAAACTTAAGGTAATAATTATATTTTACTATGAAAATGTTTTTAATATTATTTGGCACCACATGCTTTTCCATTTATATGGTTTTTAATAACTAAAAAACTTAATAATAAATCATATTCAAACCTAATGTTTATTTTATTTCTAGCATTGAATGCGGTGTAGGTGGAATTAAAGATATGGGGATCGAGGTTTAGATTTTACCCAATTTTTTAGTGAATTAGCATCGACATATTGAGGGGCTCCAAGGAAAAATTTAATGTTGGTCCAACATGTCACCCACAAGATTAATGGAAGTTGATCAAATACATATGTTATAGTTTTTTATTTTTATTATCATTTATACAAGTTATTAGCGATTTTGAAGATTTAGTAGTCAGAAGTGAAGCTCTAGTAGTTGGAAGATTAGGATGAGAGGTTAAAAATGAAGATGTAAACAATTTCCAAGCTAGTTTCCTTGTATTTGATAGGTATGAACTTGTGTTTTTTTAGTTTTAAAAATTAAGAGCAGTTATTTGTATGCATAGTCATCTTTCTTGAAATGAATAAATAAAATAATATGTTCCCTAAAAAAATTTGTTTAAAGATATTTGGTAAAAACATTGTGCATGTTGGTTTTCTTAGAAATTTCATGTATATCTGTAAATATTTTTCTTAAACTCGAAATCTGTGAAATGGGTATTTTAAAGTTAGTTAGAAATATGGTCAAAATGATCATGAGATTCTGCTGTGTTTATTCATTTTGTTTAAAAGAAGTATCTTTCATGCCATTAGTTTTCAAAGGAAATGAGTTTCTTTTTTTTTTAAAAGAAGTATGTGGTAAAGACTGACCACTTAATATAATTTGTTTTGTTCTTTGTGCATTTTTTAAAAGAAGTATCTTGCATGCCATTATTTTTTAGAAGAAATCAATTTCTTATTTGTTTAAAATAAGTATGTGGTAAAGACCATCTACATAATATAATTCATTTTATTCTTTGTGCATTGTTTAAAATAAATATCTTTCATGTAATTATTTCCCAAAGGAAATCAATTTCTTATTTGTTTAGGTTTTAGGGTGGTATAACTAAAGACCAACCAAATAGTATATTAAACTAAGTAAAAAATTATGACAAAAAATCAGGGTATAGAGCATAAATAATAAACTGACTATGGGGCCATAGGGCAAGACAACTATGAAAAATGAAGATGACATAATTGAAATAATATAATTATCACCTTAAGTTTATTGAGAGAGAGTCTTTCTCTATGGCCGCATAGTCAGTTTATTATTTATACTCTATACCTTGATTTTTTGTCATAATTTTTATTATACTCAGTTTAATATATTATTTGGTTGGTCTTTATGTGTGTGTGTGTGTGTGTACACACACACACATAGTCTTTCCCTATGGCCCCATAGTTGGTTTATTATTTATACTCTATACTTTGATTTTTTGTCAAATTTTTTGTTATACTTAGTTTAATATATTATTTGGTTGGTTTTTACCACATACTTATTTTAAACAAATAAGCAATTGATTTACTCTGAGAAATAATGGTATGTAAGATACTTCTATGAAAAGTGAAGATGATATAACTGAAAAAATATAATTATTGACTTAAGTTTATTTTGTCCAAGTGGTCCTTATATATATGAATATTGAACATTAGGGTTTTGAAAATTGAGAAAGCTTGTTGAATATAATGCAAAGTATATAAATGATCAATTTTGACATAGTTGTTTATCTTTATTAAAAAATTTACTAAAATGTTTGAGGAACTTTTATTGAAAATGAGTATTTGATTATTTGACATGGTCAAAATTGGAAATATTGGTTTCAAATTTTTGAAGATACAGTTGCATGTATATATATATATATATATATATATATATATGAAACTCATAGTACTAGGAATTTGTATGTATTTGAGTTTCATGTATTTTATTATGGCCTATTTACCATTTTATTGAAAGTGACACACGGATTTTAAAATTAAAAATGGGGCAAGATCTCAACCATGATCCCCTTAGCTTTAATTCTACCTGCACCACATTCAATGCTAGAAAGAAAATAAACATTAGGTTTGAAAATTATTTATTATTAAGTTTTTTTAGTTATTAAAACCATATAGAAAGAATATCATATGGCCCATGTTAGTGTAGGGTATTTATTATTCCATTTATTTTTTAAATGGATTATCCCTACACATTTAGATTTAGCTTGCTTAAGTGTAAGTGGGTGAGAGGGTGAGTTCCACTTAGAGTTTCACCTGGAGTTCAATTGAGTGCTACTATGAGTTCTCCTACGAGTTCTATAGTGAGTTACACTTAGTGTGACCATAAGTTCTCTTATGAGTTAACTCCCCCTACTCTTTCTATATATTCCTCTTCACTAGGCTATTGTAATATAATAGAGAATCTCATCATTATATAATCTATTTGTGGATAATAGTTAATTTATTATATGTGCAATGCATTAGCTTCATCATTTTGGTAATGGTTTATTAGAAAAATATTGGTTGAAGATTATTTCAAACTCTTTCATGGTATCAAAGCCACCCTCCAATAGTCATTTCTCTATTTATGGTACACATTTGTGCATTTTGTATTTGTTATCTAGATCTAAATTTTTTAAGGCTTTTTATGGTTTTATTGTTGGATGTAATAGGTTGTATAGTTGGGAGAGATATTTCTCTTGAAAATAAGGTTGAGTTATTACCATGCATTTATGGAGTCATTAGTTTCATATTCTATAGCTCTTCTCAAATGCTTCTGCCCACTTACTATAACCTACCTCTCATTTAAGACCACTCACAGTGTGAAATTTTTTTGATCTCCTCTACCTTGGTTGCTATCCTAAGTCGCTTAAAAAAGCTTGATCTTTGTTCTTTTCTACAGACTATAGGAATATTTGAAGGGTGTAGAGCTATTTTTTCCCTATCATTTTCTTTGGTTTGCCTTCTCACCATTTATCTCCATCTCTAGGCCTACTTATCATTGATCCATACTATATCCATGTTGTTGTCAATAAAGGCATTGTTACATGTTGATGTGGCATAGACACCATGCCTACCATCAGTTAGATTTGTTGTTGCATATTACCATTCTGGTAGTATTTCTATAAAATAATTAACTAACTCTTTCATGGTATGGTATTGTCTCCAAGGGAATCAGATCTAAGGCACATGTAGTAGTTATGAGGGAGTGATTATGTACTCATCTCCCTTTCTTATATCAGCCATGGAGGCCAAGTTTGAGCCAAGTATAATATGGGTATAAGGGAGGGTGGTCTAATGGGTCTAACAACATTGACTGTGTTGTTTTATTTCTTCCTAAAATTTTTCTTCATGCTATTACTAGCCTCCATTCTATTGTGGGTGGTTAGGCTGCCCCTAATTTTGGTTGACATTTTGATGATGAAGGTTGTTTTAGACATTGACTAGGAGAATATGGAGGAGGCCATACCGACTTTCATTATCCATTCTACATTGCCTTTCTTTTCCTTATATATGGCCATCCCCATCATTTTCAAAGTTTTCAAGTTCTTTCTATAAAAATAAATTTTGAACTTGCTTTACCTTTTTATCATCCATTTATATATGTTAAAGATTTGATTGTAAAGTCATTAACAAACTTTTGGTGGGGGATAATTTTAAATGTGAGGGGAGTTTATTTTATTATGGTAGAGTAATATTTTTATTATTTTTATTGAAAAAATACCTTAAGATATCTTTTAAAGGAATTTTTAAAAGAGATTTTTAAACTATTTGCTTGGTCCCATTCATTTCATCTCATTTGTCAAAGACTGGAGGGTGAGGCCCGATTTGGCAAGCGGCCAATTTCCCATCATAATTTAAACTATTACATTAAACATTATGTTATGGTTCCAATGAGTGGATGGAAGGCTACATTACTCCTTTTTTGGTTGAATTTTTTTAAACTTTTAAGTGCAAGTTCATTAAATAGGTCATTAATGATGAGAAATGTTATTAGCTATAACTTTTGCTCGGTAACTCAGATTTGAGAGCCACTTTTTGCAAAAGTTCTTTATTTTTAATTTATGTTTCATTAGTATTATTTTTATTATAGATGCACTAAATTTATAAAATGCCATATTTAGGGGGGTTTCATATGCAATGGGCCCGACTAATTTCTACATTATACTTCATGCACCCATTGCTCACATGTGGATGAATTTTTTATTATGCCTCACATCCCTATTTTGAGTGTGAACTTATAGGTTTTCATTTTTGGTAGTTGATCATTTAAAGTGTGTTTTTGAATACACAATGGCTTTTTTTTGTCATTTTCCACACTCTTTCATCATCTCATGACATGTTCTATTCTAGTTTATGAATTGGCACTTTGACACACTTGTAGTCTGTGTCATGTCTCCATCAAGGCCCCTTTCTTATCACTTTGCCTTATTCTATGGAGACATTTTTTTGCTTCCTTATTTTTTGGAGTATCTTTTATCATACTTTATATCTTCCTTGATAGGTCAATAGCCTCTTTGTTTGTAGTTATTTTTTTGAAGCCCAATGTCTTTCTTGTTTTAATCTAGTGTTTATTGGGACATTATTGTACTCAAACTACTTTAAAGAGTGCCATGGGAGGTTTTTTGAGTGAGTTTTCATATTTGAAATGATCTAGAGGATTTTTTTTTTAATTATGGTTTTTAATTATATTCCCACCATAATTCCTCAATTTTCACAATATTTCTAATATCCTATTTTTTTATGGTTAATAATAATCATGGGATATTAAATCCAATTTTATTTTTAAACCCAAGTCCCAAATTTTAAATATCCTCCATTTAAAAAAAATCCTAACTTAATATTATATTTATCCCATTGGATATTTTTATTTTAAACCCAAATTTCAAAAATAAAAATTCACCCCACTCCCGTATGGATGTTGATGCATGGGTTTTAATTTAAGTAAGGATATGTTTTAAAAACTAAAGATGTAAACTTTAGTTATACCCCACTTCATCTTCCACTTTACCACGTGGAACATCCACTTTTCATGGGAGGCAAGTTTGTTTATTACATGGGTTATGTTGTTTTTTAAAACTAAAGTTCCCAATTTAATAAACGTTACCCTCACGTTATGTTTGGCATCATCCTCTTAACATGCATGGGATGTTAATTTTTGGCACTCCTTAACATGATTTACTCCCAACACCCACCTTTTACTCCACGTGGGATTTCTATTTATCAATGGTTTTGGTGAGAAGTTATGTTATTTTTGGAAAGAGATTTATTAAATAAAGTATAGAGTTTCAACGTCCCATTATTTATGGGATTTTATTCCTTTTTGTTTTCATACAACCTATCTGGAGTTTATCCATACTTTAAGAAAATGAAGGTTGTTAGTAAATGTTGGCTATATACAATCTTATTTTCATTTTATATTGGGGGGAATTATTCTAGAAACATATAGAATAAAGGGAAACAAAGAATAAAGGAAATACATAATTGTATTTTTTTACAGGGGCATAATTTTGATATAGTCGATAAAGGCCATTTTGCCTATTACAGAATCTTTTTTTAATCTATATAATTATAAAGAGGCATTTTAAAAAAAAATCAAAATGTAGTTTATAAATTTTTTGAAAGTTTTTTGCCTCCTTAGGGAGAGAGAAATTTCCCATTTTGGAGATATATATTTGTAGGTGATCATTTTGGAAATGAAGGATGTTTGTGATTTGTGGTCAGAGTTCTTCAGAGGTTGATCAACCAATTACAAATTATTTAGGGATGTAAGTTTAATAATTTTATTTTACATCTTATTTAAATGGAATGGTTTGAATGAAATTGAGGATGTATCCAATTGGTGAATCTCATAAACAATCTTTGATCTCTATTTTATTATTTTATTTCAGTTTTTTCTCGATATTTTAATTTTTAATGATTGATAATTAGAATTTAATTACTAAAATTTAATTAAGAGACTATTTTTAGAGGATAAAAATATTAATTGAATGTGTTATCTAAATAATAAAATTATATGAGTTTACAATACTCATTCAGAATTGTTCAATTAATTTTATAATTAGATTAAAATAAAAAACAATTCCTTTGATTTAATTAAAAATTATAAAATAACTTATTATTAAAATCCATTTTAAATAAATAGTATTTATTTAGTAGGGGCTAATTACTTTTTAAGGATCAGTTTGGTATTGGAGCAGTTAGAATGCAGGGATTAGCTTTTGATTGTGTGAAAATTTGATTACAATTTTAATATTGGTTGGATTCTTTACAGACTGTTGTTTACTCCATTTGTAGTGTTAGAAGTATAGGTTATTTGAAAGAATATGAAACCATGGGAAATTTATCCAAATAAGATAAGTTTGATGACCTTGAGTCATATAATGAATAGATTCAAGAAGAGAACTCTCTCTTGAGATCAAAATTTTACTCCATGAAAGAGGAGATTGAAAAGTTGAAATGTAATTTGCAAACCAAGGATGAGCTCTTGGAAAATTTGCATAATGGTGAAATAATGAATGAATTTCCTTCCACATTAGATGAAAAAATAGTAAGTAATTCATCATGTAGTACTTCCTCTCATTTAGTTTCAGATATTACTTTTGGTATTTTTGAAAAACACACTAAGGGTATCAGGTCAAAACTATTAAATAAAATGAGATTTGAAGGAAGAGGCCTTGGTAAAAATGGATAAGGCATAACTAACCCCATACATGTAGAGGATAGGCCTCATTTTTTAGGTTTGGGGTATATTAGTGAGTGAATGAAAATTGAAGAGAGTTTCTAATCCATAGTAGAAAGACAAGCTTCCAACTACCAAGAATATAAACCACTAATTTATTTAGAATAAACCATCATAGGTGGATGAGAGGTGTAAGAGAAATGGAAGAATAGGTATTGATATTCCACCTCCTCTTTATTACATAACACATAAAACTAAGAATTTGGTAAATTTTAAAACTTCTAATACACTCTTTCATTTTGAATAATATGGCTATGATTTACAGAAAATGTGGTATACTTTTCCTTGTACTTTTTGTGGGTTAAGTAATCATTTTGCTGGTTATTTTTGGAAGAGAAAATATATACTAAATAATTTATTTAATTTTGTGAAAGATAAGGTAGGTGATAATGATCATTCAGAGATGAGAAATGGTAAACAAGTTTCCTCATCCAAGAAGGACACAAGGAACTTTTGCACTCATTGTCACAAGAGTGGACATAGAGTTGAGAAATGTTGGAAAACTTAATCATAAAACTATCCTAAACATAGTAAATATTCCAAATTATATTTAAATTTTAAAAATAAATATTTATTATCATAGGATTTTTGGTCTAAATATCCATACAGTTTTTGTGGATTAGATAATCACTGTGTTGCCTTACATTGGAAAAGAAAACTAGTTAGTAGGATATCTTTATTTTCTACCGAAAAAAAATAAGTAATAATTATTTTACTCATTGTAATATGAGTGGTCACCAAAATGATAAATGTTGGGTATTGCATCCACAACTATGTCCTAAGTATTGCAAGAAGACATCCATGAAGAATGAAGCATCCATAAGCAAAAAGGAAGTTGTTTTAAACCCACTGATTTTGGAAACAAAACCAAAGGAAGATCAATTCTCTACTGATTATCCATAAATGACTCCATTCATTTTTGATTTGGATGGTAATGATCATTTATTTTCCAATGGTAATTTTGCATAGCTATGGTATTAATTAACATGCATATATTCTAAGCAGTTTTGGGATTTCATTAAAAGGAATATAGTTTAGTTTTGAACATAATTTTTGGAGATACCAGCTATGAGAAAATATGAGTGACAATTTTATCATACTTGGAATGTTTTTCTCATATTTGTGGTTTTACTAAGTTCTATTTTTAAATCTCTTGATAAGTTTTTGAGTTCTTGATGCATTAAAAAAGGAATTAACTCATGTTAAAATTTGGAGATATTCTCAAATGATTTAAGATTTGAATTTGGTTTATTGGAGTGACGTATAAAGAAAATATAAGGGATATGTTTATCATACTTGGATTATTTTTCTCATATTTTGGTTTTTAAAAAACTTTAGTTTTAAACCTTGATAATAGTATATGCAAATTATATGGTGCATGATCAGTATGTTTATTTCAAGAAAATTTGCATTTCAGTATATGTGTTATCTATTTACATTGTGAAAATAGAGGCTTATAAGATCCTTTTTAGGCACTATTTGTAATTATAATAGTTATACAAACTTTTTGTAGCCGTGATATTTGCATATTTATAAGTCCGTCATTCATTGTGGGCATTTGTTTGTAATTATCACAAATGTTTTAATTAGTGTGTATATTTATTACACTAAAAAAATGGTTTGCAGTTGCACTTGGTGATCATTTTGTAGGTAGATTCATCATTTTAAAGATGTGACACTGGAGCAGATAATTTGCTTCTATCTACAATCTGGTATTGGGTAGATATTTCTTTCACTAGCATTTCAAGGATTCAGTTTGATTTTTGAATCATTACCATGATATTTTACAGTGGTGTTTTGCAGAGGAACCATTTATAGAGGAACTTTTTGTAAATTTAGAGAGTGATTTGACCTTTTAGGGACCAAAAGGGTCTTATTGGGGAGGTTTGATCTGAAGTATTTTTTTAAATTACGGGTTTTAATTATATTCCCACCATAATTCCTCTATTTTCACAATATTTATAATATCCTATTTTATTATGGTCATTAATAGGCATGGGATATTAAATCCAATTTTATTTTTAAACCCAAGTCCCAAATTTTAAATATCCTCCATTTAAAAAAATCCAAACTTAATATTCTATTTATCCCACTAGATATTTTTATTTTAAACCCAAATTTCAAAAAAAATTAATTCACCCCACTCCCACATGGATGGTGATGCATGGGTTTTAATTTAAGTAGGGATATGTTTTAAAAACTAAGGTTATAAACTTTAGTTATACCCCACTTTATCTTCCACTTTACCATGTGGAACATCCACTTTTCATGGGGGGAGGAGGCGGGGCGGGGGACAGGGAGCGGGGGTGAGTTTGTTTATTACACGGGTTTTTTTTTTTTAAACTAAAGTTCCCAATTTAATAAAATTTACCCTCACGTTATGTTTGGCGGTGTCCTCTTAACATGCATGAGATGTTAATGTTTGGTGCTCCTTAACATGCTTCACTCCAAACACCCACCTTTTACTCCACGTGGGATTTCCACTTGTCAATGGTTTTGGTGGGAAGTTATGTTATTTTCAAGAAGAGATTTATTAAATAAAGTATGGAGTTTCAACATCCCATTATTTATGGGATTTTATTCCTTATTGTTTTCATGCAACCTATCTAGAGTTTATCTGTATTTAAAGAAAATGAAGGTTGTTATCCAATGTTGGATATATACAATATTATTTTGATTTTATAATGGGGGGAATTATTTTGGAAACATAGATAATAGAGAGAAACAAAGAACATAATAAAATATAGAATTGTATTTTTTTACAGGGGAATTTTTTTGATATAGCCAGTAGAGACCATTTTGCCTATTACAGAATATTTTTTTAATCTATATAATTACAAAGGGATTTGTTTTTAAAACCAAAATGTAGTTAATAAACCTTTTGAGAATGTTTTTCCACCTTGGAGAGAGAGAAATTACCTATTTTGGAGATATATATTTGCAAGTGATCATTTTAGAAATGAAGGACATTTGTGATCTATGGTCAAAGTTTTTCAGAGGTTGATCAACTAATTGAAAATTATTTAGGGATGTAGGTTTAATCATTATATTTTACATCTTATTTAAATGGAATGGTTCAAATGAACTTGGGGATGTAGCTAATTGGTGAACCTCGTAAACAATATCTGATCTCTATTTTATTTCAGTTTTTCCTGAGTCTATCAATTTTTAATTATTGATATTTCGAATTTAATTATTGAAACTTAATTAAGAGACTATTTATAGAGGATAAAAATATTTATTGAATGTGTTATTCGAACAATAAAATTATATGAGTTTACAAAATACTCATTCAGAATTGTTCAGTTAATTTTACATTCAGATTAAAATAAAAATCAATTCCTTTGATTTAATTAAAAATTAGAAAATGAATTATTATTAGAATCCATTTTAAATAAATATTACTTATTATCAGGGGGATAATTACTATTTATGAATCATGAAATCACAACCTTATCTACCTTCATGTGAGTGTGCCTTATGTTTGCACACTCTTTTTTAGTTGTTGGTACTTCTTCATGCCCCATTTGATGTAGCTACTAAATGCACCACATTCTGACCAATAGTTTCAGTGGACCTGTCATATATCCCCCTTCTCATCATTATGGGGGGTATCATACTATTAGTACTTATGCACCAAATTTTAGATCTTGAACAATATTACCAAAATTAGTAATAAAAATTCAAAACTTGCTAACACCAATATGAATGGATAGAGGAGATAAATCAGAGAAAATAAAACATTTTTATAATCATCTTTACCTTCTCATGCCTCTATTCTAGGACTTACACTTGAATGATTAGACTTAGATTGACACTATGATGCTTGATTAGAGATGTTGATAATGGATGTTTTGTTGAGAATTATTTTGACATGGATTGGATATGAGAATGCTTGTTAATGAGGATCAAATTATCATGATGATGTTATGTAAATTCTAGCTAGTTTACCATTGCCCAAGCATATATTTTTATAGGATAATGGAGGGAAATTTTAGAGAATTTAAAATTGTTTATAAGTCTATAGTTTAGATACTTTTAGAGGCTTGGAGGAGCTTCTCCAATTCTAGAGGCTTTGCCATAGGTCTAGGGGATAATGAGGGGGGTTAGATAAGAATTAATGATGATTAGGGCTCATAGGGATGTAGGAATGGTTAGGGTAGCTAGGGTGGTAGGTGAATAAATATGAATTTTAAATTGTCAAGTTGGTTTAAGGAGTAGGCTAGTAGGTAATAAGATTTATTAGAGGTTTTAATGAGGGGATTAATTGATTTTAAGATAGGGAAAAGGTTATGTGGGATATAAGAATGGGATATGGATATTAATCCAATAGTTAATATAGCTAATAAATATGGGAATTAGGATAAATTAATAGGAATTAGAATAAAAATCAAGGTGAGCATATTTTAGTGCATACATTTTTCCCCTCTTTAAAAGGGTATTGTGAGTGGAAGGAGTAATGATACTTCAAATAAAAACCATGTCATGGGTAAATGTTAATATATGATTTTAGGGTATATGATGCCCCCTTGAGATTACATGTGTGGAAGAATGATATGGATGGCCACTCGAAAGAATAAATGAGGGGTGGGATTTGATGGATAGATGAGGGGATGGGATGCCAGATGTGGGATAAAAGATGAATAAAATGAGTGATTTGACATAATAAATGAGCTATAAATTGATTATGCCCTTGAAAAAGACACATGTATAGGGAATATAGATGATGGGTGTCATGGTTGTAGACACATCCCAAGGGGGAATCAACTGTAATAGGATGATGATAAGATAAAAAGGCTATAAGATTTAGACATATCCCAAGTAAGGATGCATGTAAAGGAGAGCTATAGGCTAGGATAAGACTAATTTGATAAGATTGATGATGGGTTTAGCTCAAAGATAAATTGATTGACATGATTTAAGTGATGATAAATAATAAATGATATGATCAAGGGACCAAAAGGATTGGGATGATACCCCTAGCCAAGACACATGCAAGGGAGTGAGAAAGGAGATAGTGGCTGAGCTATCCTTGGGCACTAAAAAGTGTCCAAGTGCTACCTACATAGTCTAAAAATTCCTTAGGATGATGTAGTTCTTATGAGAGGATAGAGGACAATGATGATTAGGGATTAAAGGATGATATTAGTGATGATAGGATATGACTTAGATGATGGGATGAGGATAAAAGATTGGATGTTAGTCAAATAAGTTTTGATGGGGAGAAGGATGAGAAGATAAATAATGAAATCAAGCCATCACAAATGTCATAAGGCTTATCATAGTCTAAGTAATCTAAAAATATATCATTTGGTAGTATGCCCCATGATATAAACATGACCAAGAGGACATTATGCCAAAGTATATAGACAAATAGCAAACTCTGCATCCTCAAGGACATTATTGGTGTCCTCATAGCATCCTTGTTCATTTCCTAATATACAAAAATAAATAATGCAATCAAAATGTAAGATAAACAAGATATATACATGACATGCAAACAAGACAATTAGAACAAACAAGTAACACATACATCAGTATCTACATGCAGTGTCATAATATCTTACCTAATGATGGGATGAGGGATTGGAATAAATTGGTTATGATGGCGATTGGGGACTTGGATTGGTATAACATGATTCAGATGAGATGTTAACCCTAGTTTATGATGGAAGGATGGATGATGTGATAAGGTATTTAAATACTGATTTAGTCTTGAGGTCAAATCAAAAAGTGGTTAAGGAAGGTGATTATATAAGTGATGACCAAAGATTATAAATAGACAAGGCCCTATAAGGATCCAATCTAGCAAGGAGACTAGGAGATGATGGGATAAAATACCTTTCATACTAGCAAAGATTAACTAGATGGGTGCTAGGTATGAAGAGGTAATGATAGGATAGTGATGGGATCAAGTGCCCTCTATATTGGCAAATGGTAATTAGATGGGTGCCAGGTATGAAAAGGGATTGATAGGGAAGTGATGGGTGCCATATTAAATCCTTTGATGAGGTGATGTATGTTAATAAGACCTGGCCAATAGGATGAAATGGAAGATATGAAGGGATGGGTGACTACTCTGATTTAGTCTTCAAGATAGAATATGGTATCCAAAAGATGGGACAATATCAGATGGATGTGACTAGAGGATTAAGTATAAGACAAGACACAATGGGATTATTTTTAGCTTATTCAAATTTTATAATTTTTAGGATTTTTGACATTTTTCAAATTTTAGGGATTTTTGGGATATGTATGTACACTATACAAATGGGGTTACTAGCAAAGAGAATACCAAGCCTAGTAACCAAGAGAAGGGTGAAGGGATGATGATGGGGACCAAAGATGAATGGACTAGGGATAGCCAATGAGCACATCATGAAGGAACCAGATGGTTATTTTTTTGAGTATCTATTGGAGGATATGCCAAGAGGGTGTAGGGATAGTTATTAAAACACCTTTCAATTCCTTATAAAGGTCAAGATGGGAAGCAAGAGGAATATAAGATGGAGGATGTGATGTGGATGAAGGGATATAGACCATAGACCAAAGGGGTAAGATGGATATGGGTGATATGGAAAAGGTTGACGAGGGATGTGATAGGTAGGATGGATGTTTCCCCCAAGTTAGGAGAGACAATGTAGATAATGGATTATTTTACCATGATGCTAGAAATCAATTTTCATCATGGTACTTGACCAAGGTGTTAGAAGATTGGTTTTCACCATTGGATGAATGTTTTTTTATGGGCATATTGATTTATTAGATGATGGGTAAGATGCAAGGTGTGGAAATTTAATATATTATTCAACCAACACTTGTTTTAGGGATGTGTGATGGTAGGATCATGTTGTTGTTGTTGGATGTGTTCAGGTCCATGTGACCTTCGATGATTCTTGAGTGTGACTCCTCCAAATATCTAGGCTAGGTGTCTTCATTGCCCTTAAGAGATATAATGTTGCCTGAGAGGGTGATGTGAGGTACGGATTCGATTAGAGCTTGATGGGGATGTATGGGACTAAAATGGATTATAGGACTAGATTGTATTATGGGTTCATGATAGTATGGTATGATGGATGATGAAGGATTAGGATCAGGATATGATAGTATTATGAGTGATGGGGGATTAGGAATAATAGTCACATACATCATTGGGGATGATTGAATTTCTTCAAGTGATTAGTGCTATGTGACAAAAGATTGTAGGAGATCCAAGACACTTTGACTTTATGGCTTATCTTTGATCTAATTATTTTATGGATGATCGACTGTCGTTTGGTCATTATTTGAATTCTAAATACCCCCTAGTACCCAATTTTGGGCTTCACCAGGATATATTAATAGTTGACTTGTAATATAATGATTATTTTAACTTTAACAGTCTCTTAGTGCTAGATATCGAGCTTCACTAGGATAAGACATTTTTGGATAAAGCCAATGATTTAACTCTACTTCATTTTGATTGATGGGATCAAAGATTACTTGATTATGATTTATGACCTTTGGATTTGTGGTAAATATTATATTGCCCAAGGAAGGGTCCAATGATGTATGTTCCTATTCATCCTTATTGAGGGAAGTGATTAAATGATCATTGATGAGGAGAAAAGGGTCCATGATGGATGAATATGGTGGTGAGGGAATGATGAGGTCAATTAATGGTGATGGGGTAGCATAGTATTCATAGGGGTTCTTAGGAGACCCAATTTTGACATCAGAGAAAATCTCTTCAAGATTAGTAAAAGAATCACTAGGACTAGTTGTAATAGACACATCTAAAGGAGGATCAGATTCACTCTTACTATCTTCCATAAATAAAGCTTGCAAGAATGTTGTTATGAATTCATCATCCTGATTAAAACCCAAAGGCATGCCTAGTGATGGATTGGAGGCATATGGATTATAGGTATCCTTTAAAAGATAGACATTATTAGTATCTAATATAATGTTGATGGAGATGATGTTTTTGATGAGGAATTTGATTTTGACACTGGTGTAGAACATGATATTAATGAGGATAATACTGTTGATGCTAACCTTGGTGCTTACTCTGATGCACAAGATACAATGCTATTGGTGGGAGAGTGCTTATCCATAATTAACCTCTCATCATGGAGTATTTGATGTGATGGGTGAGAGGGAGATGAGGGATGAAGGATGGATACAAAGAGAGGGCCATGGAAGGATTCATGAGAGATAGGTGGATGAGGCTCATGGGGAATGGACTCAGCTTTTATAGAGAATTTATCAGAGATGGGAGTGGTGTCTTGATCTCAACTTTGAGAGGGAAGGGCTTAATCATGACTGGGAAAGGGATCTTGGCATTCCTCTTTTTATTCACCCAAGAATTTGGATACACCTAGTTCATCATCAATTACTATATCACCATGGTCAATGAGGTCCTAGATAAAATCTTGGAAATGTCAACATCGATTAATGGTATGCCCCCAAGTTATATGATATGCACAATATTGGTTATATTTATACCAAGAGGGCTTTGGATTAGTAGGATCAATATATCAGATAGGTGGATAGATCATCAGGTTAGTGGTGATAAGTTATTTGAAAAGGGATTCCAATGATATGGGAAGGGGAGTATAAGGACCCACTTCATGTTGTAACTTGGACATGGAAGCATTGGACTTATGATCAGATGGTTTTGGATATGACTGGGTGGATGGATTTGAGGTAACCAAGATTGGGTTGGATTTACTAGTATGGAAATGGTAGATAGTGGTTTATGGCGAGTAGATGGAATATTGGTATGGGATTCACCTAACAGGGATTAAATGGGAGGTGTAATGAGTTGAAGGGGATTAACACCTTTAGGAAGTGGTACACCCATCATAATGAGTCACAAAATAATTTCATCCTTGTTTGCATGTATGTATTGGTCAATAAATGTAGGGTCTAGTTCTATAGTGATTGTTGATAGATGATGGATGATGTAGGTAGGATAATGATTGGATAAGGTTATTGAAAAAAGCAGATCAAAAGGACTAAGATAGTATGAAAGGTAATGATGGAGATGAATAGACTACTATATTAAGGACTATGATCAAATGTTAGACTAATGGCGTAATAGGTGCTAACAATTTATCAATAATGCCTAGTGTTCTAGCTAGAATAAGGATTGGGTATATGATGGGTGCCTAAATTTAAACTATCAAGAGGATGATATGATGGGTTATAGTTATGAATAAGGAAATATGATTGGACTAGGGATGATTGATAGTTTATGGGTTTGCTAGGTTGAGACTGACAAAGTGATAAGATGCTAACAAGCTATTGAGATTTGACCAAGTGGATTAAGATGATAGGTTGGTGATAAGATGATAAGATGATAAGTGGATAAGATGATAGGAGGATATGGGGATTAGCATGATAGGATTAGCTCAAGACCTTAGACTAATTTTGCTCAAGATGGAATGGTAGGTGATTATGTGATGAAGGTGAATAAGACAATGGAATAAGGATAAGTATGATGATAGGTGATGATGAAATGATAAAGGGGTAATGAAAGGTGGATGGTTTTATTCCTGTTTATGACCTAGAATCTAACTAGGATAAGATGATGTGATGACTAGATGGGTGATGAAGGCAAGGTCAAGACAAGTGATTGGGTATGGATTTAGGATAAGATGTGGATGATGAGGTATGATTATAATGTGATTATGGGATGACCAATTATGTAAGGTTCTAGTGATAAGATGTGATTAAAAGGATGTACAAGAGAATGAATTATGTATAAGAAGGTAAAACAAGGATATACAAGGTAAAGATAGGTAGTTAATGATGTGGACTTGGGTAAGGATGTAAGATGGATTGGGGTATCTAGGTGATAAGGGTATGAATAAGGATGGAAGGATTGGAGGAAGATAAGGTAATAATGGAATATACAAAATGATAATAAAAGGATATACAAACCAAATATGCACAATGATATGATGTCAAAGATGTAGTAGGTGATAGGTACAAAAGGATGATTGGATAAGGATGAGGTGGACTTAATGGTGAGACAATATGGGATTAAGATAAGTGATGGGTTATGATCAAATATATAAGGGGGTGATGTCAATAAAATTATATGGGAATGATTAAGACTATGGTGTGATTGATGGATAAGGCACGGCCAAAGTAAGGTGTGATTGAGTATGGATGAGGTAGTCTTATGAAAAGGTGTTACTAGGATGATGAGAGGATGTGACTAATCTAGGAGATATAGGATATTAATAGTATAATATACAAGAGAATAAATTATGTACAAGAGGATGAGGATAGGATACACAAGACGTGACTAAGATTAGGTGGATATGACTAGGAATGAAATCAAGATGGTGATGATGAGAGCAAGGATGGACAAAATAAGATAGAGGTGATAGGTGGTATGACAAATGACAAATGGATATGGTTATGCTAGGATGGGATGAAGACAAAATGGGGAATGGGATATGGGTGTGAAGATAAAAAAGTAAGTGAGTAGGATAAGATGTGACTAAAAGGATGTACAAGGGAATAAAATTATTTCAAAGGGTTGAGACTAGGATTATACAAGATGTGATTAGGATGTATGGTGATGTTTATAGATGGAATAAAGATGGTGATGAAGATAATATAGAGGATGATATGGGGTATGATAAATGATAAGTGTATATGGTTAGGCAAGATGGGAATATGACTAAGACAAGATGATATGTATGATGGGATAATGACTGATTAGGATATATATAAATGATGATGGGATAAAGATGTGGTAAGGATATATAATATCATATGATATGATACAAGAATATAAAATATGATAGGATGCATAATATGAGTTTTAAAAATTATCTAGATATATACAGATAGGTAAAGGCTGACTCGACTCACAAATTGTACGAGTCTCATCACAATACACAAATAATCATGCATAAGTACAATCCTAATTAGTAAACTATATGGGTGTGTAACTCAATGCCCATACCATCCAATGGATGCACAAGTGAAGTTATAGGCTGGTGACCCATTATGAAATTGATCAACCCTCTTGACCTTGCTTGCATTTGGTGGCTACTTCGATGCTGATACTGATGCCTATGGTGGAACACTTGTTACGATCAAAGTTCCCTAATCTAAGGTATATAAAAGGATCTAGGAGATTCCCTAATATACATAAAGGTATGTTTGGGCCAAAGTCCATATAGGGTGTTGTCTAATTCCTGGTTTAAAGAGTTAACTCTTTCCCATCATGGATAACCTATATGGGGTCAACTGCTTAGCTTAACAATAGTTGTCCCTGATTGTTATACTCTACCAGAACATGGAGTTTAGTTAGTACACGGTGATAAAATCATGACACTAACCCCTATATACTAAGCCAATGTGTGGGTGTCAATTCCATGTCATGTGCTATTGTAAGGGAGGGCTTAATAAATAGGCAAAACACATGATATGATTAATTAACTGATCAATTACCTATATGTGATGGGCACGATACGATAAACTATTTACAAGTTAACACACATGCAAATGATTATATATGAAGAGTGATACACATAATAAGATGAAAATAATGATATATACAAGATGAAAAATGTTTTTTTAAGTTCCACAAGGAGTCTTTGACAGGGAACCTGCAAGCACATAAGTTAGTAGTTTTTGATATTGTGGTACTCAAAAAGAGGTCCTGCAAGACAAGACATTAGTAGTTTTTATAATTTAATCTTAGATAGATCGGATTACCTTTAGGTTAGAACAAAAATTACCCCTACTTATTAATAGCTAAATTATTAAATTATGATTACTTTAATAAAATTTATGATAAAATTACTAGATTATTATTTATTTTTATTTTATTGTTATTTTTTTTCTTTTTTCATATATATAGTTTTACTTAAATTTGGAAGATGTGATAAAATATTTATTAAAAATGACACTTGATTAATATATTAAAGTGACACGATTATTAACTTAAAAAGGTCATAAATATACTAAAATACCATAATATAAAAACTAGACGTAAACACATTAAACTTTAAGACTTTTCATTGACGACAAAATGTTTAACAAAAAATATGATACAATTTAATGACACACTGGACCCTTTGATCTAAAGTTTAATAAAAAAATAATTAGTCATGATGATGACCAACTTGCATGCTATGGTTAAAAATTCAATTATTATAAATTTTAAAACTTCAATTCACACCCTACTATAGATCTAGGTTATAAATTATGCGTAGATTGAGGTGGATGATCTTACAAAAATGTCTTTTAATAGGGTAGTTACACCAATAACTCTATATTAATTTTAGTTGATAAAATTCCTATGCAGTCAAAACAAACATCAGCTATAGTAGTGTTGAAGGCATCAGAACTAAAGATATTCAGGTAACAAACTCCAGATAAGATGTTGCACAATATGTTCCTAATGTTAAGAGTATAGACTCCTAAAATATATTGACAAAAATGAAGAAACATATAAATAATAAAATGATAGAATAAGAAACAAGAGAAAACACATTAACATATGATATTGCATACACAAGTATGGGAACCAAACCCTAGTGATTTGATATGGATGGAAATTTTGAAAATGTGGAGCCATAAAACTTGCTTCAAATTTAACCTTCAATATTAAGCCAACACACTTAAAATGCCAAAAATGTTAACTCAAGAGGAGTCTTTTCCCACTATGGTCGCCAAAATATGTACCAAATTTTAGATCTTGAACAATATTACCAAAATTAGTAATAAAAATCCAAAACTTGATAACACCAATATAAATGGATAGAGGAGATAAATTAGAGAAAATAGAACATTCTTACCATCCTCTTTACCTTCTCATGCCTCCATTCTAGGACTTACACTTCAACTATTAGACTCATATTGACACTATGAGGCTTGATTAGAGATCTTGATAATAGATTCTTGATTGAGGATTATTTTGACATGGATTAGATATGAGAATGCTTGTTAATGAGGATCAAATTAGCATGATGATGTTATGGAAATTCTAGTTAGTTTTCCATTTCCCAAGCATGGATTTTTATAGGATAATGGAGGGAAATTTTAGATAATTTAAAATTATTTAGATGTCTCTAGTTAAAATACTTATAGAGGATTAGAGGAGCTTCTCCAATTCTAGAGGATTCTCCATAGGTTTAGGGGATAATGAGGGGGATTAGATAGGAATTAATGATGATTAGGGCTCATAGGGATGTAATAATGGCTAGGGTGGTAGGTGAATAAATATGAATTTTAAATTGTCAAGTTGGTTTAAGGAGTAGGTTAGTAGGTAATATGATTTATTAGAGGTTTTAATGAGGGGATTAATTGATTTTAAGATAGGATAAAGGTTATGTGGGGTATAGGAATGGGATATGAATATTAAGCCAATAGTTAATATATCTAGGAAATATGGGAATTAGGCTAAATTATTGGGAATTATAAAAATTAGCAGGGCAAGCAAATTTTAGTGTATACAGTACTAATACTTCCTTGGTTTTGATTTGTATTGAGCTATGTATCTAGTTTTTATTCTTATATTATGCAGATGCAGCGGCTGGTTACACATACATTTTAGTGAGATGGGACATATACCATATAGACACTCTTGAATTCATATTTTATGGAGGTGACCTTGCATCTTTAGTTGATCAATTTCTTTAGACTATTAGAACCTATATTTTTGACTTGTAGTTTTCCATGTATTAGTTAAGTAGTATCATTGGGGTTACTCATGAAGATTCATATTCCATATGTATCTTCAAATTTTAGATTGTTCCTTGGTTTTCCATTTGATCATTGTTCGAGTAGTTTCATTTGGGGCACTCATGAAGTTTTATCTTCATGATGCTAATCTTCATCGGAGGTTCTTCTTTTAGCATTATAAGAGTCATCCTTCGATAGTTGTTTGCAACTTCTTCATGCTTCTTAGGTGTTGAGCATTCCTTTCACATACAATACTATTTTGTACTTTTGTCACCACTGATAGTCTTCTTGATTGGATTTATTTTGGTAAAGCCTAGTGTTAGTTGTTTTTTGTGATCAAGTAGTGGATTCAAACCACTCGTATAGATTTAATTTCTTTGTGAGTTTGAGTAATTAGAGTGCAGACTTCTTCAACATCATATTTGGGGGGTTTTCTAGTCTTACCTTATTTTCTTTGTCTTTATTTTGGGGTGGATTTCTTTTCCAATAGGTTTTCTCTTTTTAGTCCACTTTTTTATAGTTGCATTGTACGTGGGTACCTCATCAAGCCTTGTTAGAGGGACTCATTTTTTGTTTTCCTCCCACCTAAGTTAATATTAAGGGGGGGGGGAGTGTTAGTGTAAGATATTTATTATTCTATTTATTTATTAAATGGATTATCCCTACACATTTAGCTTTATCTTGCTTAGGTGTAAGTGGGTGAGAGGGTGAGTTCTATTCATATTTCCACCTAGAGTTCAATTGAGTGCCACTATGAGTTCCATAGTGAGTTACACTCAGTGTGACTATGAGTTCTCCTATGAGTTAACTCCCCCTACTCCTTATATACATTCTTCTTCGTCAAGATATTTTAATATAATAAAGAATCTCAGCATTGTATAATCTATATATGGATAATAGATAATTTATTATGTCTGTAATGCATTAGCTTCATCACTATGGTAATGGATTATTGGAGATATCTTGGTTGAATATTATTCCAAACTCTTTGAGTGCCAAATAATATTCAAAAAAATTTCATACTTTTAAAACTACAAACTGTATAATAAGTTCTTCCAAAATGTTTGAAGTGTGATTTATGGTATGTACTCAAATTACACTAGGTACTGCACATGATATTACCATATGTACTATACAAAAAGAGTCCTAGAGCCTCATGATCATACTATATTTTATTTTTAAATGTTTAAGGTAATAATTATATTTTAGTTGGCATGGTTTTTTAATTAAAATAAAAAAATATTTGAAAATCCAATATGGATGTGGTTAAGACATTTTGGCAGACCTTATTATATAGTTTATAATTTTAAAATTATGTAAATGTTTTGAATATTTTTTTAGTTGTGTCATCATTGCTTTTCATAGTTTTCAAAGAGTATAAATAATAAATAGACTATGCCAAAGTATATTCAAAACATTTTCATAATTTTAAAATTACAAACTATATAATAAGGTCTGCTAATATGTCTTAACCATATCCATATTGACCTTTCAAACATTTGTTATTTAAATTTAAAAATTTTAAATCCTAAACCAAAATATAATTATTAGCTTAAGTTGATTGTGTCCTAAGTGGTCCTTATCACACACACACACACACACACACACACACACACACACCCACACACACACACACACATGAAAATTGAATATTAGGGGTTTCATGTATTTGATTATGGCCTATTTATCATTTTATTGAAAGTGGGATGAGGATTGTGAAAGAACAATGCATGGTTTTCTTAGGTTGGTAGTTTTTATTTTAGTATGGATGTAAAGAGGATGGAATGATTAATTTTTATGCACAATGATGGTTATATAAGTATTATTTGCATTTTTTTTTAAATTGAACAATTTGATACATTATATTTTTTAGATAATGAAAATTAGGAAGTATTTGAGCTTAGTTGTATAAAATGCTTATTTTGGCATACTTTATTAGATGTCAAGCTGGAATCTAGGTTCAAATAAACTAGGTAGAGATATTTGGGGTCATGATGATGATCATAATATTAAGGTTACTTCTTCATGGGGTAGCTCTTGAGGCAGCAAATTTTTTCATGGTCATAGGGCTGCTAACACATTTACTAGGCCATTTAATCAGGAAAATTATGTTTCCTTGCATTTTGATGCCAATGACCCTACCTTTTGGAATATTTTCAACTCTTTACCTATTAACTCTTTGAATCTTTATGTAAATAGAGGATGGAAGGGAACACATTAGAGGAATCATCCTCACATATGAGGCATTCTAAATGATCCCCCTCAACAAATGCATGTTGTCATTCAACCTAATGAGCATAATGTTCTGATGTTCAAGCCACCTCAACATGAAAATATTCTTGAATTAACTACAAAATTGGATCTCGATGAAATTATCCCACTTAACATTAATATTCTACCCATTGAGATGGAAAAAATTGTTTCTTATGGCAAGAACAGTGTTATAAGCCCTGTAGCACAACCTATGGAGGTCGAAATGTTAAAAAATGTTAAGTTGGAGGTAGATGATTCTGAAGGGGTCTCAATCAACTTGATGGAACTTCCTATTAATTTCATAGAGTATACTAAGTATTTGACTGATAAGGGTACCCTTTTAATAGATTTGGTTTCTAATACAAACTCTAATTAAAACTTAAATTCATGTGTTGATTGGTATTAAGTATTGTCTTAATATTTCTAAGTATGTTGATAATATTTTTGGTAGTTTTGATATATACATGTTATTATTTTATTTTATATAGAAAATTTGTTTGAGTGGTTTACTCTTTACTAAACAATTATAGAAAAATACATGGACTTTAGTGTTACATAATAACTTTTTATATTTGTTTCTACAAATTGATCATGTTTTAGGCTTGTCAAAATAAGTAAATAAATATATGTAACATAATCAAGATTCAATATGAGCTTGAGGGAGAGGTTGAAATCAATAATTTTTTGTTATCCTTTATGTCCCAAGATTATGGTTCTTGAGGGCTCTTTTGGTGCAATACTTAGTATACATTGAGTAAAGACATCTGTAAGTATTTTAAAAGACTAATCTAAGATATGAAATGGATATTAAGATACTGATATATAAGAGACTAATTTTTAAGTACAAACTGAGTACATTGAGTCTTTTTCTCTCTTGGTTACTTTCATTTCATTTATTTTTCCCTCTTTTCAGCTATAAAAATATAAAAGGGATATAAAGAGATTGATAAAACACTTTGATATAATAAAAAATCTTTCTTTCAAGAGATTATCTCTTTTATAGGCTTTACTATGTTTAATAGGTTAGATTATATTATTTGAAATCTGATCACATATACATATATTTGATAACTGAGATATAAACTATAAAATAAGTTATGCCAAAATGTCTTAACCATATCCATAATCAATAATGGTCTTTCAAATATTTTTTATTTCAATTAAAAATCTATGCCAACTAAAATATTATTATTACCTTAAACCAACTATGGGGCCATAAGGTAAGATAACTATGAAAAGCGAGGATGACAAGCCAATATATTTAATGAATTTTTTTTCAGGGAGCTTATCATTATATTTATTCATTTCAAGATAGGTAATTGTGCATGCAAACAACTACTCTCTGTCTTTTGTTTGATTAAGAGAAAATGTCTATAACAATTATAAACTCTATTATAGTGATACATAAGTAAGTTGATCAAATATATATGTGATGGTTTATTGATTTTTATAGTCATTTATGCAAACTATTGGCATAAACAAAGCCTTGGTTGTCTAAATATTGAGATGAGAGGTTGGAAATAAAAGTGCAGATAATTTTTGAGTTGGTTTCTTTATGATTTCAAGGTATGGATTTGTGTTTCTTTTGTTCTAAAGACTGAGAGCAGTTGTTTGCATGTACAATCATCTATCTTGAAATGAATAAATATAATGATAATGTCTTAACCATATCTATAATTAATAATGATAAGGTCTACCAAAATATCTTGAAGATACCCATAATCAATAATGGCCTTTTAAATATAATTTTATTTCAATTAACAAACCATGCCAACCAAAATATAACTATTACCTTAAGATTATTATGTCCTAAGTCACAATTGGTCCTTAACACATTTATAAAACTAAGTAAAACAAACATGCTCTTCCTTTTATATGGTTTTAATGAATAAAAAATTTAATAATATTTTTTTTTCAAACCTAATGATCATTTTATTTATAGCATTGAATACAATGCAAGTGGAATTAAATTTACAAGGATCGAGGTTTAGATTTTCCCCCCTTTTTTAGTAAATTAGTGCTAGAATATTGAGGGGGCCCAATGAAAAATTTAATGTTGGTCTAACATGTCACTCATGAGATTAATAGAAGTTGATTGAATACATATGTGATGGCTTTCTCAAATTTTATAGTCATTTATGCAAGTTATTAGTGGAAGTAAAGTTATTGGTCCAATATAGATACTTACAGTTCATTACACTATAGATACCTCAAATAAGTTTGGTATAAAATAATAAAGAAACACCATAATATAATTATGCATCTCTATAATAGAGTTTGAAACAATTATAAGCATGTTCTCTTAAACAGATAGATCATAAAAATACACCTACTTGGTATAAAGTAACAAGGAAACACCACAATATACTTATACATCTCTATAATAGAGTTTACAATTATTATAGACATGTTCTCTTAATCAAACAAAAACAAAAATACACACGTTAACTCTTAATCATTTATATACTCTACATTATCTTCAACAAGATTTCTCAAAATCTTAATAAAATAAATCTCAAAATTGATCACAAAATTTGTTATCCTTCCTTGATCAAACTCAGATTATAGATGCTTGAATTTTAGGTTTCAACATGTCAATTTTCTTCATTTTGTTCTTGATAATTGTTGTTTGAATTATCTTCAAAAGTTATTGGACTCAGATCTAGTATTGTAGAACTATAGTGTGTTTGAAGAATTATTAGTTAATCCTCTTATTTTAGATGTTGACTTCCAAATTGCCAAAGCTCTATCAAATGAAAAATTGAGGACATTATATCTAGTTGTATAAAGCCTCAAGTAAGCCTCCAATTTTTTTCAATTTTGTTTCTTAATTTTGACTTTAAAAATGACAATGCACTAAAAATTCTCTCATCTTCCATTGAGTCCAAAATTATTGTTTGACATAAATTAGTAAGATAAAAATATTCTGAGATGCCATCACATTGTATTTCACCTAAACTTAAAGTATTCCATAGTCTAGTGATCGAGCCATCTTAGAAATCATGGTCCAAAACTTATTATGGTACACTAAAAAAAACTATTCCCTTAGATTTATCAAATCTAAAATGCCTTCAATTTATTCACCATTCAATTCTACACTCTTGCAGAAGTGTTGGGCCAATGTTTTGATTTTAATAAGAAAATTTGATGAGCTAACATTTTTCTAATATGGAGGGTGCATCATAACCATGGAT
Source organism: Torreya grandis (assembly GCA_037957365.1). Lineage (NCBI taxonomy): Eukaryota > Viridiplantae > Streptophyta > Pinopsida > Cupressales > Taxaceae > Torreya > Torreya grandis. The sequence goes on along the minus strand of JARHVA010001116.1, from coordinate 1,975,109 downwards.
TCTAGTAGTTCATCCTGATAAAAATGATATCTAATCTTTCAAGAGAAACATTTTATAATTTCCTTCAAAGTGTAACTTGCAGAGGATACAACTTCAAGGAATTGACCCCTTGTAACAAAAACTTTTTTGAGTCTATTAAATCAAATAAATATGTCAAAAGTGTGAGTTGTGGTTTGTACTCAATTTATAATAAGTATTGCACATGATCTTACCATATGTACTACACAAAAAGAGTCTTGAAGCCTCATGATAATACTATATTTTATTTTTAAATGTTTAAGGTAATAATTATATTCTGGTTGACATGGTTTATTAATTGAAATAAAAAAATATTTGAAAAGACATTATGGATGTGGTTAAGACATTTTGGTAGACTTTATTATACAACTTATAATTTTAAAAGTATGAAAATGTTTTGAATATTTTTTTCAATTATGTCATCCTCACTTTTTATAGTTGTTTTGCCCTATAGTCCTAGAGTTGGTTTATACTCTATACTCTAATTTTTTGTCACTAATTTTTATTAACTAAGTTTATTATATTATCTAGTTAGTCTTTACTGCATACCTATTTAAAAAAAATAAGAAATTGATTTCCTCTGAGAAATAATGGCATGCATGATACTTCTTTTAAATAATGCACAAAGAACAAATTAAATAAACACAACAGAGCCTCATGATCATATTGTATTTTGTTTTTAAATATTTAAGGCAATAATTATATTCTAACTGACATGGTTTGTTAATTGAAATAAAAAAATATTTGAAAGGCCATTATTGATTATGGATATGGTTAAGACATCTGAAAGATAGTGTTTTAAACAAATATTTTTAAAGAAATGATTCTTAGGGAACTTATCATTATATTTATTTATTATATTTTTGTTATACTCAATTTTTTATATTATCTAGTTGGTCTTTAACACATACTTATTTTAAACAAATAAAAAAATAATTTTCTCTGAGAAATAATGACATGCAAGATACTTCTTTCAAACAATGCACAAAGAACAAACTAAATAAATGTAACTGAGCCTCATGATCATACTGTATTTTATTTTTAAATGTTTAAGGTAATAATTATATTTTGGTTGTCATGGTTTGTTAATTGAAATAAAGAAATATTTGAAAGGCTAATATGGATGTGGTTAAGACATTTTGGTAGACATTATTATATAATTTATAATTTTAAAACTATGAAAATGTTTTGAATATTTTTCAGTTATGTCATCCTCGCTTTTCATAGTTGTCTTGCCATATGGCCCCATAGTTGGTTTATACTCTATACTTTGATTTATTGTCATAATTCTTGCTACACTCAGTTTATCATATTATCTGTTTGGTATTTTGAGAGACTAAAAGAGGTCTATACTCAATTTATACTTAGTCATATGGCCATCAAATTTAGCACTTATAAAGGACAAATTTAATCAATAAAAAGAAATAACCATAAATAAGATCTCAACTTTAGACTTCTCATATTCTAACCTCTTTATCCATTGGTTTTTTAGTCATTACTTATTAATTTGAATATAATTCTTGATTTTCCATCTATTTATAAGTTTTTTGAAAGAGCTAATAGAAATTGCTAGTTGATTTGTACCAGCATGGTGATTTTTCCAAATATTCACCAATGGAGTTATACCTAAAATTTAGGATTCTCCAGGATTTTATAGTAAGCTTTTAAGGGTCCCTTCTTAAAATTATCCCTATTATCATCTAATGCTATTATTAATGATAACATTCTTGATGATCAACCTCTCACACAAAATGTATTTGAGTATCCTTATCCTAGATAATTTATCATGCCTATATTGCCTTTATTTGATGGTTGTAGAGACCCTACCACCCATTTGACACAATATGTAATTTTTGGGTCATTGGGTTAAATATGGATGCTTATTGTTAAAATATTTTCATAGAAGTTTAACACAAGAAGCTTTTGAATGTTTATATAATATTTTTAATGGCTCCTTACCCACTTTAAATAATCTAGAAGACATATTTTTATTAGATGTTCACATGTATGAAATGTTTGAGTTGACATTGGAACATTTACAAGGCTTAAATAAATATGATGATGAGTCTATTCGAGATTATGTTATACAATTTTAAAATGCATTACACACTTTAACATATGGACCTTTATATTTAGAAATATAATTCATATTTAGTAAGGGTCTTCTTTTTCCACTTAAATAAATATCATTACATAAGTATAATGTTTCATTTGATAGCTTATATATGAATGTGCACAAATATGCATGTGAACTAGTAAAAAATAATAAATAATTCAATGCATCTTCTTTAAAAGGCAATTTTTTTTTAAAGATACGTACAAAGGTAAAAAACTACCCAAAGAGGTTCATAAGTCATCTCTAATTGTAACAACCCACTGGGTTTTACTAGAATAGGGTGATTTTTTAAAAATCAATTACACAAATTCAACTAAAAAAATCCATCACTGTGAAACCTATAAAGAGTTATCTTTAACTAGATACATTAGTTTATCTAACAATAGAAAGGTTTATAGCTAATTTATTTAGCTAATGGTCATAATCATAATATCAATATCAAGAACAAGTATAATGTTGATTATAGTAATGAAGACTACATTTAATTTATAAAAGTATTATTACAATTTCAGTCACAGTTGATACAATATTACATCCAACAATTATAAGTGTATGTATGAATAAAAAGTATAGTTTCAACATAATAAATGTCATAATAATAATATATAATGATACAAAGCTCCATGGATCATGTGAGTCTCAATGAACTTGTAATAAACATAAGTAATCTCAAGTGTAGTACTATTACGAGGAGAGAGAGCATCATCTGAGTGCTTTTCCACACTAACCATGGACCATCGATTCCCCACATAATCTACCAACTAGGGAATGGCCCTCCCTTCACATATGTGTAGATAATGACAGTTCAAGAATCCAAAGTGATAAACTAGAACCTGTGTGTTATAAGATAACTACTACATGATGTATTTTATAAAGAAAACCCTTTCTAACATGATATCATACAAACATGTAAACTAAATCAAACAGATGAAATGATAATTTTTAATTATAAACACTACTTTGGCCAAAGTTTTTATTTAGTTATTGATCATGAGGATCAGTCAATTTCATACACACCACTCAATCATATTAAATCTTATCTATGCATTCATGACACTAATTAAGTGAGTGGAATCCATCACACTACTTATTTAGGGTCATTAATGTGAGATTGGTTCATAATAATAATAATAATAATAATAATAATAATAATAATAATAATAATAATACCAACAGATCTCATAATTAAACTTATCCTGACTTGTAATCACATTTTATGCTACAATAAGAAAGTCTTATAATCAGGATTTTAAAATTCATCAAATGCTGCATTATAAAACCAATCATCTAATTTATTTATTTCATAATAAAATTCAACATCTATTAAGATTTTCATTCTGTTATACCATTTATGTAGAAAAAGCTTAATAATCAAATCACTTAACCATATGGTTAAGTATATAAAGCTATAAAATCAATGTAATAGTAATAGCTCATTTAACAATCAATTAATTTCATTTCTATTCTCATTATATATACTAATCATAAAATTAGTCAATGCATAAATAAACATAGCTAATTATTCTCAAATGCTTCAAAATAGAAGTCCCCTAAATCCCTCAATTTAACTTCTATGTTCAAACATATTATGGAAAATAAATTAGTATTTATAATTTTTTGATAATGCATATGATGTGTATAACTATCAATCAAAACATGCAAATTTATATATCTATATTCAGTATACTCATAATTAGAAAAGTACTATATTATTATATTAGGAGTATCATGAATGTATATATATAAATGACCATAAACACAATACTATATTTAATTCATTACCATAACCAATAACATATTTACCTACTCAATAGAATATGCATATTGACTATGGTATACCTAAATTAAAATAACAAGTATCACATATGTAATATACATAGTTAATTTCCTAGTCATATTACTAAGTTTTGATTGTTCAATAACAATTGAATTCTAACTTATACAACTATGACAAGTTCCAACTAACTTTAAATCCACATTAAGATCCCCATATTGCATATAATCAATAACACACTTAGCCATATTTAAATATATAGGTAGATTTCATTATATGAAGATATATTTCTAAAAACACACATTAATGACTTAATACAGCCACACCACTTTTATAAATATATCTAGAATGTGATTTAGCTTATATTCCAATGGTTTACAAGAAAATCATTTCATTTTATAAACCTAAATGTATATGGTAGAGTAAACATAATGTATTTAGAATAAATCCATTCCTTATTTATATATGAATGAAACTCAGTAGATAACCACAAAAAATGTCCATTAACTTCAAATCCTTTTTGTGGTTCAAAAATGATAAAAGCATAGTAATATATTTATGTACAAAATTGAAATCTATGTATAACATATACATATCTAATAATGTATTCATATCCTGAAACACTTATTAGAGACTAGAGATATATGAATAAGCCCTATGTATCTATATTATTCTAGTCTTCCTATGAATAGGTTTTGTATATGAAACAACAATATTTGTTTTATAACTGCCTAAGTAAATTTTACCCTTTACCCAAAGATATTTACAATATTTTTTTATAATTGCCTAAGTAAATTTAACCCTTTACCTAAAGCCATACCCTATGTGGGTTTAACCAATTTTAACCAAATTATCATCACAATCAACTAATATATGGCATACAAATTAGAGTAGATAAATTTTAACCTTTTTATAAAGACTGAGTTTTAAATCAAATAACATAGTCGATATATATGTCCCTAGGGTTATACCTCAATGGTAAGTCATTACAACGGTGACCACTAGGTCACGGGTTCGAGCCCTGATTGAATGATGAACATCAAGTGGGGTACTGGTGCAATCCCAAGGGATTAGTGTGTGCCAAGTCACTGGGTCCAACATAGTGATAATATCATGCCAAAAAATTTGTAGGACACCCTCGATTACCAAAAAAAACATAGTCGATATATATATTATATGGAGAAAGGAATGACTCAAAGCAATTTTTAAGGACTGAGTTAATCCCTATATACCCAACCAAGACTTTACTTGGGTAAATTAAATACACACAACTAAACAAGAAATAATCACTTTTTATTTACTTATGGTTTAAATTCAACTCTTGATAATACATAGAAATTTACTTATTATAATTTTTATGACCCATAATTTATACATCACGTAGTAAATATTTCCACCTCATTCGAGGGTTACTCAGCTTACATATTAAGACCAAAAAAATAGTTTTCATAGCCAAAACTTAGGGTTTGATGGGTTATATGTTTGGTTGTGTGGATGGCTGAGCCATCTATAGTACCAAGTATATGCCTCAGTTTCTTTAATTTACAAAACAACAATAAAACTAGAACCCTAACAAATCTCAATGATTTATGAATGAAAATAGATAGACCAACCTAGTATATGATGCAAAATTATGTCCAACTTAAATTATTCCCTACAATTTTTCCTTGAACCCTTTCTTTTCCTTTCTCCTTCTCCTTCCTACTCTTCTACCATGTCCCCATAGGCATTCTCCTCTTTCCATTATATTCTCCTATATGATAACAAACCTCCATAATTTATCCCACTAATTGAAAGTTAGCTTGGTGAAGAGAGTCCCGTGCAACTCAAACTAAAATGTTTGTTTTGCATGGTTCTCAAATACCCAAGTCAATGTCATTAACCCTAATTTGAGAACTTTCATAAATAAAACTATCTTTTAAACATTGTTATTCCAATTACCATCAATTTCAAAAAGTCATTCAAACATTATGATTCTAATAATAATCATTATGACTTAGCACAAAGGTTATTAACAAAACATCTACTATACTATCACATTTATCAAATCTAATGATTATAACCAAATTCTTCACACTAATATATTAAATAATACTAATAATTAAACCCCATGTATGTTAACAATGCCAATCAAAATTAAGACTCCAATGTCCATCTAAACATCATTATGAACATAATATTGACTTCACAATAGTTAATCAAACAATTGACTTAACACCAAAATCATGTCAAATTACATTATAACTAATATCATAATGACCATGCCTATCAGTTTTAATTACACATTGTTAATTATTTAAATTTAAAACTCTATTATTCACAAGTAGTTTAGTTCCTTTACATTAGCAATGCATTTTTTAAAACCAAACATTGCTTTTTTTAACATTAACACATATCTATCCATAGATAGCTACAAGACCTATTACAGACACACATGGATTGCAATCACTCAAAATAGAAACATCATCATACGAGATAAGCTAATTACAATAACATAAATTCAAAACACAACCATATTCAATCACAACACACATGATTATAACTGAAAGTAAATATTATCTATCAAATCAAGAAATGAATCTAAAACCATATTATCTATTTGTGGTGTGTTCAGGGTCTTAATTTTAGTTTGTCATCCCTCAATACCTCCATCTATTCCACTATCTCCTATGATGCCCTACCTCCATCATAATATGAGGGATGGATTTATCTTGCATCCACATCACAAAAATAAATGTAGTTATCTCAAAATAATATAAAATCCATAATATACTACTGTAATAACTAAAAAAAAATGATCATCATGTACATAATATTCAATTACAGCTACTTCATAGTTAACAATCATGTAAATTAAAAAAACATATAATTATCCATACATCAACATAAGAAATCCTACTTGTTGTCCCCAAAAATAGACTTCTCATTTTTGGGACATGTGAACTATTTTGGTTCAACAGACCAAAATAATCTCTTCCCTTCTCAAAATTTGTTTTGAGCATTCAAATTCCTCATTTTTCAAGCTTCTTAGAAATCTACGGACTTTACAAGCTTGAATCTACAGACTCTGTAGGCTTGAATCTACAGACTGTGCAGGAAGAAAATCTATGGACTCTTCAGGCCAAGTTCTACGGGCTTCACAGGTTGATTTCTACAGACTCTTTAGGAAAGAAGCAAGCTCTCAACACTTGGGTGATTTCAAAGTTGGTTCAACCAAAAGAGTTCATCAGCAAGCTTCTAAGCAAGGATTGAACCATTTAACCGTTGATCCTTGAACCATTTTAGTTCAATGGGTTCAATGGGTTCAAAGGTTCAACATCAACAGCAAGAGTTAAACGCATTTGTTGAGGTTCAAAGTTCAACCACTTCAAGGTTTAATGGCTTCAAAACACTTATCAAAGAGAAGAAGGCTTGAATCATTAAACCATTGAACCATTGAACCACTTTGGTTCAAAGGTTCAACGACCAAATGGTTCAACACGTTTGGTTCAAAAAGATCAAAAGGACTTAGCCAAATAAAAAGAATGAACCGATTGAACCATTGAACCTTGAACCAAAGGGTTCAATGAGTTCACAAGTTCAAAGGTTCAACTAGTACAATGAAGATCAAAGAGCTTAAAAAGAACAAGGAAGTGATGGACTAATGGTTCAATATGTTCAAACGTTTCTACAGGCAGGTTCAATCAAAAAAACAAGTTTTTGACACTTGAATCATTGAACCGTTGAACCATTGAACCACTTTGGTTCAAAGGTTCAAGGGGTTCAAGGTTCAACAAGTTCAATGAGGCTTGTTTCAAAGAATCTTGGTTCAAGCGGTCAATAAAAACAAGGGAATGAACCATTGAACCAAAGTTGGTTCAATCGGTCGGTTCAAGCGACAAGTTCAAAGGAGTGCCCCAAGTGTCAAAGACACAAGTGCTCTTGTGGAGGGAATTTCCATGGCAAAAGTTACTAAAGAAGGAAACTAAAAATTGATAGAACTCAGTGGATGCTGCCAAGTGTCATCTTCCAAGCCTCATTTCAATTCGTTTCTAAGAGCAACGGATGCTGCCACATGTCACAATTTGAGATTCACATAAAATCAACTAAGGCAAATTTCCAAGGGACAAACAACCCTTTCAAAGGACACTCAGAAGCTGAAGTGAACCATTACAAAAACCCAAAAGGCTAATTTGGAGCTCAAATAGCCCTTTCAGAGGGTAGGAAGGGGGAAAATGGACCAATTCAATGGCTAAAAGAACAAAGGGATTTCCTTAAAAAAAGTTCCCCCAACAAAAGTGACAAAGGGGTTTCCTTTGGAAAAGTTCCCTCGGCAAAAGTGACAAAGAGACAATTCCTTCAGACAAATTGCCTAAAAGAATTCCCTTAGACTTTTTCCTATAAAAGAAAAGTCCAAAAAAATAGAAAACCTGCTATGCTACCACATGTCATCTTCAAAGTCACAGTGAAAGCCACCACGTGTCATCTATTGAGACACAATATCAAATCCAGCAAAAGCTACCAAGTGTCATCTTCTGCAGGGTTCTCAAAAGATCAGTAGGAAATGACTAAGGAACAGAGCATTGAAATGAATCAAGGACCCAATTCAAATAACCAAAAAAGGAGGAACAAGGAGGAATGACCAAAAACATTTACGCATCAGATATGTTTCTAGAAGTAAACCGCCAGGTGGATATTGAAATATGCAAACTTTTAATAGCATGACCCATTTCCAGCATATCTTCTTAAAAAAATTCAATGTAAGATGATGTGTTACTATTCCCAAGTCCTTCTTGAAGAGGCTATATAAGGGACTCTCTTTTATTATTTTGGCTCTCTCTCTCTGATTATCAGAAACAAAACTCTACCCAAATTGAAAGGCATTACTGAGACTTTGAGCTCAGATTGTTGATCATATTTTATTATTGGAATAAGAAAGCAAGTGATTTTATAGACTTTTTGCTATGATATCTTTGTTTTTGAGAAAACTATTCTTATGTCTTTTTCCTTAATATATTTTTTGTTCCTTTAATTCAATAAGGAGAATTAGTGAAAGTAGTCAGGAAGGTGTCCTGAAGCCAACTATGGAGAGAATTTGTGCCCCCACAATTGCCTTTAGTGTGTTTTCTTTTTGTTTCTATGTAAAGGACCTTGGGATGACTTTGTGCCCTCATTGTCCTTCGTATCTCACTCTTGCACAATTGAGGTGGATACTTTGTGCTACATCTCAATTTGCTGGTTATTATTTCCTTGGTTACATTTTGCAATTACTACCAGAAGGATTCTTGTGGTTTGTTGAATAGTACTTCTAACAGAAGAGGAGTGCTTTCTATCATTTCCCTTGAGTTTTCCCCTTTGATTTGTATGCATCATCTCTAAAAAAAGAGAGATGGATGGTTTGTTCTACCCTCGAGTATTATTTTTTGTTTATATATATATATAGCATATCTATAGGGAACCTCCCCTTGATGAGATGAGAGATTAGTCCCCTTTTGATGTGGTAAACCTACACATTTGGACAACCAATCTTCCTACTTTGGATGATCAGACCTATTTTGTTTATCAGTACACTGATCGACAAAATATTCAACCAACAATTTTTGGTGACTCCACTGGGGATATAGTTATGTGCATTCTGAAACCTCAAGTTTCAAATTGAATCAGTCTCTACCATTATCCATTATAGACTCCATTCCATTTCTATGTTTTACCCATTATTATTATAACCTTACCATTCACCTCCACACTAATTGGGAAAGAACACACAGTTTAAAGCCTCAAGCTTCAAGCTGAAGCAAGGTCAATTCTTTTCATTTTTGTTTCACAATTTGGAAAATTCAAGGTATACATGAAGGCAAAGGGCTAAAGGTATTGTTTACCTTATATTCGAGTTGGTACATCAAAGTAATTTTGACTTGTTTCCTTCACCATCTCACCTCCAACGAACCAAGAGCTTTCCTCCTACTAAAGTCAGATCTCCATTGCCAAACGAAGTATCCATTTCTATTGTTGATAAAGCTTTGCCAATAATTACCCCTCTAAGATTTGTTATTCCTCCTTTTCATAGTCATATAATGGTAGTTCAAGGCCCCTAGGGTAATTCTTTTAGTCCTCTCAATCTTACTCCACCTCTACATGAGCTTCCACGCAGTTCAAGGAAGAATTTCCCCAAATTCTATGGCGATGGGAAAGTTCATCCTGATGAACACATTGCAGCCTTCAACATAGCTTGTGGTGTAATTGGAGTAGAATTTGAAGATGTAGTAGTCAGGATATTTGTAGAAACATTACAAGGTGTTGCTGTAGATTGGTTTTATCATCTACAGGCTCAGTCAGTAACTGATTAGAATACCCTCAAAGTTAAGTTTGAAGCTAGATTCAAACCTACAAAAGATGCACATGCACTTCTAGCTCAACTTACACAGATGAAGAAATAACCTCATGAACCAATGAGGGACTTCATAGCCAAGTTTGATAAACTGAGGAATAGAATTCCTATAATTGCTCGACCTACAGCTGAGAATCTCAAATGCTTCTTTATTAATTCTCAGTTACCTGAAGTAAGTTTTATTTTGAGATGTACTAGTCAAATAGACCTTGCTACAGCTCAAGATTTGGCCACTGAGGTAGAAGATGATCTCATCTTAGCAGGGAAGGTAAGAAGAGATCCAAATAGAAATAGACCCTCGTCATCTTCTGAATATTCATCTACAAGCACCACAGATCCAATGGTGTAGAAGTTGGAAAATGAGTTGCTTGCTCTCAAAAAGCAAATGGCGCAAGGAATATCTTCTGTTCCTTCATATAGAGATATGCCAAGAAGGACATTTCCAAATCAGTCATATCAGGGTAATGCTACCAGGAATGAAGGACAACAAAATCATCTTCCTCCCCCACAAGGGAAACTTGCCCTAGAAGCTCCTCCAACCAATTCAACAATGGGATATCTTGAAGTAGAATCAGAGTTCTCTTTCCAGTCTGAATTGAATCAAGAAAATGATGTTGATCTCCTTATATAAAATCAAGAAGAATCAGCTGGTGACTCCCACATTGGTTTCTTGAACTACCAAGATGAACCCAAAAGCAAAGGAGAAGATTTTAATGGATCATATGTAGTGTTTACCAGGTCCAAGAACTAATCAATCCAGCAAGCTGATAAAGGGAAGATAGAGGAGCAACTTCAACTAGTAATTACAATTTCTAAGTGTGGAACCACTCTGCCTTTTCAGTTAAAGGATCTGGTGATCACCCAAAAGGTAAGTACATCAATTTCACCTTCACCTTCTACTTTAATTTTGCAAACCAGCCCTCCTCCTATCCCTCCTAAAACCCAAAAGTTTTAAATACCTTCCTCTATTCCTAATCCAATTCAGCCATTTTACATAATTGATCATGTCAAAAAGACCAAAATACAAATGTTTGAATTTGAATATTTGCAATCCAATCTTGATCAATTGGATAAGTTGGTCCAATGTGTTAAGAACCAAACCATCCTTGTAGGAAAATAAGCTAAAAAGGTAAATCCTGATTCCCCAAAGAACATGCCCATTTCAAATAATCTTGTCATTACTCCTCCAACTGCCCCTAGGAAATTAGAACCTTTCTATGTTTCCCTGTTAATAAATGGTCACAAGCTAAGTAATTATATTATAGACTCAGGTACATCTGACAATGTCATGCCTACTAAAGTAGTTAAATATCTTGGCCTCACATTGACCAAGACATTTGGGAGATGTTTCTCCATGGAGAAAAAACAAGTACCACTATTGGGGCAAATCAAAGATGCCCAATTTGCATTTGCAGCCTTTCCAGACCAGAGAATCAAGATGACTGTCTTGGTGGCTGATGTCCCAACATCCTATGGCATTTTGCTTGAATGAAATTTTTGCAAGGACGTGGGAGGAGAATTAAGCATGGACCTATCTGAGGCAAGGATCCCTTTCAAAGGAGGCAAAATATGTGGTCACCCAAATGTTGACCCCTATAGCACAAATTTTATTTGAGTCTTCAGGCAGGGGTAATTATTTATTGACCATAGAGGATGTTCATGTTTCTACAGATGAAAGTCCTATAGCTGACAATCCAAGAATTGATCCAAACAAGATTTCAGGAGAATTGGTAGGGTGCAGTACAAATAAGGAAGGACCTTCCATCTCTAATGAAGAGAAATTTAATAGGAGATTAGCTTCTAATGATGCTTGGATCCTGGAATCTGATGGTAGCAATCCTTCTACCAATAATGGAGTCGAGACTGTGTTGATATCTCCTCAAGGAGGTATTTTCCCCTTACGCAAGTTGTAGTTTAGCAACACCAACACAACTGAATGTGAATCTTTGTTGCTCAGATTGAAGACTACTCAGAATGAAGAAATCAAACTCCTTCACACCAAAGGAGATGCTGAGCTGATAGTTTGTCAAGAGTTTGATGTTGACAATCCAATCATGTGCTGGACTAAACCAAAAGAGCAACCAATTATGGTAATAGACCACGCTGCTACAAATAAAAATCAAGAACATGAACCCTTCACCAAGAGAGCAAAGAGTTATGTTTTTCAAATTGAAGACCACATCTTGCCATGGGGCAAAAAGAAGAAAGAGCCAAGAGGAAGATGCAAAAAATTGGTTTCCTGGTGGAGAGTTTCATTTACCCGTCACCATTTCTGGGGAGAAAATGCCTTCTTGCTAGTTTATCAGGATAGAGTGTTATTTTCACTACCTCTCAAGAAGTAGCATATGAAATACTTCAATTCTTGAAGTATCAGATCATTTCATCTATACATATGTATATTTGTATAGTTTTTAATTCTATTTTGTTTTGTTTGTTTCTATTTTTGATGCCTTTCATTTCTGGGTAACATGATTCTATAGCCCAATGGTACACATGAAGAAACTAGAGATTCTGGATTTTGCTCTTTTCAATTCTTTTTTATAATTGATAGAAGTTCCCCAATTGGAGCCAACTGTTGTTCCCAAAAATAGACTTCTCATTTTTGTGACAACATGTGAACTATTTTGGTTCAACAGACCAAAATAATCTCTTCCCTTCTCAAAATTTGTTTTGAGCATTCAAATTCCTCATTTTTCAAGCTTCTCAAAAATCTACAGACTCTACAGGCTTGAATCTATGGACTCTGCAGGCTTGAATCTATGGACTTTGTAGAAAGAAAATCTACGGACTCTGCAGGCCAAGTTCTATGGTCTTCATAGGTTGATTTCTATGGACTCTACAGGAAAGAAGCAAGCTCTCAACACTTGGGCAATTTCAAATTTGGTTCAATGACAAGGTTTAACCAAAAGAGTTCATCGGCAAGCTTCTAAACAAGGATTAAACCATTGAACTGTTGAACCTTGAACTATTTTGGTTCAACGAGTTCAATGGGTTCAAAGGTTCAACATCAGTAGTAAGAGTTAAGTGCATTTGTCGAGGTTCAAATTTTAACCGCTTCAAGGTTCAACGGCTTCAAAACAATTATCAAAGAGAAGAAGGCTTGAATCATTGAACCGTTAAACCATTGAACCACTTTGGTTCAAAGGTTCAACGACCAAATGGTTCAACACGTTTGGTTCAAAAAGATCAAAAGGACTTAGCCAAATAAAAATAATGAACTGATTGAACCATTAAACCTTGAACCAAAGGGTTCAACAAGTTCACAGGTTTAAAGGTTTAACCATTACAATGAAGATCAAAGAGCTTAGAAAGAACAAGGAAGTGACGGACTAATGGTTCAACAGGTTCAAAGGTTTCTATAGGCAGGTTCAATCAAAAGAACAATTTTTTGATGCTTGAATCATTGAACCGTTGAACCATTGAACCACTTTGGTTCAAAGGTTTAATGGGTTCAAGGTTTAACAGGTCCAACGGGTTCAATGAGGCTTGTTTCAAAGAATCTTGGTTCAAGTGGTCAATAGAAACAAGGGAATGAACCATTGAACCATTGAACCAAAGTTGGTTCAATCAATCGGTTCAAGTGACAAGTTCAAAGGAGTGCCCCAAGTGTCAAAGACACAAGTGCCCTTACAGAGGGAATTTCCATGGCAAAAGTGACTAAAGAAGGAAATAAAAACTTGACAGAACTCAGTGGATGCTGCCGAGTGTCATCTTTCGAGCCTCATTTCACTTTTTTTCTAAGAGCAGTGGATGTTGCCATGTGTCACAATTTGAGATTCACATAAATCAACTAAGGCAAATTTCCAAGGGAGAAACAACCCTTTTGGAGGACACTCAGAAGCTGAAGTGAACCATTGTAAAAACTTGAAAGGCTAATTTAGAGCTCAAATAGCCCTTGTAGAGGGCAGGAAGGGGGAAAATGGACCAATTCAAAGGCCAAAAGAACAAAGGGATTTCCTTCAAAAAAGTTTCCCTGGCAAAAGTGACAAAGGGATTTCCTTCAAAAAAGTTCCCCCGACAAAAGTGACAAAGAGACAATTCCTTCAGACAAATTGCCTGAAAGAATTCCCTCAAACTTTTTCCTCTGAAAGAAAAGTCTAAAGAAATAGAAAACTTGCTATGCTGCCATGTGTCATCTTCAAAGTCACAGTAGAAGCTGCCACGTGTCATCTATTGAGACATAGTATCAAATGCAGTGGAAGCTGCCAAGTGTCATCTTCTGCAGGGTTCTCAAAAGATCAGCAGGAAATGACTAAGGAATAGAGCATCAAACTGAATCAAGGACCCAGTTCAAATAACCAAAAAAGGAGGAATGAGGAGGAATGACCAGAAACATTTGTGCATCAGATATGTTTCTAGAAGTAGACTACTAGGTGGATATTGAACGATGCAAACTTTCAATAGCGTGACCTGTTTCCAGCATATCTTCTTAACAAAATTCAATGCAACATGATGTGTTACTATTCCCAAGTCCTTCTTGAAGAGGATATATAAGGGACTCTCTTTTATTATTTTGTCTCTCTCTCTGATTATTGGAAACAAAACTCTGCCCAATTTGAAAGGCATTACTGAGACTTTGAGCTCAGATTGTTGATCATATTTTGTTATTGGAATAAGAAAGTGACTTTTTAGACTTTGTCCTATGATATCTTTATTTTTGGGGAAACTGTTCTTATGTCTTTTTCCTTAATATATTTTCTATGCCTTTAATTTAATAAGTAGAATTAGCGAAAGTAGTTAGGAAGGTGTCTTGAAGCCAACTGTGGAGAGACTTTGTGCCCCCACAATTGCCTTTAGTGTGTTTTCTTTGTGTTTCTATGTAAAGGACCTTAGGATGACTTTGTGCCCTGATTGTCCTTTGTATCTCACTCTTGCACAATTGAGGTGGAGACTTTGTGCTACATCTCAATCTACTAGTTACTACTTCCTTGATTACATTTTGAAATTACTACCAAAAGGATTCTTGTGGTTTGTTGAATAGTACTTTTGAAAGAAGAGGAGTGCTTTCTGTCATTTCCCTTGAGATTTCCCATTTGATTTGCATGTATCATCTCTGAAAAAAGAGAGATGGATGGTTTATTCTACCCTTAAGTATTATTTTCTATTTATTTATATATATATATAGCATATCTATAGGGAACCTCCCCTTGATGAGATGAGAGATTAGTCCCCTTTTGATGTGGTAAACCTACACATTTGGACGACCAATCTTCCTACTTTGGATGATCAGACCTATTTTGTTTATCAGTACGTTGATTGATAAAATATTCAACCAACACTATTTAACCAAAAATAAATTAGTCAAACAATAACCATAAAATCCACTAATCAATAGGTTATTAGATCTAGAGAGTAAATCAAGATGTGACACTAATACTTTCTTCCAAACTAATAGTTTATAGCAAGGAACAAACAATAAAGGTCTTACATAGAGGAAAAGAATCAGTGTACGTAGTACCTCCTAGAGTAAAAGTATCTACTTATACTAAGATAACTTAAATTTGATCACATTAGAGATAGACCATGTGATATATTACATACAATATTGGATAATTAGTTGATTACTCTTCCTACGAGTTACTATCATCCACCACATAGATTTGAAAAGATCAAATGGCAACCATTTTTCACTTACCATAGCATTAATGGACATCATGATAATTATTGTTATTATTTATGATAAAATCTAAATTTTATATAAATAATTTATTAAATCTATGGAAAAAAGGGTCTTATTCTCCCACTTATTCTAGTAGTTATTTTAAGAAGATTGAGACATCCCATGACATTCTTACTAAGGATTGAATGGTCCATCAGCCTTTACATAAAAAAACCACAATAATAATTCCTTATATTTTAATTTATACAATGACATATATCCCAATATATTCCCATTTAGGAACCATTGGTCATTAGAGCTCTCAATAAAGGTGATACTATAAGAAGCCTAGTTACCGATGCTCCAAAATTATATGATACCAATAATCTATATCTACTTGGAAGCCAATATGGAAGTAAAAAAACATCAAATATCTATGAATTATACAAATGTATAATTCAATAGAGTAGTACAAAATTTAGAAGTGGAACCATTTGGAATTATTCAACAACAAACTCATCAGCTAGACTATAGTTACTTATTTTTCTTTCTAGATGGTTTTGGAAATAGGTTTTGAGTGAGAATATCACATATATAATACTAAAACCTAAAAAATAGTAATAATAAATGATTACCATCTACACATTATACATTCACAATATTTTATTAACAATATTCAAATCACAAACTCATCAACATAAAAAAACCAAAACATATAACATACGCATGTCAAATACAAAATATATCATATATATATATATATATATATATATATATATATATATATATATATATATATATATATATATGATCATGTTTACAATATAGATGTAAATTAATGATGGGGAATCCCTTTCATGTGAATTATCACTACTATCTAGCTCTACAATCTATAAAGAAGAAGCCCCATCTCGTCTAACCACCTAAGTGATTTTGATCATGATCTATATTATCTAACTTATCTCTCAGGTACCATAATATGAACCATATCATGAGTATTCTTAAACTATAAATCATAAAATCAAGTAAACCTCCAGATAAATTTGAATCATGACTTGGTGCAAGTTGTCTATCAAGCTCACCTGTAAGTCATCACACTCACCAACAACCAAAATATATGATACAGTCTTGATCACACATCAATTAAATAAATATGCATGTTCACTAGTAATATAATATACTCTCTCAACCAACCCACTACCTACTACATCATACAACACATTCCATGTCAAACTATATAATATTGTAACATTTGTAACAAATCAAACTTATTTACCTTATCATATCTTTTGATCTAATCAATTCTCTACTCATCAAAGGGAAAACATGGGGTAAAATCTAAAAATTTAGACAAATTGATACTCAATTGATTATCATATCATAGTGACCTAAAATGTTTAGATATTGGTATAATATTGGAGGCATTTGCCATGCATATATAGTCAATATCACAAATCACATCTTATAGATTTAAAAATACTACACATTACATTTACAAATGGATGTAAAAGGTTCAAAAACTCAATTAGTAATACACTTCACAGTTTCAAATTGATACAACTCATTCAAAATTCATTTACACAAATTATAGGGGAATATGATATGTAAATGCACTCATATTTTATGAACAAATTACAAATCATAAAACTTTGGAATGAATGATATCGATCCATGTATGAGTTTCATAGTTATAGATTTCATAATGGGGGCATGATATAGATTCATGCATGGGTTTCATAATTATTATAGATTTCATAATGGGGGCATGATATAGATTCATGTTCACTATACTATTCAAAAGGCAAAGTTACATATTTCACATAGGGGCATGATAAAAATTCATGTTCACTATAATATTTTCAAAATAAAAGAGCATACTATAGTTTTGTGACATATATTATATACTATTTTCAATTTATATGCATGATATGGGTATGGATGGCATCCACTCTCTTTTGACCATGCATTCAGGAATAAAGTGACAACTAAATCATAAACCATATATAGTGGTTGATTCAGTTAAGGTGCATTGTGCATAAGTTGGAGATTATTGTGTACTCTAGCTATTATATCAAAATTGGAGATTAAGAGAGTGTTAATATAATTATGATAAATATTTGAGTAAAATTAGAATGAATAAGATTTTCAATAAATACACATTACTGATTTTAAACTTACTATTTTTAAAAAATATGATAAAAGGGGAAAGTACTAAGAAAGAGATGGCTTAGTTGGAACTTAAGTTTACAGGACTAAAATAGAGACTATGTAGTCAACTATGGGATTGTGTGAGGTTGTTATGACTTAGGAATAAGGTTCTATTTAATTCTCAAACAAGTCCACACTATTTAGACAAGGTCATTCTATGTTATCATCTATAGGGTGCATCGACAGCCTTTAGGGTTTTTTCCCTCTATGTGAATTTTTTTAGATGCAACTTCACTTATAGGTCTTATGTGTATGATCAAAATTCATTTTATTCATTGCATAAGCCACTATGTGCCTTTTTCTTAACTTGAAACCCTAGCTCAATGACAAAGAGGACCAAATATAGTAAAAGGTGGGAAATGAGTTAGGGGATGAAATTGCGATTATCCTCAACTCCACCTATGTTGAGCATTGCCTACATACCAATACTCCAGAGATAGATCTAAGTCCATGTAGTTCTCCCATGTTATGGTGGTGTGTGTCAAATACTATTGAAATATTAAATGATAATGCAAATACTAGTGTAATTATGTAATTTAGCAATGACTTGTGACATTATTGTGGTATTAAAACTTGGATTAGGGCTACTTGGGTTGTATTGACTTAGAATTGGGAAGAATAAGTGATTTCCTCTCATTGTGCAGTTAGAATAATTTTGGTGTTTGTAATATAGAAACCTCTTTCCAACTAGTGAAAAAATGAATATAAAATGTGCCTGTATAGTGATATTTTTATAATTTATTTTAATTGGGATTTTGAAACATATGGGATGACCCATTGGGGTAAATTTAGATTTAAGCAACTAGTCATTATTTGCCAATTGGAAGTGTGAATCAATTTAATAATGAGTCTAGGCTACTTATAATAAGGAAAAGGAATAAATAGTGTAAAAATTACTTTAAGGTATAGGGTAATTCACATAAAATTATAAGGAAATCAATTTCTAAATATGGAATATAACATAAGTTAAGTGTACACAAGGAGTGGTCACAAGTGCATTGTTTTAAAATTAAATGTTAATGTTGACTATTTTGACCACAAGTCAACATAGGTCAACCCATATATATTCAAAAACTTCTATAGGGGTATATTAAAGTCTTACATAGTGTCTCATGGTTAATTTTATGTTGTTTAATGTGATTTTAACTTTGGTCATAGTTCATTTTAGCCTTTATGTCATTTTATGTCACTTAGGGATCATAAATGAAAGTGGTATAGTTAAGGTGTTAAAGTTTTGTAAAATTATTTATAATTTCCATAATTTAATATTAATTATCATGAATGTTAGGACTAACTGAAACTTGTAGGTTCCTAACTGAAAATCAAGAAAATAAGTGAAAATAAGGGAGTTTTGAAGGTTATACAACCTATGAGAGAGAATGGCATGTTGGAGAAGCTTATGCAATGAAAATTAAACTTTAATAACTCCATTTATATTCTTATATACTTTTTAAGTGCCAAAATTATACCAAAACCATTATATCTCTCCATTGCTCCACTAGGCAAGTAGGACTGGTTAACAGGTCTTTGGATGGTACGACCAATGTGAGGACTTAGAGGTTAAATTTTTTTGGTAGTGTATATTAAAATTTGTTTTATTCACATTCATTTTAGGATTTCAAGGATTGGATTCCTATGCTTTATGAGTCATCCTTTAGAAGTTGACTGTCTTTTTCTACATACTAATCCCCACACCTTGTAGGTTTTGCTTCTATTTGAGGTTACCCATATAATAAAATTGATGAAATGGATTATATATGATTTTAACTTCCTTCTCACATGTTTAAATTTTTTTTTTTATGTTTATAAGTGTTTATATGATTTCAAACCTCTTTGGTTGCAGGTGGAGTATGTCAGTGAGGTTACAGTCAAATTTCAACACTTGCAGAAGGTTCCTTTCTATAAAATGGTTTCAAATAGATATGATATGTTCTTATTAATTTTTTTCATGTCATAATAACCACTTTATTTCCAATATAGGTCTCTTAATATCATGTATTGAATAAGCACATAATCAAGGATATGACACACAGTCAGTTTTTTACAAATTTCAATCTATAGTCATGGTGTCTTGTGAGAACATCTATGGAAGGTATATGAAGAGTAAAAAATTGTTAAATATCTCCTTATATCATTAAAAAAAAATTTAAACCTCTCTAATTTCATGTAATTTATTGTGATAGTTAGTTCTCTAGGACACATGATCATACACCATTGGTATGCACCTACAGTGTCCTCAAAAGAGGTTGATCACATTGAAGTGAAGCATTCGATCTAGTTTGAGTCCACATGAGTTAGATAAGATTAATTTTAAGACCTTATTAAGGTCTATATATATTTATAGAAGAATACATCATATGCACATCTTACATTCTACCATCACTACCTTGTTTATTACTGTGTATACATCTACAGGGGCTCTCAGGGGAAAGTCACGTTGAAATGGGGTGTGGAAACTTGTTTTAATACTTGAAATGTTGTAAAATATCATTTTAATTTGATGGATTGTTTAAAAATAGTTATAATATCTTTCATCATGCACATTATCCACTTTATATCCCCATTGTCTTGTATGTTGTTGTGTGTGCATATGTAGACTCTCATAGAGACTTGAGATTATTGTATAGAGATGTTAAACATGTTGAAGACCTTCCTCAAGGTATTATAGTGATGAATGCACCATGAAAATAAATGTTGAAACCATATAGTGGCAAGCAAAACTAAAATATTTGTGTCCACATGTAGAAATTCAATTTAGGGACAAGTTCCCTAAAAGCTCTAAAATAGGGCCCTATGTGATTTTGATGCTTCCATTTGATGGGGTGATAGGGAACCTACATGGGTTTTAATGGTCCTATTTTGTATCCTCCACATATTGTGACTAGATAAAAATGAGGTTTGAAGGCATCCATTCTTGTCATTTATTCACTATATTCTTTTAGTGTTGTTTACAGTTTTGAACCTCAAATGACCTTCACAATCCAAAGTTGTAGTGTAGAAGAATATATCCATGTGAGAGAGGTCCTATTGAGTTGAACACATAATTTTGTTTCAAATATCATCAAAAAATGTTTAAGTACTAGTATTTTGGCCTATACACACACCTATAGGTAGACATTTGTTCAAAAAGGCCACCTATAATGTACTATAGGTATTTACAGTCCCATGATATAATTATAGATATGAAATCCCAATGGATAAGGACACATACAAGTTAAAAATTCTTATAAAAACTTAAAAATGGATCCTATACCATGTGGAATTGGTTTCAATAAGAAAATGCAACCTACAAGACCCCTGCATGCTCCAAAGTGGTAAACTACAATTGACTGTAGAAAATAATGAGCTGAAAAATGGTGTTCTTGATGTTGGAATGGTATGAAAATGATGTTAAAAGATATAAATAAATATAAAATGACCTTAAGGATTAAAATAAATTTTTTAAGCATCATATTCAAGGTCCAATCATGTAGTGGGCACCTATAGTTGTCACCTTTTAAGTAACAAAACATAGTCACAGTGGCTTGTTAACTAGATTTATCAAGTTAGAATCATATATTAAACAGATAGCAGACAGGTTGGGCCTAGAATTTTTTTTAAAGGGCTATAAATTTTCATTTAAATGTCATGAGACTCTTCTCATATCATGTAAATATTGCAAGAAGAGGATTTCAAGGACAAACTATAGTCCATATTAGAAAATTTTGCATGGTTAGCCAGTCTAAGAGTCTATTTTGAGGTTTTAGGGAGTTAAAAGGTCTATGAGTGTGAAATAAATATATAAATAGGTTTATATTACCTTAATCACCCCCTTGAGCCACCCATACCTTAATTTTACTTGATAATATATAGGATATACTCTCTATTCTATCTCAGACAGAGGGTACTCTAGAAAATAGGAAAATTGTAGACTTAAAGAGTATATGATGAAATCATGGATTAGGAGTATTAAGTATGATTAATTATGGTTTTAATAGTGGTAATATACATGTAAAAATATGAAAAAACCCTCACATACATTACAAAACACTTAGAAGAGGTGGTGAGGGGCTAAACACAGTCAACATCCAATTAGGCCTTGTCTAGACCTAGTGTCTAGAGGAGGTCAAAAATCACTTATAGGATAAAATTAAATTTTTAGAGCCTTATAAGACTTTAATTTATATATATTAATCATGATATAACCTTTGGTGTGGAATTGAAGTCATAGGGAATACATATTTTGACTTAAGCTAATTCAGCCCTACACAAAATGGAGAAAGGAGATTGAGAAGGCAAGTTTGAGAGATCACACCTATGTGGAGGATTTTAATGGGAGTATGAGGAATTGCGGGATATTTAAGTAGGTATTGAAAAATTAATTTATGTTTTTTTTTCAAATTAGATGTTAGACCTGTATGAACAATCCTCAGAGTGAAAAATCACTCTAAACCTCTAAAACCCTTGGTAGTGACCCAATTGGGATAATGAAGAAGGAGATTCATTAAAATTGGATATAATGGATTGGTAAATGATTTGAATTTGCATAGGACTCTTTAGATATCCTCCTCATCATACTGAGTTGTACCCTACCTATATGGATAGGGTGTAAAATGTCTATTATTGAATATTTTTAGTGTTGTGTAGGTATAAAAGGGTTTGAAAGGATTAAATACAATTTGGGAGATATATTGGGACTTGTAATAACCCTAAAATTTTATTTAATACTTCAAATAATATCATAATTTCCTTCATCTTAGCCAGTCCAAACTAGCATAGTGAACAAGCAAGTGAGAAACTAAAAACTCTAAGTGGGAGGCATTTTAAGGTCTAACTAGGGAAGATAAGGCCATGAGGTATATTTAAAAGTTTCATAAATTCCTCTATATGGAATTTTTTGGAAATCTTAAGTCAAATTTGGTGCCAAGAGTGTAAGGTGAGTGAAAGAGGAGTTATTTGGACTACAAGTAGTGATAACTCGTGTCCAAAAGAATCCTAATGATTAGGGACACCTCCAATGCATGTTGGATCATGTCTAAAATACCTCCATCTCAGTTCAATCATCACATCTATCCCTATTATATTGTGTAATGTTCCAAAAATGTCAAATGATGAAGGTAGTTTCTTGGTAAACAAATGAGGAATCATATGCCATATTTCAAGAGTTTCATGTTTTGAGGGACATTTGTCCAATTAGATATTACATGGCTTGTTCCATATTCCTATCTCCTAAATGTTTAACTCATTTTATTGGCATGTCATATGTCCTAGTGACTCTTGGACTTCATTCTCTTCTCCTCTCTCTAACTTCATAAGTAGTATCTATTTTGGCTCTTGTAGACTAATACCACACCATGTATAGTAAAGCCCTGTTGTATTGACATTTTATTTTGTATTTAAAAAATAATTTAAAGTATGTTTTTGAGTTCACAAATTTTTTTATAAGTCTATAAAGTGATTTATGGTGATGTTAAGTGATAATCTTCTATCCTTGCTTCTCCTTATCCTCTCATGTTTATGTAAGAATTCATATTCTAATAAGTCATATAGAGAGTAGATAGTGTGTTAGGATCCTTTCAAGTGTAAAATTGTCCTTAGAGTTTTAAATATACCTGCTAGTTCACTTACCTTGTGTTTCCTCATGCATATCACCTCTATATTGAAATACTTATGTTAGAATCTCTTAGGAATTTAAATCTGGTTTGTAGGCCTTGTTTCTTAGTGAAATAAGTATGATTGTCTTGTGGAAATCCTTTTGGTATATCACCCCCTTAGATTAGTTTTTTTTCATGAAAACTTATATCTCTTTTTTTTTTGGCCAATTTTCGCCCACATACAAATCTTCTACTTGGATGGATGAGCTGAATAGAGTTCTGGATGGAATGAGTGGTCTAAAGATTACATACAACTTGCAAAGCTTTTGAAACAATTTAAGTAAACTTAAAGTGTAGTTTATCAAAATTTTAGGAAGTAGGTTCTCATGGTGATCATGGCCTTCATGGACTTAAATTAGGTTGAACAAGTATTAGAAACTCAATTTGTTCCTTGAAAGTTATTACACAAGCATAGAAGATCCAGACCGTCATCAACACATCATGTAGAAACAAATAGGTCAATATTATTGCACATTTAAAAAATTCACTTGGGGAGACTCTTAGGCTAAAATATTATATGGACATGATTTTATTCATGCCTTTAACATTCTCTAAAAATTTGGTATCTTGTTGAGCTTGTTATCTCAAGATATAAGCCTTTAAATTTAGACTTGTAGAGTGAAATGTACACACAAACATCAAGTTAAAGCCATGATAAATAGCCATTTGAATTATTAATGTTTTAAATATGAATGCAGTGCTAATAATATTCAAAATCATGTAAGATTCAATTAATATACAATGGAGAGTGACAACCTGATGATGTTAGTGGGACCCAAAGATATAATGGAGCACATTTGATCATGCATCGAAGATCAACGGTGAGCATCAAGTCAAAGGGTTAGTGAATACTAAGATAAATGTGTCACTGATAAGTGTCAAGATATCATGTGCCTAAATTAATATCTAATAGAGCATGTTGACTGATAAGTCCAATGGTCCAAAATAGATCAATGGTCTGTGATCTATCGTACCAAAGTAGATTGACAACGAGTAAGAGGTTAAACTAGTCAGCATATCATGGGGATGAATGTGAGAATTCCACATGGAAAAAGTGCATTAAATCAAAAATATGATAGCAAGGTACTAAGAATAAATGAATAGATGATAGATGGCATAATTTAAGAAGGCCTAGATTAAGATTGATGGCTATTATCAAAATTCAAAAGCCAGAGACTTCATAAAGAACAATTACAACCTAGGTCAAAAAAGAAGGTAGTATAATAAGGATCATACCATTTCCATTAGAGCTCATTCTAATGTTCATAAGTAGATGTAGTTATATAGTCAAGGGTTATCAATGATAAATTTTTGATGCCATTGAAGCTCAGTATGAACCTCTGGTTCAAATATTTGTAACATATGGGGTCCATCTTCTGGGGTCACAATATTATTCTATGATTATGTTTTCTATTTATCTTTAAAGATCTATGCATATAATGAGTTATTGGTTTCCATAAATTCTTAGAGTTAAAAATAGGTCTTTTAGAACCTAATATAGAGATCAAAGATTGACTAATAATTGTTGAGATAGGACTATACAACTTATAGGTTTTCATTGATATTATAGCTATATTAAAACCAATAAATTAGATTGGGTTTCAATATATAGTAAATACCTATGCTCATATAGAGTAGGGGCATATATATAGTTATGGATAAATGTATCATCTTTCGACATGGCTATATCCTCAACAAAGTAGGTACTTACCACCACTTAAAGTAGACATGGCATGGCTCTATCAGATTCAAGTTATAAAGTTTTTGTCTTCATAAATAGTTTAAGTGGGAGATGGCATATAAGATCAAAGCAAAGGGATTTGGGGATTGGAGAATATAGTGGAGAGTTTAATTGTTATTTAGATCTTAAAGATATTTCTTCCTTGAAAGGATCATGAATCATCATCTACAAAATAGACTCTTTTTTTCTAGTTCATTGCTCAACCAATGAGAAGAACTTGAAGACAAATTGGACCAAACAAAGGTTAACTTATTGATAAAGGGTTAGTCATAATTTGATCAAAAGATGGTGGATCATTCATTAAAATGTGGTGGTAACTCATTGATTGTTCTTAGTTAATGTGCTCCCTCTTCTCTCTTCTCACTTTCTCTATATTACCCATTCTTTCTCATTTATAAAAAGATGCTCAATTTTGGGAGTATCTGGGGACTATTTGAGATATTGAAAATTATACTTATCTTGATTAGGCTAAACCTTGTCAAGCATTTTTAATAACTACCTCTTGATGTAATAAAAGACTTTATTTACCTATCTCTTACCTTGGATTTATGTTGAGTGAGTTGTGCATGATAGCATTGTGTGAATGAGAATCTTCCTCATCCATTGTCCTCCTTTTTGACCTCCTTTAGGGTATTTTCAATTTTTTTTAAGGTTTGGATTAGTGTTCTACCTAAAACTAGTCCATGAAACACTTATGAAATCAACTAGTCTGTGAGGTTGTGTGAGCTAGCATTATCTTCTACATATCTAGTGTGGGTTCAAGATTATGGTAGTTTTGCATTCTTATTTGGTGCATCACATTTTATTCTTATTATGACCCTTTTTACCCTTTCTAACCCTTTTCCCTATGACAAAATTAGTTTAGGTGATCTATCAAGAGGAAGTCGACATTCTCTGGAGGTTCAACCCCATCATAGGTTACCCATAACCTAGGGTTGTTCCCATATTATGGCTTAGTCGGAGGGAGCCTAAATAAGTCCCCCCATGGGTAAAAATTAATGCCATAACAATTTTTGGCATGCCCAATGGGACTTAATACATTATTCACTGGTAAAGAATTTTGATGTTCTCTTCATCCAATCAACTTTTGGAGGTAAGTGTTCAAACATCAATGGTGACTCCATGCATCTCTCAACTAGTTTAAATAGCCTAAGTGACTAATAATTATAATATAATATGCATAATCAACCATATTTTAACTAGTATGCTTATGCTCTACCTTAGCATCACACTTATCAGGCAAGTAATGTTTATGTGTTCCCCCCAAGTGGCCCTCAAATAGCCTATCATCCCTATCATGGCCTTGATCCCCCTCCCACCCCTGCATATGACCAAGTTTAGCCTTCCTTGAATTTAAATCAGTCTTCTAATTCCCCTTGTCAAGACCAAGATTATCTTGTTACATCCTTATCAAGAGTTAAATAAGCATTATTAGTTTATATTGAGTTGATAAGGGAGATTGGTAAGGTTTGGAGTTTTATCCAGTCATCCCTATCCATGTTCTATAAGATGCAAGGAGTGCTCTTCATTTGGTCAAGAATAGATGGTCAGTTTTTGAGGGTGAACAATGGTCATATTTTAGGAATGAGGACATATCAATGATAAGAAGCATGGTCCAAAACATAGATAGTGTGTTAATATCTTATGAAGAGCATCAAGATCATTTGGATCAGTCTTATGTGTCTTCTCCCCTCCAAAAACCTCAAGCTCATCCTTTAAGTGTTCCTAATCAACCCCCTAGTCAACCTTTTCAAATTCTATCCTTATCAAAACTCAAAGAGTCAATACTAAACCAAGGTAGAACAATCATGAGAATTACTAAGGGGGTTAATCTTGGACAAGAATTCCCCAATCATGCCATGGATAGGGAAAGGAATATTCTTGCAATAGTTTTAGAATGTGTGTGCATCCATTGAAGAGGTTGACTATCCACAAGCTGAGAAGCAAGAATTGAAAGGGTGGGTCTTATCCATTAAAAAGGTATTTGAGTAGCGAGAGAAAGAGTATGTCAAACCTGAGCCAATCAATTTTTCATCTCCTACCCCTATGCCCATTCCCACTCAAGAGTATAAAGCCATTCCATCATGGATCTTCTCTAACACATTCAACCCTGGCTATGTCATGCCCTCACTTGTGAGACCAAACTCTCTTATAACCATTCAAAAGGAAGGAAAAGTGTTTATTTCATAAGGGCATAAAGAATAAGAAGGAGGTGTTAGTTGAGGTAGTTCCTCATGAGTCACCAAAGAGACCCTACAAAGTCCCTATTGGCTAATTGTTGCCCATATACAAAGCTTCTACCTAGATAGATCTGCTGAGCAAAGTTCTAAATTTTTGAAGGATCAAAATAAAGATTTGTACAAGCTTTGAAGAGCCAGACCATCATTAAGACATCATGAATAAATGGACTATTCAGCTTGACTATTTTATAAATATGTTTATAAATCCTTTCAAACCAAAATAAATGCATGGATGTGAATTTATTCATGCCTTGATCTTTATTTACAAATTTCAAGTCTTGATGAGTTCTCTATTTTGATATATAAGTCTTCAAAGTTTAGATTGAAAAATGAAACATTCACGTGGACATAAAATGACAGGTGTGTAGATGTCATTTTTAAGCTTAGTAATTAACCATTTGGTGTTTAAAGTGTGATAGCGATATGGATGTCATTGATAGTCACATATACATCATTGATGGTCATGTAGATGTAAAAATAAATCTCAACAATTATCCATTGGGGTTCAAAGATTGATGGTCGCATAGACATCAATGATAGTCATGTGGATGTAAAATGATGGGTGCATAAACATCAATTTTAAGCCATGGTAGATATTCATTTGGATTCAAATAATATAAATATCAATGGTCAACATTCCATCATACTTTAAGATATAATAGAGTGAGAGCAAGGATGGTGTCAGTGGGTCCAGTCAGATTGATGAACTACATTTGATCATGCAAATAAAGATCAATGGTGTGAGAGGATTCAAAATTTCAGTGGACCTAAGTGAGATAGTTGATAGCCAATGATAAAAGGTGAAACCAAGAGACTTTTTATGGAGGTCAAACAAGCAGTTTTTCAACCCAGGCAAGGAAATATATAGGAACCAAACTTGAATAAGATCTAGGTTGAACTACAATAGGTACACTGAGACTAAAAATTGCAATTATAGCTCTATGAATATAAAATAGGTCCTTAGACCTTATACATATTAAGGGTTGATAACTTGTCAAAATGAGACTAGATTACATGGCAAGCTTCATTTGTCAATATTAATAGCTATAAGAAAACTAGTAAAGGAGATTGGTTTTAAAATTATAGAAAAGGACCTATGTTTAGATATTAAAATGGGGTAGATAGATGACTATGAAAGAGTTTCTCATCTTTCAATATGGCCCCAACTCTGACAAACAGCTGTAAAAGGCAGACTAGGCCATGTCTTTATCAGGTACATGGATATAAGGACCTTATCCTCATAACGAAGTAAGTGGAGATGGCATGGAAGATCATAATGAAGAGATATAGGGATTAGAGAAGTAGTTAGAGAATTCAATGTTGATCAGAGCCTTTTGAGATATTTTCTCATTGAAATAATCATGACTCATCATCTACAAAGTAGACCCTTGTCTTCTAGTGCAGGTCTCTTAGCTAATAAGAAGAACTTGAAGACTATTAGAGAAAATTAGTTTTAACTTGTTGATGATGGACTAATATTGATTGGACCAAAAATATGATGGATCATCCCTTCAAAGGTGGTATCTCATTAATTATTATCAAATAGCATGCTTCCTCTTCTCTCTTTTCCATTTTTCTATATTATCCTATTCTCTTCTCCATTATAAAGGTTCTCAAATTTTAGAATTTTCATCTTTTTAGGAGACAAGGATACTTATTAAGACTCTTAGAAAAGGTTACTCATTTGATAAGGATAAACCTTATTAAAATATTATAATAATTACCTCTTGAATCAATAAGATTAAATCTTTGCCTATCTCTTGCCTTTGATTAGTTCTTAGCATGCTTGTGCAAGATGAATTCATGAAAGATAATATTCCTAGTTCATTATCCTTCTGCTTGCCTCTTTTAAGTTATTTTCAAGATATTATAGGTCTAGATTAGTGTTTTGTTTGAACCTCTTCTATGAAATACTTATGAAATTAGTAAGATTGTGAGGTTGTGTGAGTTGTGGTTGTCTTATATTCATCTAGTGTGCGTTCAAGCTCTTGTGAGTGTCCACCCTTTTTTTGTTACATCACCATTTAACCTTATTAGGATCCTTTTCCACCTTATAACCCCTTTCCTTATGAAATCATTAGTTTAGGTGAGCATCACGAGGAAGTTGGCCTTATCTAAAGGTTTAACCCCACTATAGGTTACCCATAACTTGGGGTTGTCCCAATATTATAGCTTAGTCAGAAGGAGCCTAAATAACTCCTTCCAAGGGTGAAAATTAGTGATATAATAGTCCTTAGTTAGAAGGATACTCTCCTAAGCTACAAGCAAGGCGAAATTTTTCACCCTTCCACTATTTACCTCTTGGAGAAACAACCTATTTTACAAAGGATAGAGGAGGAGCTTGCAGTCATAAGTGAGCTTGAAGAGGACACTACAAGTGTTTATGAAGAGGAAATAATGATAGGTATCCCACTTCATAGGTAAGATCATGTTTCAACTTTCAAGTTGTAGGATCTTGATGAGAATCAAGAGGATAACCTTCATGAACCTATTATGGAGTTCAAGGTTAGCTCAAGCAACTTGGAAGCTCAATGGAAGCATTTGTGCTTGGATTTCTTGATTGAAATGGAGAAAATTAATATTGTAAATTTGCCTAAAGAAGACAATCCTCAATTTAAATATGAAGTATACCTTGAAGGGACTACTAAAGGTCCATTATACATAGATCAAGAAGATGATTAGAACCAGGTGCCTGAGGTTGGTCCACTTCAAGATGAGGTGTCAATTAAGGATAACCCTGATATGTTAGATTAAGAGGAAAGTAAATTAGAGCTTGAAAAAGATGGGTGTGATATTTTAGACCTTGGATGGTTAAGTCAACCCTCATTTTTAGTTGAATAAAATATGAAATATTGAGTGAGGTTGATGAAAGAGACATCTCAAGTGGTCAAGTGATGTAGTTTAAGAAGCATACAAGTGATAAGCCTAAAGAGTTATGGAAATAATTCAATGCCATAATCAAAGAGTTTAAAGAGGCTAAGAGACATGTCTTTCCTCTAAAACATTATGATAATGCTACTTTAAGAATGATCAATCCTAATTTACATAAATACAAGGTAGAATAATATTGTGTTTTTGAATCACTAAGTGAACTAAGTGTAGTTGCTCTCAAGAGCCTAATGAAGTCTTCAAGAAAGGCTTTCTCAAGGGTGATGAGAAACATCAGGCAAGTGTTCTTAAAGTCTAACATAAACCAAGCCTAGAAGACTTGGACTAGTATGTCTACATTGGAGACATGTTTGTTCCATTTCATCTATTGGAGAGCACATCAAAAGAATTGGCCATCAAGCTACTTGGTTCACCATTTTTGGTACCTTCAAAGTAAGGTATTTTTCATCTTGGTTTGTTACAATTGATTGATACTCAAAATTTTCCATTTGACCTAGGAGGGAGGTGCTTGTAAATTTTTGTAAAATATTATATATAGTATATTATATTTCATGTTTTTCTTTAAGTGACTATGTGCACATTTATTTAGTAGGTTAGTTGCCCTTGCTTTGTTTAGGTTAGTTTCCTTTCTTGTTGTGTGTTTCCTTTTCCAAAGTGCTTTGGGCACTTTGTTGTTTAATGTTTGGTCTTTTTTATTTCAAAAGGTAGTCTTCTATAAAATGGGTAGCCTTATATCATTTTTAGATCAATTGAGAGTAAAGACTTGTGACTCCATGCCCAATAAATTAGATAAGGAAACCATTTTGCTACATAGCAAGCATGCAACCCCAATATGTTTCCATAAATTTTGGCCAATTTTGGCCCACATATAAAGCTTCTACCTATATGGATGAGCTAAATAGAGTTTTGGATACAATGAGTGATCCAAAGATCACATACAACTTGCAAATATTTTGAAACACTTTAAGTAAACTTAAAGTGTAGTTTGTCAAAATTTGAGAAAGTAGGTTCTCATGGTGATTATGGCCTTCATGGACATAGATCAGGTTGCATAGGTCTTAAAAACTCATTTTGAGCCTTAAAATTTCTTATAGAATTATAGAAGAGACAGACCATCCTCAGCATGTCATGTAGAGACAAATAAGTCAATCAGATTACACATTTAATAAATACACTTGGGGAGCCTCTCAAGCCAAAATATTACATAGACATGATTTTATTCATGCCTTGAACATTATCTAAAAATTTGGTATCTTGATGAACTTGCTATCTCAAGATATAAGCCTTTAAAATAGACTTGTAGAATGAAACATGCAAGTAGACGTCAAGTTTAAGCCATGGAAAATAGTCATTTGAATTTAAAATGTTCCAAGGATAAACCTGGAGCTGATAAGTGTCCAAATCATAAAATATCAAGTTAATATCTAATGTTGAGTGGAAACCTGTCAATGTCAGTGGGTCTCGAAGATCTAATGGAGTGCATTTGATCATGCATCAAAGATCAATGATGAACATCAAGTCAAAAGTTAAATGGATCCTAAGATGAATATATTGCTAAAAAGTGTCAAGATTTTAAGTGATTTAATAAATATCTAATAGATCCCATTGACTAACAAGGCTAGTGGG
The DNA here is from genome assembly GCA_037957365.1 of Torreya grandis. Classification (NCBI taxonomy): domain Eukaryota; kingdom Viridiplantae; phylum Streptophyta; class Pinopsida; order Cupressales; family Taxaceae; genus Torreya; species Torreya grandis. Next base: position 1,942,898 of record JARHVA010001116.1, on the reverse strand, counting down.
CCTAAATAGATTAATGGTGCATGATCCATTATACCAAAGTAGATCGATGACAAGAAAAAGGTCATACTAGTTAGCATATCATAGGGACAAATAGGAGAATGCCACATGGTGAAAGCATGTTAAATCATGGAGCTGAGAGAAGGATCCTAAGAATGAATGAAGATATAATAGATGGCATAATTTGAGAAGGCTCAGATCAATATCGATGTCTTTTATCAAAATTCAAAAGCCAGGGACTTCATAAAGAATAATTACAACCTAGATCAAAATAGAACCAAGTCCAATAAGGATCATCTTGTAACCATTAAATTTTAGTTTAATGTTCCCAAGCAGATGTAGTCATACAATTAGGGGTTGTCAAACTTAAATTTTTGATGCCATTGAAGTTCAATATGAACCTCTAGTTTGAAAATTTGTAACATACATGGTCCATCTTCTGGGGTTGCAGTATTATTCTATGATTATGTTAATTATTGCTATTTAAAGAAGATATATACATATAATGAGTTCTTGGTTTTCACAAATGATTAAAGACAAAAATAGTTCTTTTAGGGCCTAATATAATTATCAAATATGGACTATAAATTATTGATATAGGACTATATAGCTTATAGGTTTTCATTGATATTATAGCTATATGAAAACCAATAAATTAGATTAGTTTTTAATCTATAGTAAAGACCTATGCTCAAATGGAGTAGGGGTAGATATATAATTATGGATAAATCTCTCAATTTGTCAGCATGGCTATATCCTCAACAAACTAGGTTCTTACCATCACTCAAAGTAGACATGGCATGGCTCTGTCAGATTCAAGATATGAAGTTTTTGTCTTCATAAATAGGTCAAGTGGGAGATGGTGTAGAAGATAAAAGTAGAGGGATTTGGGTATTAGAGAATACATTGGATCATTTAATTGATGTTCAAATCTTAAGGATCTTTCTTCCTTGAAAGGATCATGACTCATCATCTACAAAATAAATTCTTGTCTTCTAGTGCATTGATAAACCAATGAGAATAACTTGAAGACTAATTGGAGAAAATGAAGGTTAACTTGTAGATGAAGGATTAGTCCAAATTTTATTAAAATATGGTGGAATGTTCATTGAAATATGGTGGTGGCTAATTGATTATTCTTGGTTAACATGTTCCCTCTTCTCTCTTCTCCCTTTCTCTGTATTACCCATTCTTTCCCATTTGTAAAATGATGCTCAATTTTGGGAGTATCAAGGGACTCATTAAGATATTGAAAAATATGCTCATCTTTATTAGGCTAAACCCTATCAATCATTTATAATAACCACCTATTGATGTAATAAAAGACTTTTTTTACCTATATTTCACCTTAGATTTATGTTGAGTGAGTTGTGCATGATGACATTGTGTAAAGGAGAATCTTTCTCATCCATTTTCCTCCTTTATGACCTCCTTTAGGATGTTTTCAAGTTGTTTGTAGGTCTGGATTAGTGTTCTACCTGAACCTAGTCCATAAAACACTTATGCAATTAGCTAGTCTATGAGGTTGTGTGAGTTAGCATTGTCTTTTGTAGATATATTGTGGGTTCAAGCTTATGGGAGTTTCCCATTATTATTTGGTGCATCACTTTTTAGCCTTCTTAGGACCCCTTTTCCCCTTTCTAACCTTTTTCCTTGTGACAACATTAGTTTAGGTGATCCATTAAGAGGAATTTAGCCTTCTCCAGAAGTTTAGCCCCATCATAGGTTACACATAGCTTGGGGTTGTTCCCATATTATGGCTTAGTCAGAGGGAGCTTGGAGAACACCCCCCATAGGTGTAGATTAATGAAATAATATTTAATATAAGCAACTAGTTAAGTAGGTGATAAGTATTTCAAGATATATTTAGGTAGCTAGCAATTAAACCTATAGGTCTACTTCTTATATAGTTAAATGCACATACCTATAAGTATTCCCATGTTGCCCAAATATGGAGGACACTTGAACACCCTCCTCTAGGGTGTAATATTTGGTGACAATATTTAATTTGAATGACTAAACTTACCCCTCTTTTATTCTAGTAATGTATCAAATTAAAACTACTAGAGTAAAATAAAGAGAGTTATACTTGAGATGACTTGATTTGATTAGTCTTGGACATAGACCACACACTAAATTGTGATTCATGTAAACCTACATTGAAACATGTATAATTAAGTCCTTACATAGGATAGAAATCTAAAATTAAATGTCCAAGAAACTTATAGATTAAATAACAAGGAATGAATACACATTTTCATGTATGTGAATTGTTGTGTTTTTTTATGCAAAACTAGTGACTAGAGAGGGTGTAACTCTTGGAAATTTATTTTCATTGAAACATTTTGATTGGATTGTGCATGCCCTAATTTTAATTTCTAGGATAGTGTGCTTAAGAGCTCAAGATGATTTGAATCCAACATCATACGATTCAAATTAAAATAGTAGTTTGGAATCCCTATATGAATTCCAATAGATTATTCTAGTACAAAACTAGTGTAAAAAGTTGAATTAACCACTGCATGCAAAATAAGATTCATTTTGGTGTAAAATTGGTGGAAAAATAATGTGATCTAAGTATAATGTATTTAACATAGATAATGACATGAATTGACATTCATTTTGTGAAAACTTATGCAAAAATTGAGTAAAAAAGTGATCATGTGCTATGCACATGCCCATAATCTAATATCTAAGTATATTTATTTTTTATAACATAGGTAATACCAACTAAATTTCTAATTAAACCTATGTAAAATTTTGGAACACAGGTCACGTAATGATTGCCCCAATCTGAGAAAATTTTCAGATAATCCTATGTATAAATCTAAAAATTATTTCTGATAAACCATTGAAAATTATTTTATGGACTGAGTATAATTTTTAAAGATCTAAAAAATGTTGTTTCTAAATTTTGGGATGAAAGTGTGTTGTTCTGGACAACTACAACCTATGTTATTGTCCAAATGGCACGATGATTTTTAAATATGATTTCTAGGCAAAAATTGAGTATGTAATGTGATGAACTGAGCAAGTGTTGTCTTTTTTTGTCTATGTATTATAGTATTTCAACTTAGTCTCTAAGACAAGCCACTGTGTATACCCCCTTTTTTGAGTTGTGTTGTGAAGCTTGTGCAAAAACTTGGCTCAAAATAAAAAGTTATGAAAATGATGTTAAAGGAAGATTAAAATTTGGAATAATAATTTTAACATAAGAAATTATGGCATCATATTGATAATATGAGAAAAATAGTAATGTATAATACATGTCAAACTAAGCATTGATAGTGTCATGTTTGGATAGATGTTAATAATTTAGCACATGGTTAATAAATGATCAAAACTGAGTACTTGAAATTTATATAACACTACTCAAAGAATATGCATGATATCGATCATGGCCTCAATAAACTATGGAGATGCATGATATTTATCATGTCATTATAAATTAAGTAAATAGTAATAAACAACAGTCATGGCCATGACTCATATATAAAGAACACACAAATCATAGAAGAAGGTCAAGGTTATGCATATAAGGGACATCTTCAAAAGTCACTCATACCCATATAAACACATAATAATACTTAGAGCTACAAACAAAGATATGTTTTAATTTTCACAATACAAAGAAATGAGTACACACAAATCATGAAGCAAAGAAGCAAACAAGATAAGCATGCATGAACAAGTGAATTTGATCTACATAATCAATCAATAACATCAAGATATATAGGAACTTGGGTATCTAGTAAGATAACAATGTCAAAATTTGTGAGTAAATATGGAAATTTGTGCACAATGTATTATATTTATTAGGAATAAATGGGATAGTCATAGAATGATAAAATTTGATAAAATATGCCTCCAGTGAATTTTTTGTTATTCACATAAGTTTTAGAATGCCTATGACTATTTTTGATCTAATAAATTAGAGTTTGTGTTCACCAAGAAAGTTTGTTATAATTGGATAAGATCACAATGTGTTAGTGTTTAGAAAATAGTGATTTTGTTTGTGTAAAATTTATGGGCCTAGGATAATATAACCACCTATAACTTCATATAAAAGTGACAAAATGTATGTTCCAAAACTAAATCAAGTACAATTGTGAATCATATTTTATATAAAAATGGATATAAATAAGAATTGCATATATTGAAGCACAAAGTAACTGATGTAAATGAACTACACATATCATGCATGGGTCTTGATTTTTAGAATTTTTAAAATCTTCTATTTTTTTTATTTTTTTTAATATATGTAATTTAAAAAGTAACATACTAACCAATAACTCTCACAAGAGCCTCACAATCAATAGATCTTGTATCTAGCATAGGAAGGATGATCTCTTTCCAATGGAAATTATCATGACATTGTGAAGGATCTAATCTCAACTAGGAATCTAAAAAACTAATTTGAATTTGTAACATAAGTGTCACTGCCATTATGATAATATGTAGTATGTTGTGTATATTATTTTAGCATTGTGAGATTTAGGACTCTTTGAAATCCATCATGTAGTATAAGAACTTTATGTTGGTGTTCATTGTGGAACACTCTTAATACCTTGTAATATCAATATAGGACATGTTGGAGTAGAGAGTTGTTCTCTATAATTCATTACAAAATGTTAATTAAGTGGCTTCAAGGGTAGGTCTCCTTAGAAAGTTGACCACTTTATTTTGAAATTTCTGAATAGGTTGAACCTTTTTAGGTTGATCAACTATTATATGTTGTGTATAAATAGTAGCCTTTGGTTATAGGGGGTATTCATTTGCAATACCATTAATTGTGATAAATGTTGACCAAATTTTGATCTCAAGTCAAAATTGGTCATCCCCTCTAAATTGAAACTTTCATATAATTATCATGTGGTCTTTTCATACTTTATATGGTCCCTAGAATTCTTTATAAAAATTTATTAGCATTGTTTAGGGTTAGTTTGGAGAAGTTCTAGTAATGTCTTATTTTGGTCATATAGTGGTCTAAACATGTCATGGAGAAGTAAGGCTTGGTCAAGTGGTGTCATAAGTTTTTAGGAATCTCTTAAGGTCATTTTATGTTGTAATAACTTTGTCACAAAATTTCATGATGTTTTGGAATGTTTAAGGACTATTTGTAAGCTTGAGGTTTGTGAAAATGAAGGAAAATGTGATTTTTGGCTAACTCTAATGTATGTCAAAGTTCCCTAAGTGAAAATTCCATACCAAACACCTGCCAAGGACCTTGGAGTAGTTGGAAAACAACCACATCTATCAAATATTTAAACAAGGATTAGAATATTGAGTTTGAACACCATATTGAGGAGTTAAGAGACTTGTATAGACTTTTTGAAGTCGCTTGTAGGTAAAAACAAAGTAGAGGTGTCCCTTGACCTTCCATAGGTTAGAAACAAACATTGGAATAAGTTTCAAGTCCAAAAGTTTTATGAATATTTCTCTCTTCTATTACTCCATTCACAAGCTCTTGAAGGTCATTTTCAACTGCATGGTACAGGTTGTATAGGTTGAGTTGGGGGATAAGATTTTAAATAGATTTTTGGGGCCACTATAGGCTTCTAATTTATTTAATTGATAATTGGATGTATCTCCTTAGCTTTATGAATAATTGCTAAGGATCTAGACTCCTTTTTAAAGGCTCAAATCCCTACAAGCTGAGTTTTATGCAAATCCAATGAAAAGTATGAGGTCATGGATGCATGAATCCAATTAAAATGAGTTCTAAAATTTTTATATATGCATAAAATAATTTCATTCACCATGATGGCACATGTGGATGGTCTTTTGGCAAGAAAAGCTTCTCTTGTACATAGTGTGCAAGTGACTAATAGCTTTCTATGTTTCAGAATTATCAAAATGTTATAATGCATCTAAGTATTCCCTAAATTTTCCTCTACTCTAATCTCAATCCATCAATGGACTTTTGATCAATTAGACATTCCATACTAGTCTCAAAATGGTCACTTCTTTCATTCACCTTTTAGACTGTGTGCTTGCATAACAAGTTGATTTGAGTGGATTTGAATATGTTTTTCCATAGAACTTGAAGTTGTGAATTCTTGTTAAGCATGTTTATGTGATGGAGGAAATGGTATTTGAGCCTTAACAGCCATATTTTAACTTTTTAAATGCTTCTACACAAGGTTATAGTCCTCATCTTCTACAGGCCTATAGGTCTGTAACTTTAATAAACTTAATGGTGTCAATGTTCAGAGTTGAAATTAAATGCATGAAATCATGGTGATGGTTTCAACATAAAAATAAGCCACTGATAGGTTTTGGGGTTGGTTTTAAAGACCTAAGAATCCTCAAACACATCCAAACTCTCAAAATAACCACCTATAACCATCCATTGAAAAGATTATTTTAAGACAATAATGTTGATAGAAGTACACAAGATCAAGGATTTGAGTGAGTTCCAAACTATCAATAACATGATAGGATATTTTCATTGTTATAAGTAATTCTTACAAAGTACCAAAATTGTAGACTATCTTAAATGAATATGTAAAGGAAGATGGTCACCTGTAGGTCTATTTAGGTGACTAAGGGTCCTTCAAAACCTGAGATAGTGGTGTATGTGTGTTTTTATATTTAGAAAGTAACTCAAGGTTCCTAAATCATTAAGATAAAATAATGTCTAATAAAATAGTTTGAAGATAAAAATACCAAACAAGGGTCACAGTCCTAAGTGCATACACACAGTCTTTACACAAGTCTACCTACCTAGCCAACATGAAGTTGCTTGCTTGAGAAAGTATTGATGTTTGTGTGAGGTCTAAGAGAAATTTATACCATCAAAGGAGAGTCTCATGGTGATAATATAATCTCATACAACTCTTAAGCCCATCTAAAGTATAAGAGAATAATGGAAGTTCTACCTACCCTGCCAATGCATGCATAAGTCTGCTTATTAATAAGGTACTAGTTGTTTGAGAGTTTAAAAAGACATCAAGATATTTGAGGGAGAGTAAGTGTTTGAATATGATTTCATGTGATTAATAACTCCATGATCCTTTAGACTCAAGTTTGAACTAGAAGCAAAACATGGAAACATTGTTAGGCCTAATAGGCTTAAGTGTATATACAAACCTATAAGGTAGTCAGTTGAGAAGATGGTAAGTTTAAGTTGAGATCATAAATAACCTTAGTAGTTACTTTAAAATCATGGAAACACATCATATTCATTTATATACCTATAATAGTGAGAGAAATGAATAAATATAGTCAGTTAGGGTAATTTGATCAAGATGGTTTAAGAACCCTACTCTTGACTAATGAGATTATAGGGGATCTAATGGAGATATTTGGGTTAGATAACCATTATAATATGTTAGTTAGGACATCCTAGACCTCACTGAGGTGTTTTGAGCTCAATCCAAACTCAAAAATTTCACTTTCAAGCCCCAACTTTCCTAGACCTTACTAGCAAAGCCTACCAAATCATGAGGCTATCAACTCTTGATCATATCTCACATGAAAAATTGCATGGTGGATCAATATTTTAGGCATGATGAGGCACCCATATATACTCAATATTCTTGTTATTTTTTTCTTCTAAGGCCTCTCCTTTATGAACAATCCTTAACACCTTGAGGCATTTTTAAGCTATCTAGGAGGTCACTTTCAACTTGATGTGTGATAGATATATTTCTATGCCTCTATATGGATTGGAAAAACTTAAAAATTACCTTAATAATGTTTAAAACTCTTTTGAGTATCACCCCATGCCATTGGTTTGTACAAGATTGTACAAAACTATATGAAATAGGCCTAAAAAGACTATTTTATGCTACTTGATAGGTCCATACAAGGTGTCAAAGCTTATAATTTGACATGGATATTAGGGAGGAGGTCATCTAATTTAATCACATGATTATTTGTGTTTTGGCAAGTGTGGGAAGCCTATAGAGTCATTTTTCAATCTATAGGTAGGGAGGCTTATTTGAGACCTAGTTAGTAAAGACAAAAGAAGAAAAAGGATATCTCCACTCACTTTTTAATCTTAAAATTTAACATGAAGTTTAAATACATATTGGGTCATAAAATATTCTTTTATATTTTTAGTAACATCTATACTTGTCTCCATGTAAGGAGGTTTTCATGATTTTAGGGCTATAAGGAATGAGGCCTAATTAGAGCTTTTAGTAAAGAATAAATTCTTAGAGCTAGTTTGAGACCTCTAAATTAATTTTTTAATGTCAAATATGAGTTTAATATTCATCCATGAATATTGGATGAGCTAAATAAGAATAATTTAAGTTTTGACACTTGTATGCAAGATTGGCTTAAGGAGATGAAGAGTGCTCTAAACACCTATCAAGAGAATGAAGTGATGTGTCAAAGAGGACCTAAAGGGGTCATTTTAGAAGTTTCAATAGTAGATAAAATATGTAAAATAATTTTATATAACCATCAATAATTCCACTTGTAATTTAACAATGCAAAGCAAAGCGCAGTTTTGGAGAGTTAGTCAAGGTGTCAAGTAAGCTTTATTACTCCTAAACCACTTGGAGAAAGGGAGAATATTTAGAGGAGTAAAAATGTAATTTTGGACCTATTTAGGTAGATCCATAACTCCTCTCTTATTTATAATTCATGAGATACTTGTCATCTCTCTCTCTCCTATGCCCTTCTCTTCTTCTCTCTCACTTTCTCTATATATTGAGCCTTAATTGGATGAGTTTGTATCCTCCACATAATTATGGTGAATCCCTTCTCATTTTTATCCTTTAATAAATGAATAAAAACCTATTTTACCTTATCTATGGATTAGTTCAATGTGTGTGTTAGACTAGTTGATCTTGCTAAGTGATAGATTCCCTTCCTTGGCATGTCATTCTTGTTAGTATCCATATTTAATTTTGAAAGTATTTTATAGGTATCTTGAAGTGTGTATGATTTTATTGATTTATCTTCACTAGTATCATGTCATTACCTCTTTTTTAGTCCTCCTATCTCAAACTTGCTGCACAAACCTCCACGAGAAATACTTATGTAGAAAGGCAAATTTGGATTAGTGTCTGTGCATGTTAGGCTCTTATTTGAAGTGAAGTTGAAATTGGTTGGAATTGATCAATTTAAATTTAATGCATCACCTAATTAATTTAGGTTTATTTCATATTTTCTCTCTCCCTTTTAATCCAAAAAGTTAGTAGTATAGGTGATGAACTTGAATACACATATCAAGAGAGCTAGCCCTTCAATCTATAGGTTTACCCATATTATAGATAACACATAGGTATATGGATAATCCCATTATTTAACTCAATTGAAGTAGGCTTAAACTACCTCTCCATGGGTGAAAATTTGAGTGACAATGGTTCTGGCATGCTTGGTGGGATAGAGGTCCAAAGTTATGAAAGAATTCTTGGTGTCTTCTTATACCTATCAGCCTTTGAAATCATTCAATAAATACCAATGACAACTCTATATGTAATAATATGGTTTTAGTAGCCCAGATACTTATAGTTAAAATTATTTGATAATATCTTGTGTTTTCCATTGACTCATGAAGTTGGGATGGCTGGGTATAAAGAGAATTTTTGTCTTATACCCCCTTATCAACCTTGTCATGACCATAACTATGTGCCTCAATAGCCATATCAAGCTTGTTACCCTCCTTATGAGTCATATCAGCCCTATGGTCAGCCTATTCTCCCTCTACATGACCATGATGTTGTTCATAATCCCTATAAATAAGTCTATAAATAATGTTATAAATAAGGATATAAAGAAAATGAAATACTTGTTAAAGAAGACATATCTTCCTATCAATATCAACATAACACCTACTAGCCCTATGATTTATATCAACCTCACCTTGATTCCTATCAGCCTTGTCATGAGTCATATCATTCATATGGTTGTCCTACATTATCCTTATATAATTCCAATTACACATCTCAACATCCTTACCATAACTTGCAATAGTCAAACTCTTCTTTTCCTACTTCAATTCCATCTATTGAAGAGCCTCACGAGATTGAAGATTAATTTCTAACTATTGAATAACCTCAAGAAGTCTATGAATAAAGTGAAGTTCTTATTTAAGAAGATGTCTCTCCCATTTCCCAACTCAACTTTTCATCTCTCTAAGAGTTCATTCAAGAAACCTCCATTCCCAAGCCCATTCATGAGCCATCCACCATAACTCATACTCCCTCTCGAATCTATGAACCTATTCATCACCCTCTGACCACATCCATTATTGAAGAATAACCTTTACTTTGGGAAGCAAGCGAATAGGATCAAGCTATAGTTATAGATAATGAGGAAGACAACTCAAGTGTATACGATGAAGAGTTCACTATTGGTACCCCCTTAGTGAAGACAAACACAAATCAGTCTTATTGAGTGAATAAAGAGATGATCTAGATCAATTTATAGCTACCCATGAAGAGAGTGCTAAGAAAGAGACCTTGGATAATAAAAATCTTGATCAATACATGGAAAAGAAGGTGTTTGAGGGAAACATCACATTGGCTAAGTTGGTTGAATATCATGAGCATGATCAAGAGATTGGTTTTTAAAAACTAATATAAGATAAAGATTATACTAAATCCATAGACCAAGATGACATGTGGTTGAGGTTCAAGCAAATTTTTGATGATTTTGAGGCTCTTCAAAAGCCTACACCTCCTATTGGTCAATTTGAAGATGTTATTAAAGATTCTTTCCATCTTAAAGGACAAGGTAAAAATCTCAAAAGCACCATGATTGAGGCTGCTCTTATAATTCAAAAGGTGTCCATGTTTAAGGTAAGCATAAATATCAAAGATGAGTATGAGAAAGAGCTTGATGAGCTTATAGTAGCTGGTAGGATGTTTGATGTCATTCAATATGCCTTAAAGGTAAAAGAAGCATACTTATATGAAGAATTATTGGACAAAGATGTAGGTACAGAGCATCATGAGAAGATTTTTAAAACACAATATGAGCTCACCTTCATAGGTGATGTGTTTGCAGCTGGCATTACTTCATATGAAATCATGCTAAGAAGATTAGCAAGCATGAAAGAGATGAAGACACCAAGAACAAGGCTCAAGAGATAATTTACTTCATGCCCTCCTTCATCTCATGGAGAAAGAGATTGTACAAGCTTCCCATTTTATTCAAGAGGAAGAATTTATTTCTAGGTTAGTTATATTTTGTGTTCCCTAAGTGCTTGATAACACATGTGTGAGTCGTGTTGCTTTACTTTGTGTGTGTTTCTTTTGTTTTGTGTGTTTTGAAGGTCAAACCAGTTTGTTGTGTCATGATAAAGGTCTAGTTAAGTCTAAAACTGAGTGCAGATGACTCCATTTACCAATGGACAAACAAGGCTACTAGTCCATTTGCATTGTAGGCATGTTACCCCGATGAATTGCTAAGAATTTTGACCAAATTTTGACTTTAATTCAAAATTGGTCATCCCCTCTAAATTGAAAGTTTTATAGGATTATCATGTGGTCTTTTCATACCTTATATGGTCCTTAAAAGTATTCATAAAAACTTATTAGCATCGTTTAAGTTTAGTTTGGAGAAGTTAAGGTAATGTTATGTTTTGGTCATATAGTAGTCAGACATGTCATGGAGAGGTAAGGCTTGGAAAAGTGGTGTTATAAGTTGTAATAAATATCTAAAGGTAATTTTATATTTTAATCCCTTTGTCATAACATTTCATGATTTTTTTCAATGTTTAAGGACCATTTGGAAGCTTGAGGGTGGTGAAAATGAAAGAAAATATGATTTTTGTCTAACTCTAATGTATATGAAAGTTATTGTTAGCCAAATTTGACCTACATACCAAAATTTTTCTAATCTAGAATAAGAAGCTAAGAAAATTTTAGGATTAAATGAGTGGACCAAAACTAGGAGAAGAATAATCTCTTATTATTTATAAATCTTTTGAAAACTTTAAGTGAGATTAAAGTGCAATTTGTTGATCCTTGGGAATTAGGCTTGGAAATAGGTCTAGGATTGCAAAGGGAAAAGACCAGTGGGTTATCATGGTGTTTCAAGCATTTAAGGGAATGAATCAAGTTGAAAAAAGTCTTAGAAGTTCATTTTAACCTTCCAAAGAGATAACAATTTCTTGCATGAGTCCAAAAGAACTAGACTATCACAAGTACATCACAAAGGAACAAATAGGCTAGTCTAGTTACACATTTGATAAATACACTTAGGAAATTAGTCAAGGCCAAAAGACCACATGAACATGATTTTTTTATGTCAAAAATTTCCCCTATAAATTTTTTATCTTGATGATTTTTTTATCTCAAGATATAAGCCTCTAAAGTTGAACTTGTAGAGTGAGACATGTGCACAGATGTCAAATTTGTGCATCATGAAATAGACATTTAAATTCAAATGTTTCAAGGATGAATGCATGGCTAAAAAATGTTAAAATATTTATTTATTGGATCATAGATCAGTAGCACATAGGTATTCAATAGGTTAAAAGGTCCCTATAATGAGATCAATAGTTTGCATTCAATTAGATCAAAAGATCCAATGGTGAGCAGGCAAGGAAGACATCAGTGGGTCCTGAAGATCAAAGGAGCATGTTTAATCATGAATTCAAATATTAATGGTGAGAATCAAGTTAAAAATTCATAGTATCCTAAAATTGAATGCCTCAATGATAAGTGTCATGATCACAGTGACTTACAAGATCAATGGTGCACATCTGATTAAGTAGAACAAAGATCAATGACACACATTCATCAAGTAGACAATATCAATGGTGTGAGGTCAAAAATTTAAGGAGCTCAAATTAAATGTGATGCCACCATATGGTGTAAGTGTAGAAGTAGATAGACTAATAGTAGAATCTTGAGAAGGGATGCATCACTGACAAATGGCATGATCGAGGAGCCTAGATCAAGATCGGTGGTTGATATTAAAGGTCAAAGTTATGAGACTCTAATTGGAGATTAAAATACAATTTAAATTTGAACCAAAGTGGTTTTTAAGGGAGAACATTTTCCATTAGGATATATTGAGTAACCTTAACACATTGAGGAGCTTAAGAAGGATTCCATGTAGACATTATTGATTGTTTATTATATAGATCATGGGTTGTATGCTTCTTTCTCCACCTTTCCATGCTAAACAGAGTCCCAATGACATTAATGCATGAGGAGCTCAAGGATTTGGTACATCTAATGTCTTGATCATTAATGACTCTTATCCATTCTCCCACACATGATCCCCATCTCTCTCAGCTCATTTTGATATAAATACAAGTTTTTAAGCCTTAAAAATGATATCCCTCTCTTTGGCATGATTAGACTCTACCAAGACTTGTATTGTAACACCTACTTGATGCAATAAAAGACTAGATTCTTTCATTTACAAGCTAAATCAAAGTGTGTTTCATGAGTTCATTGATGTTTTTAAGTGAATATATGTTTCCCTTGCCTATGTCTAAGTTTTTTCAACTTCATGAAGTGTTTTGGTAGTTCTCATAGGTCATTTTAAGTACATATATAGTCTTTTGGTCAGTTTTGAAGTGGATAAATTCCCTCCCATGCCAGGTCAATAGCTAGTCTATGCCTTTCTATAATATACTTATGTAAGGGTTGATAAAAGAGTGAGTGAAGAAATCTTCTATAGTCTTTAATCTGTCCTATAGTCTATCTTCTGTAAGTATAATGTGTTGGTTCCTAGTTTTACACCTCTCAAACTCAGCCTTGCACACTCAAAAGAAAATGACAAATAAAGATGAAAAACCCAATGATATGTCATTGTAGTTGGGGGAAGGTTTGGCATCTAGAATGAATCAAATAGAGAAAATGATTAAGAGACACATACAAATGGTATGGTTAGCTCTTTACTACTTTTGGCTCTGCCTGAACTAAGGTGAGAGGACCTATGGGGTAGCTTTCTCACATAGAGAGATTCTCCAGTTCAACCTCCATGGAGATTATTAGCACACAAAGACAAAAATATGACCAGGTCATAACCAAACTTGCACACTCCACCTAAGAAGGGTTATCACAATGAATGCATAAATGATTTAAGTCACATACAAGCTACTGAAGATAGATATAAAAGTGCTTAAAACCTTCATCCTCAATAATTATCAATAACAAGGCTGAATGAAAGATTGCAATGTTAAGCTTTAAAACACAAGATAAAAATGCATGCTATATAAGAAATATATTATTCATATGTATGCAAATAACACTTATGATATGCAACAAGTATTATATCATTTACAGGGTAGGACAAGGTAGGATAGTTTGTTAATTATAAAGAGGAACGGCATGGTGGTGTCCTGGTAGTTTTCAATCAGCAAGGGATCTTACAACATTCATGACATCAGTTATTACAAAGACATAAAATACTCATTAATGAGGTAATGATACATACCAAATGATCCTTGAAAGATATAGAACATACATTAAAACTAAACCTTCAAACACTTTTCTCCATCAAATCCATAAACCTAGGGTGCCCTAACAAGTTATTTAGCAACATATTCTAAAATAATGTAGAAAGGGATTTATAATCTAGATTTAAGCCCAAGATGACAACCAATAATGAGCATACAGTAAGATATCCAATCAACAACATTTTCAAAACACATCACTACACTTCATCAATAGGAAATAATAGAGAATCACAAGCATTTTCATTAACTTGAAAAGAGATACTACATACATCAATTTTTCAAAATGCTACCACGGGGACAAGCATGGTGAGATTTCTCCATGTTAGACAGGGGAGAAATAAACATGTTCATAGAGCTTGCTAATGGTTTTACACTTATAACCACCTTATCAAGAGAGAAAATACATTAACTTAACAATTGATCACAAAATTTGTAGAACGTAGACTTGGAGAGAATCAAAGACCAAAAACAACCAACACAATACCCAACCTCTTGAATAGAGGAGAAGCCCTCTATTTATACATATTTTACCCATTTTAAATTTGGGAGTGAGGGTTTCAACCTATAATTTATAAAGTCCCTCCAAGATTCTCCTAGATGGAAAAAATCCTTTGCCATGCATGGAATCTTCATTTAACTACAAGGAAAATCAATATTACAACTCCTCTACAAGAAATGATGAAGAGTTGAAATAAATATTTTAATTTCCTAGCTAGAAATGCCTTTCAAATGAGCTAGAAGGAGGATATTTGTGATGGAGGCCAAACAAACTTTGTCTTTACGTGTAACTACCTAAGGATCCCCTTGATCACTTACTTGGACAATTGGAAACTTCTACACAGGTGCCCTCCCCTCATGCATGTTATGGAATAACCTGATCTTACAATGATGGCTTGAGAATATTTTAGATCCATATCCACTTGAATGATCTTCCTTGGATTGGCCCACCTTGATCTTATAAACCTATAATATCTCTCTAATTGGAGGAGCTTCGATGAGCAAAACATGAGAAAATTTGATACCTAGGTTTACTTGAGCCCTTTACCCTTTTGGCTCCAACTTGCCTTTTCAAATTTTGCATTTTTCACCTTTTCCCCTTAAAAAATTTACAATTTTCACATATTTTCCTTTTTAGGGTTTCCTTCGCATTATCTCCATTTTAAGGCATAAATGCATTATTTTGAACCTTTGACCTGTTTGGATAAATCCTAGCTCCTTTCACAAATTTTCAAATTGCAAATTGCTAAGTTAAAATTGATACTTGTAGTTCCCATGGTAATTTCCCTTAGTGAAATCATTAAATGAGCACATAAGGGGTTAATAAAGCCATATTGAATTGTAATGCATTGAGCATTGACTTTTTCATTTTGTAAAACTTCCTTTTTTATGTAGGCTCTTTTTGAGATCTACACTAGATCATCAATTATATGAGCATAAACCCCTTCATATTGGCATGCCAAAATCATAATAGTAACACCAATAGGTTTCAAGTGCTTTCTCATCACTCCATTTTCTTGAAAGGTGTCTATCTATAATGTCAACTATCAAGAAGTATGTTTCATCCATGAGATTCAAACTTCCAATGTATCTCAAGAAGCCAATAAATCAAAATACCCCTCATTTTCTATACACACTGAAAACATGTTAGATATATGTTTTATAATGGCAAATGGGTTTTATGCATCATCCATTCATTAGGGTCACATTTTAGAACTAGCACATGACATATCATGATAACCCACTCTTTTCCTTGATTTCTACCTATAGGATCTATAACCATCCAATCAATTTGAAATTACTTTCAAATCCTTAGATTTTTTGAGGAGTTACCATGCCTCATTTACAATTTTATTAGTCAACCTGTTGTTAGTGTTGGAATCTTTGTTAACTACCTTACACAAGGTCCTTGAATATGATGTGTATACCTATGTGGCATCCTCATGTCATGCTATTCATCAATATCTTTATATTTTTTTGAATGACCATGGCTTAAAATTTATGTTTGTGCACCCATCATTTGATGTCTACATGATTGTCATTAATGTATGTACAACTTTTAATCTTTGAACCCCAATGGATAATTGTCAATATTTATTTTGAGATTCACATGACTATCAATGATGTCTACATGACAATCAATGACATTCACATGACTATCATACTTTGAAGATCAAACAGTTAACTAATAAGTTTAACTTTGATGTCTATGTGACCATCAATGACATCTACATGAACGTCACACTACTTGTTCAACTTTAAAGGCTTGCATATTGAGATAGAAAAATCATGAAGGCACCAAATTTGTAGGAGATGTTCATAGCATCCAAAATATTGATTCTATGTGATCCTTTGACCATGAGACAATTTTTATGTAAACTTATAAAATGCATAAGTAAATTGACTAGTCTATTTCTATATTTGTTTTGAGCTTTGTTGAAAAGTCCACCCTCATCTTGCATCATCAATCTTTTGGATGCACAATCAATTGTGAACTATTGATTTACTTGGTTTCTCATCGATATTTTGAAACTTGTCCTCTTCATGTTCCTCTAGAGGTTCTTTGACTTGTTGACCCCTACTTACTATTGGATCATCAGGCAGCCCATTGAGATGGTGACACTTGTCACTCTCATGAGACTCTTGGAAATTTTGACATTTTAATGTTTCTCACACATCATTCAATTATCTCCACCTGGGTGAACACACATCATTGGATTATGATCCACAAGGTCAATTTGATTGTCTCAATATTATCATGAAAATGATTAAGTTGGAGTTCAAGGAATAAATAACTTAATACAAAGACTTAGCCTAAGTTTTTTGGGTGCATAAATAAATACAACATAGGATTTTAGGACTTTGAGCTCAGTTTACAATAAAGGGACCAAGCATTACTTAGACCACATTAATAGATAAAAATGGACCAAGGGCCATGAGAAATAAAAAGGGACCAAACATGAATTTTAGACTAGGGTTTGGTCATGTTAATAAACATGAGCATACCTTAGTATAAAATTTAAAATAAGTCCATAACATATTAAAAGCATTCCTTCTTACATTACTCCCACCAATTTGAATTTAAATCAAAGGGTCTAAGTTAGGGAAATTGGAAGTTAGGTCTTAAGGTGCTCAGAAATGAATTCAACCTGACCGTTGATAGACCAAAGGTTAGTAAAGACTAAATTAATATGCCACTTGAACTCTATTGAACACTTGAAAACTAAAAGTGGGCTAATAAATCAAGCATTTATACTTGACAAAGGATCAATTACTTCAGTACAATTTTGGACACTAACACTAGTTAAAGCCCATGATGCACACCTCCTATGAGTGTGTGAAGAACCTTAGATCATAAGACCAGGTACAAATCCATTGGGTCACAAAGTCAACACTTAGAAATTTTATAATAAGTACCCATGAAGGCTCAACAAAACATGGCAGACTAACAAAAATAGATTAGGAGAATCTGAAAATGATCACATGATAAAAAAAGAAAGGAATTATATAAGTAAGGCCCAAAGTAGAGGGGCAACAAAGAAATAGAAGGACAAAGAAAAAAAACACTATACAATATGTACACAGTTACAGGCTCTATTGAGAAAATGTTTCAGATATTTGTCATTAACTGACGGCTCTAGAATTTTGCCATCCCTTAATCTTTCTAATTTTTAATAGTTTATGTTAGAAAAATTAATGTATAAATGGTTAATATTAACCCTTAGCTTACATTTATAATTAATTAAATAAATAATAATATAATATTTATTTCCTCAAGGTGTAAACTTCAAGAAAATAAATAATCTTATTATAGTTATTTAATATTTACCAAATGTTTATTAATTAGATTTATCGGGGTGGATGGACCCATTATTTTCACAACGGTCACATCCCCTCGTGAATCATTATAAATAGGGCTTTACCTCTATTATAAAATATCTCTCAAACACAAAAAATATTTAAGTATTATTGTGTATGGAAAATACTTGTCTGAGACAAACTTGTGAAGAATTTATTTAAGGAGTGAGATGAAGAAGATTTGATGTATTGGGGTTATTATTATTTCTCAATAATTTGAATATCACTTTGTTGATTTTTTTACCTCTTTGAGTTTTTTTCCAAGATAAATACATGTGTTGTGTTTTATTGGTCTGGGCTCATTATATTATGCTTTTCTCATTAAATCTCTTCTAGATCCATACTTATTACATTCATATATTTTAACATGGTATCAGAGTCAGTGAAGAGGATTTTGATTCGCAAGCATATAAAATAATTAAATTGATATTTTAATTTATTCAAAGCATGGGAAATTAGACACCATTGTATGGCCTGGCCACTTTAAAAAATTGAAAATTAGGTTTCTATGTATCAAATTACCTTCTAAAAGTTTTATTCATTTAGTTTTGCAAAGATAAGGATCCGTGCCATTTTTCAAGGCCTGAGAAGCTCTGGATCAGCCTATTCAAATTTATATCTCCATTAACATACCTATATATCCTAGAAGTTTGATAAAATTTATTTTTTGGCACCAAAATAATTTTTGAAAAGCTTGTTGGCATTGTGGGAGGATTTTAAGAAGGTTTGCAAATTTTGAAGGCTTGAGAAGGCCTCTATCTCCCTCGAGTATTTTTATCTCCTCCCAAACCTGTGTCATTTTCACCTACAAGAAATATTAAGGTAAGTACAAATTTCTTTCAAATATTTAAAAAATAATTTACTTTTTTAATTTTACAAATTTGATTTACTTTTTATTAAATTATTTCACCAAAACGAAACAAAACAAGTAATTTGTTTTTAATTTTGTTTACATGCACAATAAATATATATATTTTTATATTTTTTCAAAAAAATCAGATAAAAATAATTAAATATAATATTTTTCATGTAAATCTTTGAATTCACTCATAGATAAGTTGGTGATTATATTTTTTTGGTAAAAATTTGTAAAAGATAAGTCTAGTGTTCAATTATCATTAGCCTTTTTCTTTTGTATCTTCTTTTTGAATCTAGTAAAAATTAATTACAAATTAATTTAATTTCAGATTCTATTTTTTGGTTTTCATGTCTTCCTTCTCACATGAAAACACCCTGACCTATCGACTTGTCCTTCTTTAGACACTTGATCTAGTCTAAACCTAGGCAAGTATAGTCATCCAAACGGTTGATCTTAAAGTTTTGGCACATTATGAACACATTAGTGTGGTCAATTTTTTGTTTTTAAACTTCTTATTATTGATTTTATACATTTTTATTAATTGTGTCTAAGTGGTCATTGTGAGTGCGACTCTTTCAACACCTAGAATTGTGCAACTTTATTTCAATTTTTTGCTTTGGTTATCATCTAAATTATATATCTAAATATAATTGCATGATAAATTCACTTTATTTTATAAATAGTTCAAAAATAATTATTTAAAAAAGTTAAACCATAAAATTGTTCTTATTTTTAGTGTATTTTTGTGACACTTGCGCCACCTTGCTTTTTCACAAATTTGTGAAAATTTCTTGCTTTATCAAGATTTAATTTGAATAAATAGTGCATATTTACTATTATAATTTTTTTAAATTATCAATGTATTTTAAATTCACACTTAAAATATTATTTCTTAATCATTTGGATGTTGTCATGTTTAAAGGAAAGTCATGACTTCACCTCACTTTTCCTTAGACAAATTCCAAATGCTTAATAGAAATAACTATACCATATGTAAAATTCATGTTAAAGCTGAATTCATGGCCTGTAAATTATGAAATATTGTCATTGAGACTGAGAAAGCCCTGTTTGGATGACATGTCACCCCTGAGCTTACAAGTGCATTTCAACAAAAATCATAAGAAGCTATGTCTATTATCTTATGGACTGTTAAGTATTGAATTATGTCTCCATATTGATAATCAAGAATCTCCTTATGAAGCTTGGAAACTTCTTGAATCCATGAACAAGGGCACTCATCTCTCAAAGATCATTAAGTTAATCCTTGAATTGCTGACAACACCTATGAAGGGTGATGAAAAAGTTATGAATTTTTAGCTAAAATTAAGAACATTAAAGCTTATTTAGATGGTTCTAATTATAATTTAATTCAAGATCAGTTGCTTTATTTTATCATTCAATTAAATATTCATGAAAATTTTTAAAAATTCATTTCAATTTTGAATTCTAAGTATCAAAGTGAGTAAGATATCCCTAAACTTACCACCTTATCTACTCTTTTGATTTAAGAAGATCAAGTAATGACTAATTTTGATTTTAAAGAGAATGCCACTCAAGCACTTCTCACCTTAAATAATGTTTTTGATAAAAATAAAAACAAAAAATCTAACATTAACTCTGGTAAAGGCAAAAATAGGAACAAGAAAATTGGTAATAAGAATTATAAACCTAAATTCAATGGAAATTATAATTTATGTGGTAAATTTGGTCATAGAAGGGAAACCTGTTATAAAAATAAGGATAGAATTAACAATCAATCTTTTAACAATAACAAAAGGAAGAAAACTAATCAAAACAAACAGAAGAATCAAAGCCCTATTCAAAACAACAATCAATATCATAATATTATTGCTTTATATATTTCTTTATTTACTTCAAATAAAAATGAGTGGATTTTAGATAGCAGTGCATCACACCATATGACATACTTATCTAATATTTTGTATGATTCTAGAGATATCTCTGAAAGAATTTACTTAGAAGATAATTCATTTTAGAAGCAATTAAACATGAAAAAGTAAATTTTTTAAATGTTGTTATTATTGATCTTTTCTATGTACCTAAACTTAAAAATAATTTTTTAACTTGTTCTCAACTTACTAATGATAATTTCATTGTAACATTTCTTAACGATAGTTGGTCCATTAGAAATCAATTCAGTTTCTTGAATGTTGAAGGTATTCAAAAGAATGGTTTATATATCTTCTTTCCCTCTTTTGCATGTTTACTTTCATAGCATGATAAAAATGAATTTCAATTATGGCATGAAAGATTAAGACATATTAATTTTATAAGTTTACATGATATGTTTTCAAATAATCTTGTTGTTGGACTTCCTTCTATCCCCTCTCATCATGAAACTTGTGAAGGTTTCTTATGTGGTAAGCAACATATTAACCCCTTTCACAAGAATCATGATGTGAATTCCTCACATCTTTAAAAATTAATTCATAGTGATGTTGTAGGTCTTTTGAAATTTATTTCTCTTAATGGTTCATTATATACTGTTACATTTATTGATTACTATACTATAATGA
This sequence comes from Torreya grandis, assembly GCA_037957365.1. Lineage (NCBI taxonomy): Eukaryota > Viridiplantae > Streptophyta > Pinopsida > Cupressales > Taxaceae > Torreya > Torreya grandis. The sequence goes on along the minus strand of JARHVA010001116.1, from coordinate 1,921,270 downwards.
TCTAGTCTTATTTCATTAAAAAAATTAATATTTTTTCTAAATTTAAAGAATTTAAAGTTTATGTTGAAAATACATCTGATTTATCTATTAAGAGATTAAGAACTGGTAATAGTGGTGAATATGTTAGTAAACAATTTGATTCTTTTTGCATTAGTTGTGGTATTAAAAGGGAATTAATAACTCCCTATTCCCCTCAGTAACATGATATTGTTGAAAAGAAAAACTGCACCATCAGAGAAATGACTAGAATAATGTTGCAATATGAAAATGTTCCTAAGTTTTTATGGGCTGAAGCCATGAACATTTGTGTTCATGTTCTAAATAGAGTCCCTACCAAAGCCTTACATTTTTCTGCCCCTTTAGAAATGTGGACTAAGAAGAAACCTAGTGTGACTCATCTTAAGATTTTTGGTAGTTCTGCTTCTATCTTTATTCATAAATTTAAAAGGAAGAAGCTTGACCCCACTTCCTATTCTTGCATTTTTGTAAGAAATGGAGGTAAGACTAAAGTTTTAAGAGTATATGATCCCTCTAAACATTAAATCATTGTGAATATTAATGTTCTTAATCTTTTAAAAAAATTGTGAGCCCTTTTTCGAGTCTCCTCAGTGTTCTATTGATGAACTTGACCCTCATGTTTCTCCTTATGATTAAACAAATACCCTTGAGAAAGTTGATCTAGTTATGATTAACTTAGAGTATGAGTAACCTTCTGAGTTTTATGTTCAATCTAAAAGACCTAAATGGAAAAAATCCCTAATTCAATCTTCTAATATTGATAATATTAATAAATTAATTAGAAGTCAACATTATTATCATATATTAATGACTATGTATGAATCTAAACCTCAATTTTTTGAGGAATCCATGTAAGATGATAGATGGAATGTTGTTATGCAAGTTGAATTCAGTGCTTTAATTAAAAATTAGACTCAAGATCTTGTCCTTCCTCCACCTAAAGACATATTGTCAATTTTAGGTGGCTTTATAAGATCAAATATAATTCAATTAGTAAAATTGACAAGTTTAAAACTAGATTAGTTTCTCATGGGTTTACTCAAAAACCCAAGATTGACTATGTTGAAACATTTGCTCTTGTATCAAAAATGAGTATTGTTAGACTTATTATTGCACTTGCAATTAAAAATGGTTGGGTTATCTACCAAATAAATGTCAAGAATGCATTTCTAAATGGTGATTTAGAATAAAAAATCAACATGACTAAGCCTAAAGGTTTCACTAACCCTAATAGAGAACATTACGTATGCAA
>JARHVA010001116.1:1030000-1315000 GCA_037957365.1 Torreya grandis | reverse complement strand
AAATAATTTAATTAAAATAGATTACTCTATAGTTGATTAGGCTCTTCCCCCATAATCCAATTCTAAAAAGGGTTAAACAATGGATAACACATACAATGACAATTATTAACCAGGCTATTTCCATGAGGCCTCAAAAAATATGTTTTAAGGTGGTTCAATGGTTTTACACTCCAATCAATAAAAGTATTCAACCTTTTCGTAGATCAATTTATACCACAATTTTATTTTAACATTGGTGAAAAATATCTTATGGGAAAGTTTCTAAACTCAAGCAAGGGTCAAATGAGCCAATCACTATATGTTCTTTAATATAAGATTATGCTAGCTAAGATGACAAATTATACAACAAGCAATAATTTAGATGATATCTTCACACAAAGTTTACTAGCACCACTTCATGAGTCTATCATGTTTAAAAAATTCAAATATGTTTATGAGTTATGCCTTACAATCAAAAAATAAGAAGTAAAGGTCATAACTTTGAACAAATTCAAGTATGTGAAAAATGCTATAACTACTTAAAATGCTAAGTTTTAAATCAAACCAAGCTACAAGGTCAATTTTATGAAATCAATAATGAATCAAAATTAAAAACCAATGCAGTATCACAACCAAAAAATAAGATTCAATTGATAGATCCAACAGGAAGGCAATATTCACAGTCACTAACACCTCTTCACATATTTTTATCGAAGTTACTTGAGTGCAATCTTATATCTTTCCATCCACCATTATATGTTGATATGACTAGACCTAAACATATAGTATTTTTTGCATTGAAACATATCGTGACTTTAATAGATGTATCATACACACTAAAAACAAATCTCGTGGGTAAAGGCATATGATACAAGATCTTATTTATGGCAATACTATTGAGTTAATCATAACCACCAAGGAGGATATAATAAAGATAAAAGAAAATACAAATTTTAAAGTATTCATCAATCCATTTCCAAACCATGGAACAAAAAAACTATGGATAAGTTTGAGGTACACCATGCATATAATGCACATTCTCCTCATTTGACATATGGACATCCAATAGATGGTATTATTGATATAATTATATGTTCATTAACATTATGTCCTATGATCATATTTGATGATAGTGATATTGTTGATGATGATTCAAGTAGACATACACTCTTTATTTTTTAGGTCATATTAATAAATAACCCATACATAGTGTTATGATCGATAATGGGTCCAGTGAAAATGCATGTATAATGATACTAATTCACACTCTTGAATAATATTATGTATTAAATTTGTACCCTTTGGAAGGTAGTTTAAGCCTTCCAAATTTGATGAAATTTGAAAACACCTCAAGGTTATGGGTAACCTATAGGAGAGGTGAATCTCTAGGTTAAAGGGTTATCTCCCCTTGATGAATCACTTAGGATCAAACACTACTCTAACACTTGATATTAAAAGGGAGAGAAGCCTAATATAATGGAGGTGATACACCAAATATGAACTACTAACTACCAACCAACTGAAATTGCACTTCAAATAAGAGACTAACCTACACATGAAACTAATCTAAATTTTCCTCTCTACATTAATGTTTCTCATGAAGGTTTGTGAATCAAGCTTGAGCTAGGAGGACTAGTCAAGAGGTCATGCCATGACACTAATGAAATACAACTCACTAAACCCATACATACTTCATTTGAACACTTTAAGAGACTTAAAAATAATTTTGAAATTGAACATGAATGCTAAATAAGGATAGACATGCCAATGAAGTAAACCTATCACTTAGCAAGATCAACTAATCAAGCATACATATTTAAACCAGTCCATGTAGAAGGTAAAACCCAGTCATTCTTTATTTTTAAAAGACTACAAATGGGTAGGGCTTGACTATACCCAGGTGGAGGATCCAAACCTAATCAATTAAGGCTAAATATATAGAGAAAGTGAGAGAATATGAAAAGGGCATAGGAGAGAGAGAGACAAGTGTCTCATGAGTTTAAAATAAGAGAGGAATTATGCAACTATCTTAACATGTCCTAAATGCCATGTGTATCTCCTTAGAAGATGTTGATTTCATCCAAGTGGTGTAGGAGTTAGAATGCTTGCTTTACACCTCAAAAAATCCATCTCATTATTTTTGATATATTAGGTCCCTTCTTAATGTCTTGAAACTCCTATATTTCACCAACACCATTATTCAAGGTAATCTTCACAATAGGTGGCTATCGCTGCTATTAGGATAGTGGTTTTTATGCATTGAAATTGAAGGTAAATCTCTTATTCATTAGTAATTCATTTCAAAAAAAATATAATTATCTCATTAACTCCATTCATATGTTTTCAATCTCAAGTTTTAGTGTACAATTCAACACAATTTCTTACAATGCAGAACTACAGGTCTACATTCCTTATGTTTGGACTTTTAGGAGGTACAAACTAGATTTAATGAGTTTTAAGCCACTTCCTTGATATTTAATTTCCTTATTCATGAAACCAAGACTCTTATACACATGTGATAGTGTAGGACAAGCCTTCCAAACTCACTTATGCAAGAATTTTCAAAATAGAGTTTGCTTGCTAGGAACATGATACCACTAGAGGATTGGTACAAAGTATTCAAATGATTGGAGAATTTTTAATGAAGTAAAAATATGACAAAACATTAAAACATCCCTTGTATGTATTGAAACCTTGTGGAAAGATCTGCAACAATGAAGGAACTATGATAGTCTTCTTTGACATATATGCAAAATGGAGATTTCTTATCAATTCAAGCTCACACATGTGAAATGGAACTTGGGGAATGTACATTAAGCCTAAATAGACCATATATATCCTTTGTAATCTCTATCATATATTTAATTTGTTTCAAACTTATATTTTAAGGATAAGGATTGAGCATGTGGGGTTGACTAAATGTTTTAGACCACCTCCTAGTCTTAGAATTTTTTCATAAATGAGGGGATGAATTTGTAGACAAATTCCACGTATTTTAAGATTAATAGGGCCCCTTCCTATAGAAAAAATTTAGGTTCCACTCATCTCTCCTCTGTCACTTGAAATTTTTCTTTACTAACTTGCAAAGAGAGTGATGGAGGTTTTGAAGAAAATTTTGCAATTTTTAAACCTTTACCTGCATATAAAATATGGATTCAACCTATGGTATTTAAAATTACACTTATAAACCATTTTTTACCTAAAAGGTGATCTTGTAAGTCTGTACACGTGTCTTAAATTTCTTCTTTGGAGTCTAAACTAAGGTCACTGACTAGTTCTAACATGAAACTGATGCTCTAACTTCCTCCTAACCTCTTGCACATTAAGACACTTCTTATAATGTTTGTCCTTTGCAAAAATATATATAAATCCTCATATTAAGCCTAAAAGTTGGATAAAATATCATTTTAACACATAAGAACATGGTAAAAGGTTAAGACATGCTATTATGAGCTTAAGACACATTAATATCCTTTTATAATTAATCTAAACTATATCAAGACTTTGACCATGTTTGACAACATCAGGACCTCATAAATGACCTATAGGGCTAGACAAGTATACATGAGACCAAACCTTGGACCAAAATAAGAAATGACTAATGTGACTATATAAAGACCATCTATGACCATTTAAGACCATGATAAGACCACATACACATATAGATAATCCCATGAAAAGTTTAAATTTAGAGGGATTGACCCACTTTGACTTGAGGTCAAATTTGGTCGACAATTTAGTGATTCATAGGGGTGGCATTCCTACAGTGCTAAATGGACTAGTAACCTTGTTTTTTCATTGGGAAATGGAGTCATTTGCACTTAGTTTCAAACCTGACCAGACTTTGACTATGAAAATACATTCTAATTTGACCTTCAAACACACAAAACAAAGACAACACACAAAGAAAATAAATAAGACTCACACATGTGCTATCCAACACTTAGGGAACACAATAAACAACATGAGAAAAATAACTATATACAACTAATCTAAAAACAACTTCTTCCTCTTGGATCAAAGGGGAAGCTTGTACTATCTCTTGTTCTATGAAATGAAGGATGAAATGTAATAAATTACTTCTTGACACTTGATCTTATTGTCTTCATCTCCTTCATGCTTTCCAATCCTCTTGACATGTTCTCAAATTAAGTAATGTAAACTTCAAACCAATCACCTATGAAGGTGAATTCCTCTTGTGTTTTAAAAACCTTCTCATGACCTCTCTTGATGTTTGTGTCTATCTCAAACATGGACATCTCATGAAGTATAGGAGTATCCTCAATCATGGTACCTTGGAGGTTGTCATATTATCCTTTAAGAAACAAGACATCTTCAAAAACATCTTCAAACTATCCACTAGTGGTTGTAGGCTCTTGAAGAGTTTCATATTCATCACAAATCTCTTTGAACTTCTACCACATATCATCTTGGTCTATGAAGTTAACAACAACTTCAACCTTTATTGGTTTGTCAAATTCAATCTCTTGATCATCTTTAAGAGTGTCATAGTCATCATAGATTGCTCCATCATGGAATTGAGACTCTTGGTGGTGTTCTTCAAGACATGTTTTCTCAGTAAGAGTCTTACCTTAATTATCAACAATCTAATTTCACTCTTTTAGATTTGCTCTCTTCTCAAAATTTTCATACTCCCTAAATATGTGAAAATAGGTCTACCATATGAGACTCAATAAACTCAGTCAATATTATGTTCCCCTCAAAATCCTTCTTTTCCATGCCTTGATCAACCTCTTCATTGACCAAGGTGGCACTCTTGGCATCCTCTTCATGGGAAACTACAAACTAATCTAGATCATCTCTTTCTTCATTCAAAAAGACTTATTTGTGTTTGTATTCATTAAAGGGAGTACCAATAGTGAACTCTTCATCATAGACACTTGAATCATCTTCACCAACTACAATTAATCTTAATCCTCTTCACTTATCTCCCTTAAGATATATTCCTCTTCAAGAAGGGATATGGTGAGAGGGTGATGCTCAAGTTAATGAGTTGAAGAGGGAGTATGAAGTATAATGTATGGCTCATGGATGGATTCAGGAATGAAGGTTTCTTAAAGGAACTCTTTGAGAGATAGAAATTTGAATTGGATAGTAGAACGGACATCTTCTTCAACAATATCTTCATTTTTTTCATAGCCTTCTTGATGCTCTTCAACAAATATAAATTCATCTTCAACCTTATTAGTTAGAGTCTCATTCTTGTTTTAAATGCACTCTTGGATAGACTTCCAAGATATAAAATCTATAGATTTTTGGGAAGAGGATAATGGGGATTGATTAGACACAAATATTTCTTTGTATTCAACATCTTGATTTTGACTCTCGTCAAGTCCTTTCATCTTCAAGTCCAACTCTTTGATTTTCCTATCTATAATTTCTTGGAATAGATTCTCTTGAAGGTGATTAGTGGCTTCATGAAGATAATGGAAAAAGAGGGATAATATAATGTAAAAGAGTACTCTTTAGGAGGGATGAGAGAGAGATTTGCATACTGATTATTCTTTTCCTTCAAATCCCCCATTTATACTTGTTTCACCTTGCCCACTCCATGAATTCACCAATTGATTCTAGCTTGGAATATTGAAAGACATTTTAGGGGGTTCTTGAGAAATAGAAGTGGAATATTGGATTTAAACAATATGATAATATATAACAATCTCCTTCTCCTTTTGAATGTTCTCTTATATTGAATTCCAAGAAGGGAATGCTTGAGGAACACATGAAGGACTTGGAACACTTGGAATCTCACTTGGAGAGGTCTCTTGAGGGAGAATGGGTGGCATATATGAGAGCTGAGATGGAGTGTAAGAACACATATAAGTTTGATGGAATTGGACCCATTTTACTTCATGAACTCTTCACATATATTCTATTCTTTTAATGTGACCACTTACATCCAGCATTTCACTTGAGAGGCTTTGCCAATTTACTCTCTCAATAGGTTCCCATTCTTCTTTGAATAGTTGAAATGAATCTCTCATGTCATAAATGAGATGATTAGGGATATCTTGACCATAATACCTTTGTGTATGGAGTTCTAACATGTATCTCTCATATCCTAATATAATTTTCTTCAAAATTTAAATAGATTAGTTTGAGGATTAACTAGTGACATCTTGAGCTTGAGAAGGCTACTCATATACAACATCATGGTCATATAGAGGGAAATTAGGCTAATAATAGGATTAACATGAATAATAATAAGGGTAAAAAACTTGATAAGTCTATTTACACACATATTTTGGGTCATACCACGGCTAATAATAAGGTATAAAATGAAATATCTCTTCATACCTAGCCATCCCAACTTCATCAATCAAAGGAAAACATAAGATACTATCAAATAATTTTCAAAATAAGTACCTGGGCTAATAGAACCAAATTATTACATTCAAAGTCACCATTGATGTTTTTTTTATGACTCCTAAGGTTGATAGGTATAAAAACAACACCAAAAATTCTTTCACAATGTTGGACCTTAATCCCACTGGGTGTGCCAAAACTGTTATGCATCAAATTTGCAACCTTTGAAAGGTAGCTTAGACCTTCCAAATTTGATGAAACATGGAAAAAAATCAATTTTGTGGGTACCCTATTAAAGAGGTGAATATCTAGGTTAAAATTCTAACTCCCCTTGATGAATTAGTTAAGCTCAAACACTACTCTAACACTTGCTAGGAAAAGGGAGAGAAACCTACTCTAATAGATGTGATGCACCAAATATGAAATGATTACTAATAACCAAATATAATTTAACTTTAAAAAAGATACTAACCTACACATTACACTAATCCAAATCTCCCTCTCTACGTCAATGTTTCTCTTGAAGGTTTTTGAAGCAAGCTTGAGCTAGGAGGACTAGTAAAGAGATCATGACATGACACTTATAAAATACAACTCACTAAACCCATACATAATTAATTTAAACACTTAAAGAGACCTAAAAATAAGTTTCAAATTGAACATGAATTATCAACAAGTTCAAGCATGCCAAGGAAGTAAACCTATCACTTGTCAAGATCAACTAATCAAGCATACATATTAAAACCAATCCATAAAGAATGTAAAACTTAGTCATTATTTATTGATCAAAGGATGTAAATGGGTAGGGATTCACCATACCAAAGTGGATGATCCAAACTTAGCCAATTAAGTCCAAATATATAGATAAATTGAGAGAAGAAGATAAGGTCATAGGAGAGAGATATATAAGTGTTTCATGAGTTACAAATAAAAGAGGAGTTATAAAACTATCTCAATAGGCTCTAAATTCCATTTGTAGCTCCTCTAAAGATGTTTCCTTGCTCCAAGTTGTGTACGAGTTAGAATAATTTATTTAAAATTTAATGACTCTATCTCATTTTTTGTGATATATTAGGACCCTTCTAAATGTATTGAAACTTCGATATTTCACCAACACCACTATTCAAGGCAATCTTCTCAATAGGTAGTTATAGGTGTTATTAGGATAATAGGTATTGTGTATTAAAATTGAAGGTACACATTTTCTTCATAAATACTCAATTTAAACCAAACATAGAATCATATAATTACCTCAATTCATAGGTTTTCAATCTCAAGTTTTGGTGTACAATTTAATATAATTTTTTACAATGCAGACCTACACATCTGTAGACCTATAAGTTTGTAGACCAATAGGTATGCATTCCTTATGTTTTGGAATTTTAAGAGGTAAAAATTGGAGTTAATAAGTTTGAATCCAATTAATTTATGTTTAATTTACTTAATAATTATACTAAGACTGTTATACACCCATGTCAATGCAAGATAACCCTTCCAAACTCACTTATGCAAGAAGTTTCAAAACATAGTCTGCTTGCTAGGAACATGATGCCACTAGAGGACTAGTAAAAAGTAGTCATATTATTGGAGAAAATTTAATGAATTATAAATATTATTAAACATTAAAACATCCCTTGTATGTATTGAAACCTTGTGGAAATCTCTAAAAAAATGAAGGAACTATGATAGTCTTCTTTGACATATATGTAAAATGGAACTTTCTTATCAATCCAAGCCCACACATGTGAAATTAAACTTGGGTAATGTAAAAGAAGCTTTAATAGACCCTTTATATCCTATTTAATATATTTAACTTGTTGCAAACTACCATTTTGAGGAGAAAGATTGAGCATGTGTAGTTGACTAGTTATTTTAGACCACCTCCTAGTCATAGTGATTGTTCATAAATGAGAGGGGATGAATTTGTAGATAAATTACATGGATTTTAATATTACTAGTACCCCATCCTATTGAAAAAATTTTAGGTTCTAATTCTCTCTCCTCTATTTGTAATGAACACTTAAAATATGCCTTTAGTAGCTTGCAAAGAGAGTGATAGTGGTTTTGAACAAAATTTTGAAATTTTTGGACCTATACCTACATCTAAAACATGAATCAACTTGTGGGATATTAAAGGACACTTGTAAACTATTTTTTACCTAAAAGGTGATCTTATAAGGTCATATAAGAGTCTTCAACTACTTTTTTGGAGTCTAAACTAAGGTAACTAACTAGTTCTAACATGAAAATGATTCTCTAAATTACTCCTAACCTCATGAACATTAAGACACTTTTTGGAATGTTTATCCTTTTCAAAAGTATGTAAAAATACTCATATTAAGCCCAAAAGGTGTCTAAAATGTAATTTTAGCACATAAAAACATGGTGAAAAGTTAGGACATGATATTTTGACTATAAAAAGCCTTTGAACATGTTTGCTAACATCAAGACCTCATAAATGACATGTAGGACTAGAAAAGTCAACATGAGATCAAACCTTGGACCAAGATAATAAATGACTTATGGGACCATATGAAGGCCATCTAAGACAATTTAAGACCATGAAAATACCACATAAAAGTTTTGATAGTCCCAATAAAAGTTCAAATTTAGAGGGATTGATGTATTTTTACTAAAGTTCAAAATTTGGTCAATAGGTACACAAAGGACTTACAAGATATATCCAAAGTAGTTAAATAATTTAATAGGCATATATAAAATACTCTTAGGCATATAGTTATACCTCTTTAGGTTGGTTCAATGATAATGGCTACTCTGTTTTCATTATTAAAAGCACATGTGTCTTTAACATGTTATTAGGATGCCCTTGGATACAAAAGTTCTATGCAGTACCATCCATAGTATATTGATGTCTCAAATTTATCCATTATAATAAGGTGATCAAAATTTTAGGAATTATATATGAATACCCTATATAGTTATTTATATCTCTTCATTCTCTCCCACCACAACTATAGTTGGTTATTACATCTATTTAAGAGCTTAGTATAGAGACAATTATTTCAATTATGCAAGATATTTATATATAATAAATTTATAGGAGAGTGGTAGACCCTCCTAGATAGTATGATTAATATCAAAGAGTTATTTAGAGTTTAAATATATATTCATATTATATAGTTCATCCTAAGGAAATACCTTGGATATTTCAACATGTTTCATAGTGAACACAGGTAGTGAATCCTTCTACTCCTATACAATGAACTCCACCAAGTCCTACACACTTTAAATTTGAGCATCCTACACATGATTCTATGAGTATGACCAATAAAGTTACATTATAACACTTGATTCCTTTTTAAATTTTGATTTATCTAGATATAGTTTTTAGGATTACCCTTTATTTAGGATAATTTATTTTATCTTAAGTTTTTTCCTTTATAAATAATTTATATTTATGTGAATTTTTAATTCACATAAATCCATATTACTCTAGGTGTCACTCTCTCCTTTTTTCTCTCTTAAGATTTGGGAGTTACTTTCATGAGTAACTCCTCTCTCCACTTGGCATACACCTTCCTTCCCTTGTAAGGGATTAAGACACAATTGTCACATACTTGGAGGGCTTGTAAGGTCATAATGGGGCTTTGTGTAACTCCCATTTTTCTCCTCTATCTCTATAAAATATATCTTCCTCTCTTCCTTCTTCACTAATATTCATCTAGCTCTCTCTATTCTTCTCTTGTGCTTTTGATCAATTTTTTACTTGTGGAGATATTTGTTACAAGCCTTATAATAAAATCACATGGGTTTTTCTATGATATGTTTAGTTTCCCACTTTAAATCTCATATCTCTTTTGTTTAATTTTTATAGGTAACTTAGTCTTTTATGCATTCTTGTTTCTCTCACTTTCATGCTTGTCATTAATGACATTTCTTGGGTTAAAATTATTTCAGTAGCACTTTTTATATTCACAAAGTTACTCTACCATTATATGATACAGTTATACAATATTGTCATCCCATTGATGGGATCATTGACTAATTTATTTTACATTTTCACACATTTAAAAAATAAAATAAAATTTAAATACGTTAAAATTTAAAAAAAGTTCAAAAAATTCAAAATAAAAAAATTCAAATATGTCAAAATTAAAAAAAAAAACATTCAAAATATTCTCAAATAAAAGAAATTCAAGATTTGAATATGATGTGATTTGCTAGTTTAATTATTTTCATATGTTATTTATCACATATTTTGGTAGATAACATATTATTTTTCATAAACACATGATTTTAAGGAAGTATATGAGTGTGATACAAGACATACACATTATACATGGATTATTATATGTTGGACTCCCTTCTACTTAGTGGCCATGTCTATGATGAGGGAATATATATATATATATATATATATATATATATATATATATATAAAACTTCTATACCATGTTCAACTACTTATCTTACAAGTGTCTTGTTAGTTACTCACATCTTACATTGTGCTACATGTGTATGTTACGTTGATATGATGTGACATTGATACATATGTATGGTGTAGAATATTTTTTCCTTCTTCTATATTCATTTGATGTTGTTACTTTACATGATAGGATAGGCATTACTTGCTTATTCTATGTGGCCTTTTGGCCTTGTGTGTGCAACATTTTATGTTATTTACAAAAAAATTATGTCCTTTACATGTAGCCCTTGGCCTTGTTTTTTTGACACATTCATGTCCCTTATCTGTAGCATTTGGTATCATGTCTACAATTTCATGACATTTTTTATTGTGTTTGTTGATCTTGCTAGTGGTACCAAGATCCATATCATTCACTTTCACTACATAGGCTTATTTAAAGATGGTTATTATACTGCATGCCTTATTGTTATATATATCTAGACATGACACGTGTATGTTTTTCATTACATATGTTTCATACATGTATAAATGACATACAATAAACTATTACAAAATATTATCTACATGTTTACATGATTATACATGATCCTATCTTTATCACATGATATTGTTAATATTTATTTTGAGATGAGTTACTTATAAGCTACATCCCTCATCTCAAAAGGGATAATTATAGCGGTATTGTCTTAGATTTTCAATTCTCTATGAGTAAAAAAAATCAAATTTTATGATATAATGTAGGTTTAAAATATTTATAGTAATTTATAAATCATACACATAATAGATATTGACACATTGATATAAATTGTTGGGCCATATAACATGCATATTGATGTAAGAGCATCATCAAGTATAATGTAAAGTTTGGTTTGATATATAAATGTTTGGTTTGGTAGGTCTTATTTAGACTTAAAATTTCATGTTTGGTCAGTAAGAATCCTTGTCAAGGTTTCATTTGTCATTTCTAGGTCATTTGATGGTGTTTCTAGGTTTCCTATAAAAACTAAAAATTCAAAAATTTGAGTTTGTTAATAATAATATTAAAGGATTTGGCATGTTATGAAAGTATTAATACTATTTTAAGGGGTATTTAAGGTATATTAACATTTTATAAATGTCTATAAATTTTATATTCAATCAAAACTTGTCCTAACACCAATCTAGATGTATCCAATGTAGGTGAAAGGCTAAATTAAGTATGTTTTAGGATAAGTAATAAATTGTTAAGATATTATAGTTACATGAAACAAAAATACAAGTTTATAACCATTACAGGATGAGACAAAAAAAGTAACAAAAACAAGTTTGAAGTTGCAGGTTTTCAGAGAGGTTAAAAATTATCCACAGGAGTTTATGTAATAGTTTTTGGAGATATATGAATAAAAAGAAATTTAGTTATGATTTTGGATATATTTTTATAATTTTAAATATTTAATTAATATATATATTTTTTAAATTTTTATTTAATTACATTATTACAACATTGTTTATGTTGCAGGGTTGATAAGATAGTATAGGTCTATTATAGTATAGAAAAGAGCAAGTACAGTCAAGGAAATTATGTTTTATTTATTTTTTAGAATTTTTAAAAGTATAAAATTATATTTGATTTTATATAATTTTTTTATAGACCAAATAAAATATAAATATATCATCAAATTCAAATTATCCATTTTTGTTAGCTCTTGGTCTACACACATAAACAAGGGTTTTGGGTGCACTAAAACTTTCATAACTTGAAAATAAACCTTTAAAATATTATGAAAATTTTAGGATATATGAATAGATATTTTTATAAGGTTTTTAAACTATTTTAAATTTTTTATGGGTATATATACTAATATATTTTCAAAATACAGTAATCATGCATGTAGATGAGGGTTTTAGAAGGATTTAAGAAGACTAAAAAGTGCATAACTTTGAAATGAATAACTAAAATGAGATGAGAAATTTTCGGAATGTTTAATAGGATTTTAATGACCTTTAAAAATTTATTTAAAAATTTTAAGGTACTTTTATAAGAATTTATTGGTAAAACTTAGACTTGCAGTCCTAGAACAAGGTCTAAAACCTCCTATTGGTAGCACTAAAATCACCATTACAAGAAAATAACTTATAAAAATGGATTTAAATTTTTTAAGGATGTATAATAAAATATTTTTATGTGAAAAATTTTAATACATATACAAAATAATCCTACAAGATAAAATATCATCAAAATTAGTCAATAGGTCTAGTTGTTAAGGCCTAAAAGGATTGTTTGGTGATTGTTTGAAAGAATCAAGTCTAAAGATGAAAAAAATTAAAGTGGAAATAATTGAGTATAAATTATCTTAATAATATTAATAATACATAATAATATGTGTTGTGTTGATCATAATTAAGGAATAAGGCTAGAAAGAGCCTAGTACTACTCAAAACAAGACTTAGTAAAAGGCTACTTACATCACATATGCACTCAATTTACAAAGTATCAAGTATAAATTCATAAAAAATTGGATGCATATGTAAAAAAATTACATGTTTCACATAAAATTATATTTGAACATATATATGCATGACATTCTATATCATTTGGCATAGATTCAATAGACATGATGTTGGTTCATGCAATTATATATATTTTCAAATTCAAGAAGGCATGCTATTGGTTCATACACATATGCACTAAAATATAATTTAAAGATTCAATGGAAATTTTTTATTATTTAAATTTAAATATATTAAAATTATGGTCATGATGGGGGTGTTACTATTCTTCATTATATTTCAGTCATGAAAATAGAATATAGATCCATCAATAGTAGTGTATTTAATTTTGTTACATGTAATGTACATTTGATTCTAAAGACACTCAATGACCTTGGAATTACTTCTATAAAACTTATTGTGTGGTTCCATATTTTGTTATGGGTGATCTGTGTTTGAGTCTAGTGATACTCAATGGCCTTGGCATCACTTCTAATGAACCCTTCTGGTTCCAAATTCTTTTGGATTGATAAATTAGGTATTTATCCCCATTCATGAGAGTTTGAGTATGCTTATTTATAACTCAATGGATTTATTAGTTATTCCTAATTGGTATTATATAAATCTCAAATTTTATAATGGTTTAACATGAGTAACCATCTGTCCAAGTTTTAAAACAAGGGGGCACATTTGTCCAATGCTTCATCATATTTCATAGGTTACAAGGAAATATAGTTTCATCTCCATGTAAATTTACTCCTTGACCTCCTTTCAATCTCAAATTTAAAAGTTAAATATTTTTCAATTTTTAAATATGGACATTGACTAATTCATGTATTATTACAAGGTTTTATAAAATGGTGCCTTGCAAAATTAGAGTTTCCTATCAAAATATAAAGTGTGTTATACACACTCAAATTTAATATTTTTCCTTTACTCTATAAATTTAATTACTATAATAAAAGTGGGGGGGGGTGCATATACCTAAATATAGTCAAAGACACTTGAAAATGTTGATTATTAACATGTATTAATCCACTTTACTTACATGACTCTTATTCACCATTCATCTCATAATTTTATCTATATCTGGGCTTGATCCCTCTATTCACCATCACTACTACATAAGAATTTCTAAGTTAGTGCTGAAAATACCTTATATCACTCTTAGACTATTTCAAACCTTAGGAAAATTGTCCCTTATTTTTTTGGATAGGTTTATGTTAGGAAAATAGGTTTGTTATCATGGACATGTCCACCTAATCTGGCCTTGTCCATGCACCACTTAATGACTAGTTTCCAAAATTTGAAATATTCATTTAGGTCATCCTGCATGTTTCACAAGTTCGATCAAGGAAATTATTCAAAAGTATAACTATATAAAAAATTTGAAACCCCATTTCAAAATTACTTGATATCTATCTGAAATATATGTATTACACTACTGGACATTAAACAAATCTACAATATTCTTCCCACATTCAATATAAATCATTAGGACAAGTCACAAATCAATTCTAAAGCATCTAAACTCAAGTCAAGTGATAATATTTTAAATTATCAAACCAAAATTTATAGTTTCATACATATAATCAAGTAGCAAAAATGCACAATCACACTAAGTGGGAAAACTACGTGTGGCTTGATTTCCTCCCCAAATTATCTAGATATGTAGGCAATGGTCAATCATTATGTCAGGTGATTGGGGTCAGCTCATCCCACTAAAATTTCCCTTAAATTTTTTAGGTTTATTTCTCTTATAAGTTCCCTTAGGGGTTATAAGGAAAATAAAGGAAAATAGAGGTTTACATATGGTACCATTATAATCTAAATATATCAACATCCTCAATAGAGACATGCACATGCGAAGAAACAATTAATGTTTTGTCATCTTTAAAATAAATAATTATACAATCAATAAATATGAACACACTATGATGATATACAAATAACATGGGTTTGCCCAAACGCAACCATAGACTGCTTCCAAATTTGAATTGTCATAGTCTTGTTTTATCTTGTTTCTCACTATCAAACATTTGATACAATCAACTAGAAACCAATTTTTTTAAAGTATCTTACTCTTGGTTATACTTACTATTTTTAGTATATGCCCCATTGTCAATAAATTTAACTTTTTTTTTTTTTAAATTTTGATTTATACTTAAATTTCATATATTACAATTCAAATAATATTTTAAAATTTTATACCTATTAAATACTATTAAATTATAAACAAGGTAAAATTTTTGGAAACCTTTGGGTCCTTTTGAGAGCTAGAAACCTAAAAAAAATAAGAGGGAAGTGTAATGGGATGTGCTAAACCAAATCATCCCAATTTATGATTAGATTCTACCTACATATACACATACTTTAAGGAGGGAATAAATCCACATGTAGTTCTCCCACCTAGTATGATTATGTAATTGTGCTCCTTGACTATACACATGTAGCTAGAAGCTCAGATTTGATACTTAACATGGCTAGATATTGAATTGATTTGAGATGTTTTAGACTTTATTTATGATTGATCCTAGTGATTTATATATAATTTAGAAAGAATAGTTAACATTTTATCAATGTGTAATAGTGTAATACAAAAATACCAAATAGTTATCAAGTCGTTTTGAAATGAGGTTTTGATTTGATTATATAGTAATCATTTTGAATAATTTCCTTTAGTAGAATTATGAAATGTGTGGGATGACCCAATGAATACTTTTAATTTTGTAAACTAGCAGTTAAATGGTGTAGGGACAAAGGCCATGCTAGATGGATAGGTCTGTGATAGTGAACTTGTTTGCCTAACATGAACTTGTCCCAAGAAATTAAGGACAACTATATGGAGGATGGAAGTAGTTTGAGAGTGATATAAGATAGTTTGAACATTGAATTGGAAATTATTGTGTAATACTAGTGATGAAAAGAGGGGTCAAGCTTTCATATATATTAAATAATAGATAAATGGTGAATAAGAGTCTTGTAAGTCAAATGGTTTAAGATATGTAAATAATTAACATTATCAAGTACCTATGACCAGATTTAAGTATCTACAAAATGGAAATTTGATTGATTGAAAGAAAATAATACAAAATTTATTATGAAGTCTCTACTTGGAATGACAAAACAATGTCAAAAGGTGTAGAATATGAATTTTTATCTATTATGTTTTATGAAAAATCTATGTTGGCTTCCTTGGTCTTTAATAATATTTTCCAATCATACTAGCTTTGCAAGAACATAGGCAAATCAAAGAAAACTTATTATAATAATTATTTTGTGTTTTTTTTTGGTAAAGAAATTTGCACATGTTTTGTTAATTTCAAAACATATGCTTACACATACACACATTTATTGACATTACTCTTTATTTTTTTTTGATAAATGCATTATGTCATCCATGTATACTTTGAAATATTCCTTGGAACAAAATGTAAAGACATAAATAAAATGAATTTCTAGTTGTGTATAAGTGCATATATTAGAAAATAAAAATTGTATGAGACAAATCCAATAAAATAAAATCAAAAGATGTTACTTTTAAATTATTGTTTGCTTCCTTTATGATTATCTAATTTTTGATTAATTATATTTTCATATGTTTTTTTTTTGTTTTATGATCATAAAAAAATATTAGGATGGCCAGTCCAATATACATCTCTCTCAAACATATGAATATATATTTTTATCATAATTGGACCACACATCGATATTTTATTAATATATATTTTTTTATTAAGATGATATTGTAGATTATAATTTAACATATGATGTTTAATAAGAAGTTAATTTTTTAGTGCATATAGCCATATTGACATTGAAGTATCCTAGTATAAATGTATAAGTGTTTAATGATATGTTTGACAATAGTTGGTTAATAGTCATTGTAATATGTGAAAGAGATGCAGTTGGCGATGCATATATATTAATAAGTGTTAATGTTTGGCCATGGACAATGACAAATGCCAATAAAGATTATATATATTCATTTTTAAATTACAATTTAATTATGAAAGAAACCTATATTTTTTCAAAAATCATTATTCCATGAACATAATTTGTTGACATATAGTTAAAGCTAGGTAAAATAATTTCTATTGGTATAGAAACAATATGAGTTTTTTAAAAGCACAGTATATCAGCATATATTAAGTCATAATCATGTATGATATATTATTTGTGATCTTGAAGGATACATGTATTAGGTGAAGAAAAAATAGGGCATGATTGAAAATCAAAAGAAGCAAAATAATTTTGTAGCAACCATTTTTATTTTGAATAGAGATGGGCCATTTATTTGGCTATTAATTGTTTTATATGTATTTTTTTTGGTTAAAAATGTAACAAGAAAAGCATATCCATATTTATAACAATGTGTAAAGTTATATAAAGTAAGCCATGTTGTGTCACTCCTTTATGATTAAATGCAATGCCATCCATTGTAAGTCCCTCTTATTTATGTATCGTGTGTGCACATGTAAGTTTAAACTCAAACTATTTATGTCCTATTAAATATTGTGTACAAGATGTATTTTGTATTAGTCTAGATATTCAAATAATTAACACCTAGGATGGATAAATGGTGTCAAGATAAAATTAAACATCCTTTGTAATCTATTGACAACTAGTAGTAGGATCATTAAATTTTATCCATATTATGCCATATTTATTAGGCTTTGTGTATACATTGAAAATTCCATCATATCCATTGACTAATTCATCTTGTATATCATAATTAAAGGAAAATAGTTTAACCAAAATATACAATATAATATTTTTTTGGTATTTTAGCTACACATGCGTAATTTTTTTTTCATCATAGCATGCATCTTTTGTATCTAGTGCATTGATAACAAGGTGTTCTCCAGGTGAATTTTCTAACATGTTTACATTATGGGTGTCAACATCACAATTTTTGAAAACATAATTATGTAAATCTAGGATCGTATGGTGTTGGTTAGAGTAATTTGTCATTAGGATATTTTAAATTACTTTTGTATGTAAATGTACGTGTATTCTATTCAGAATAGAATAAAATGTTGCTTTTTTATGCATTGTTTGGTTTAACTAGTAACATTTAACACGTTATTTCCATAAGTTTTATGAAATTAATTATGTATTTAATTTTGAAAATTTGAAAATAAGGAAGTCATGGATAGGTTGTGCTTGGTAGAAGTCACCTATATCAACATTTCTAAAAAGTTTAATTGGAATATGTTTTATATTGCATAAACATTTGTCAATAAAATCCAATGACCTTAATCTTACCAGTGAAATATAATTTATGAGGATAATATGTAGCTACTAATAATGTTTTGATAATATATCCATTAATTCTATACTTAATGGAATGAATTATTTTTTGTTAAAATATAGAAGAAAATTTGAATGCAATGTTACACCTACTACATTATGAGTTAATTTTACTTTATATGCCAATATAAATACTTTTGGTTTTAATTAATTTTACTCTATATGCCAATATAAATCCTTTTGGTTTTAATGAACCATCATGAAGGGAATTACTATAAATGAGAATAATGTTTTCATATATATTTTTATGTAAATGTCTTTCTAATGCCTGCACTTCTGATCAATAAAAAGCATAATGGCTTTGTTAAGTCACTACTTTTTTTAATATAATGTATTTTATAATTGATTGTTACTCTCTATTAAACACATTTATTTGGGCATAGTATTATTAATTGCTTCATATACATGGATATTTGCCTATTTAAAATGGCTTGGAATTGAAATTATGAGTATCAATTATCTGCAAGGGAAGGTCAAGTCTTATGTCATATTTTTCTTGGAATGAATTTTTTATTACTCTTGTGAACTTGTTGCATTAACATCACAAGTTTAAATTTCAAATTCTTGAATGCCATTATAAATGCCACCCCATTTACGATTGATATTGCAAGTAAAATATGATTCATTCACTTGCATGTTATTGCATGAAATGGATATACATGTTTCCATGTTAAGAATAATATTTTCAAATTAAATTCATCTATTATACAAAAAAACATATAACAATAGCCTTTCCTAGAAACCGTTTTCAATGTCTAAATATTTATTATAATTGATAAAGCATATAAAATATGGTTTGAAATGTTACACACATTTTTTCTCATTTTTATTATATTTAGAAATAAATTCAGTAAGACAAATGATATGAATAGCTTTTAGTCTTGTCATATACCAATAAATTATAAATATACATATTATGTTATAAAAAAGACTTGGTTATTGATCTAACAATATTGGCGGCTTTAAATGAATGTATATTATTTCAAACAAAAAATGTTTATGAATATACATTTTATTGAGATTTTTTTCAATGGAAATGAAATTACTATATGTGTAGTTTCTTGAACTGAAATCTATTATGAATTGAGAAATTCATTACCAAGTTTCTATATCATTTATATTGCATAAATGTTTCATGTTTATGTTCTTTTTGTATTATTTTGAATGTTCATGTAATTGATATATGAATTTTGGTCATGTATGAGATATAATATGACGCATCATAATAAGAATTAAGAACAAATTATGCATTTGTATTGGCATCCCATATTGTTGGTATGTTTTTTGAGAAGTTATTAGTCCATATTTGTGAAGGTTATCTATCCAATAGTATCATTGGTCATTTTAGTGTAATTCAAATTAATTATATGTATTCAATTTCATTCATATTCAGCTCATTTAGAAACATGGAAAATGAAAATGAATGTTCATAATGTTTACTCTTAAGTAACAAGAAATTAGTATGTGCATTTTCAATTGAAACACTATCAATTTCTTTCTAAAGTTCACTTATCTTTTTAGAAGGCATTGATGGCAAAGGAAAATTATATCTATATTTTTTTAAAATTTTCCTCTATAACAAATATTTGTATGATTGTGTTAATGTAATATTTATATGTTTAAAGGTAAGTCAAGAGTGTTTCAAGTTATAAAAATATCTATAAAATGTTCAATAATAGAAGTTAGAATTTTTATATAGATGGGTGCATCTTTATCCATGTCAACCAATGACTATGTGAATTACATCTATTTTGGAATTCAATAACCAAAAATAAATAAATGTTGTCTAAATAATTTTTCATCTTGGAAAATAAATTATTTCAATGCATATACTTTATGTTTATAGTAACGAATACAAGTGATCAGATCTTTTCTCACCCAAAAATTATCTTCATCCTAAAATTTAAGTTGTAGCTCATTATAATAGATAATTTTATTATGTTTGTCACATAGTTTTGTTAATTCAATCTCAAAAGGACCCCAATAATGTTTGACATTATAAAAGGTATCAAAGAATGTGGTGGTCCTAATTGACATATCATTGGATTTTTTTTAATTTATTGCAAATACTAAGGAGATACACATATTTTTTTAAATCTATGATTCCAATATCATATTTTAGTAACTTCTCTAGATTTGGCTTGTAATTAACATATTTTATAATAATTTTCTTCCTTTTAACTGACCTACTTTGATTCTTAGCCATATGCATTTAAACACTTGTGAAATGATAAATTTTATTGATTTTTAAAAAATACCAATTGCCTGGTATTTAAATTTGTAATCAAAATGTATTAACTCCCAATTTAATAATTCATTGATAGGATAAACTTTTCATGTCATTTTCATCATGGGGCCCAATGAAAAAGAAGGTATTGTAAAATTATTTTATTTTGGATACTTGACTTAAAATATTTTGAGTGGTCATTGGTCTTATGCCAGGGAAATATTTATTGTTTTCTCTTGAAAACCATGAATGCAACTTACTTCTGTGAATCCATGAACAAATTGTCTATTAGAATGTCATTTTTAGTGTCACTATCTCTTTCCACATCAATGTAAATATCTAATTTTTATTTTATATTGAAATCAATATCATGCATGAAATAGTTTTAATATTTATTTATTTATAAATTTTACATGTGATACAATTCTTTTGCTAAACTATTTTTAAAAAATTCCATTATAATTTTGGCATGTATATTTCATTATTGGTATGGGTCTTTATATTCCAAGCATCTTTTTAGCTGAATTGTAATATTTTTGGTTCATCTATAGTGTGTGGTAATACTATTTAAATGAGATAAATATTTGAGGGAACATTGATGATTGTTCCTTTTAATCTTAGTTTATATTTTTTGTGCCCTAGTTCTTTGATCTGTGCAAAATATTTTCAAAGTACACTAAAAACTCTTATAGTTATATGAGTAATGAAACATATGGCAATGACATATTGAGGTTTATATGTTTAGGAATGCATATTTTGGTAGATTTTAAACTTTTAAAGATCAAGATAAACTATGAAATATATTTTTTATATTTGAAAATATATTATTACTCCCATTTAAAGTAAAATATGTTTTTTTCAAGATATCACAAAATTCACGATGTTAAATTTGAAATTTAATTGATTGCATATTTAAAATGAATCTATGGATGCATCTATAATTTATTATTTAAATATTTAGATGCAATGCATATAATTTGATTCTCTCTTAATTTATTTATGCACTACACATTTCACAATTTATAGGGATAATTTGTGTGTCTGTTTTAAGGCATCTTGTGTTTATAGAGGTCTACCAAAAATAAATATATTAAAGTTTTTATTGTTGATAGATAATCATGAACATGATCCATGACTAAGTTATGAATATACATGCTTTTTACATTATTTTTTTCAACAAAATTTATGTTCTTTTTATTTTATATGTTTCTATGAGACATACTAAATGACTATGAATATGTATTATCCAATATAGTTTCACTTTCACTAGAAGGAAAATTTGCAATGTTTATTGCCATGGCTTCATAATGCACATGGTATGCATTTGATTAAAAAAAATATTTATATGTTAGTTTTGGTTGTATACATGAAAAATAAATAGTAACTATGTTTGTGATTTTTGATGACAATAACTATATTTTAACATTAATAAAAAAGGAAATCCAATCAAAGAAAAATGAACGTCCTATGTTGTGACCTTGAATATATGGAATTCTAAGGGAAATGATATATCCTCTCTAATTTGAAATATTTGGTTTGTTTCATATCATCTTATTGTTAGATACTAATGCATATAATAATTTTATTTTTCATTCCCACCTGAGAGTGCATTAAAAAAATATTATATGATATTATGCCTAAGAGAAGGTATGTCAAAATATTCATTGGAAATTTGTAAAATAGAATTAAACAAGATTTATTCACAATCAAAGATACTTTTTTCAATACCATAAGAACCTTATGTTCCTAGACCATGAAAAATGTAAGACCAAAAAAATTGAATATGTTTGTAACTAGTTGATACAAGAATATCTACACTCATTTTATTATACTCATGATTTTTTCTAGTAAAATGGTTCATAATGGTCATGAAGTGAGATTTCATCATGAAAAAGATGAAATAATGGAAGCATGCAAAATCCTGTACTAAATTTTAAATAGTTGTTGACTCTTATGGATGACCAAAACTATATTTACACATTAAGACATTTTTCCAACCATTGAATTAAAAAAGTGTCACCCCATAACTCAAGTTATTGTTTACTTGAAAAATGTCGTGTAGAAAGTTTCACCATTTTACAATGTGACTTTAAATCCTTGCATTGTATATAACATTTAAGGATCTAACTTAAACTAAATCAAGATCAACACATATTGATCACCTTTATGAAAAAAAATTAAGAAATTATTAATTATTTTGTATGAATTTCAATATAATTATATTGGAAATGAAATAAAACATAAAATTCATCAAATAAGAAATCTATCATGAGATGATTTTGTGTGAGTAGTAGTTCAATATTTAGCTACTTGTGTTTCCTTAGACTATAAGTATCTATGTTAAGGGGATTCATAGAAAATGCACCAAATTTAAATTTAATTTTTAGGGATCTATGATCCATGCTCATAATAATGAGAAAACAAAAAAAATCTCTAATAATGTCAAAGCACGTACATTCAAACTAAAGAAAGAATATAACAACTAAGCATTAAAGGTGGAAAGAAAAATTACAAACATTGAAAATATTTTGATTTAAATATATCACAAACATCATCTCACACACACATATGGGATTAAAATCATTATACATACATCAAATTGGAGGAAAATAACCCTAATATATATAATAATTAAAAAATGCTTAAATGTATAATAAATAAAAAGTAATTTCTTTTTATATACACATAAAAGTAAAAAATGTTGTATTTATATTAAATATCCTTTCAAAATAAATTATTTTATATCCAACATATTTTTAAAAACCCTGATTTATGTGTTATGAAATAAAATGTATAATTTAACAAACACAATACACTGATTTGTAAATCAATAAAACAAGTTTGAAAATAGAATAAAAATGATTTGTGTACCTTAAACTAAAATTAAAAAACAAATAAATCCAACTATAAATAGTGACACCATATCAGGGGAGGGAATCAATATAATGTATATAATGTCTCTTTAAAACCAACTTGCACAAGAAGGGAAAAAATATCAGTCAAGAAAAAAACCCCATCAAGTCCAAAATAAGATCTAATCAAAACCTTAAAAAAAACTTATTCTATATTTGTTTTAAAATGAATAAAACTAGTTCACATTACTTTATAAATGGACAAATCAAGTTTACAAAAGAAGCAACGTGTTTTTCATACATTAAAAACAATGAACAAATAAAAATAAGCTAGATATGGGTAGAAATAATAGAACATGTAGATAAATAAACATATCATAGACAATATTTATAAGATCCCAAGCTGTATAAAAAAAGGAAAAATGTATGATTTAAAATAAATAAAAAATAAAATATGACTAAAACTCAAAACAAAAATCATTTTTTAGAATTTCATTCTTTTCATCTATTTACCACTAAAAATCCACTAAACCAGTTTGATTTTAACTAATAATCAACACATCCAATTTTTTTTGGCTTAAAATTACATAAATGTAGCTTGCATCACATTATATAAACTAGCTATGATTTTTGGTAGAAAAACTAATAAAATATAGAAAATTGTGCACCAAAAGATGTAGACACTATTGAAAACATTAAACCCAATTTGCCTTGGCTTAAAATTCAACAAACCCAATTTGTATCATGTTATACAAACCAACTATGAATGGAAATGGGCTAACCAATAATGTACATAAAAATTATAATATTATTATACATAATATTATATAATATTAGATATTATTTTTAGAGAGATTTTATCTCATAGTGCTAGATGAATAGTCTTTGTAGTGAAGTTGAATAGTTTTCAAGGAAGGTGAAATGAATATTCCTATTATGGCTATAAATACTGTAATCTTTATTCATTTGATTAATAAAAATATAATTTTGGTTTGCACCAAATTATTATTTTTTTCATTCCATTATACTTGGTTTGACATTAGTATTAGAGCATGTGTTTTCTCTAATTTATTTTTTTATCCCCCTTCCATATTTTTAGCTGCACTATCATATTAAATTCATTTATTTTAGTTTAAAAGAGATGTTTTTATTAAATTTTCTATATTTTGGAATCATGTAATTTTATCTATGTTTTAGTTGACTTGAGCCCTTTAGAATCAGAGTTTATTTTGATGAAGACCTGCTAAAATTATCCTAGATCTATGTTTATCTATATTTTTTCTATTATTTTGGCACTAAGATGGTTATTTAGACTGCATTCAATTATATTGGACTACATGTTTTCTATATATGGCTATGTTTGGATTATGTTAGCATTTAAAACTTTTAGTTTTAAACCCATACCTATTATTTTATCCTCATTGTTGGTTGTTAGAGGAATTTTATACTACTTTAGGATTTTTAGACTGTGTTTGACCTACCTTGAATGAGTAATGAGTTTGACACAAACAAATATTTTATTTTAGATGTGTGGTACTTCATTCATAGATGTGTGGTTATTAATTCAAGAGAATGGTGTGTTGATTAACCATATCCATACAAGGCAAAATATCTTTGTGGGAGTAGTACCTTCAAAGGTAAAGATAAGTTTCTTAAAAATAAATAAGAAAAGATTTGATTCAAATTATTTTTTTATGTTTTTATTGTTTGAATATAAAAGAATATAATTTTGATGCAAGAGTTTAAAAATTGGAAGATTTTAATATTAATTTTGAATTATTAGAATAATAAATAAGTCATTTTTGTAAACCAATACAATACCAAAAGTAATGTCCTTTTTCAAACAAATTTTGAAAACAAACAAATTATGTAAAACAAAAATAATTTTGTAACGTTAAGTATTGATGGTGCCTGTAGTTAACATTCATAAGTAATGTCATCATGATTGAATTATTTCAATTTTAGCCTAATATAGATACAACAACCACATTTGAGGCATCATCCCTATAATTTTTTGGGGAGAAATAAGGAAAAAAATTAATTTCCCCATTCCTTTCATTACCCATTCCTGACTATCACTATACTTGAATTAGAAAAAATAACATTGTAATAATATGGGGTTATTATGTCCACATACAAGGACTTAGTTCTAAGCAAGTGTCATAGTTAGTGTGAATAAGTTTTACATACTAACTAGGTACCATGTGCTTGTTTGATATCACATGATTTAATGTCTCTTTCAAATACCTTCAAGTATATAGAAAGAATGAGATTATTCCATATACCACTAGGTAAATAGGAATGGATAACACATATAAAGGTTTGGTATATTAGTCAGGTGGTATATAAAAAAGGGAACCTTTTGTAGTGATCAGGAACCATTCCATCTCCCTAGAAAATAAAACTACATTAAATGAGAAATATTGTTCACACAATACTAATGAAGAAGGACATATAACTAGAACGGTAAATATATGTGGAGAACACTCTCATATTCAATGACTTATGGTTTGACATCTGTGACAGGGATGCACAACTAACTAAACCAAAAGAAGAAAAGAAGATATAAACATGAAAGAATAATAATTCTAAAGTATTGTCCTTGATGTGGGACTTAGTTGATGGTGAGTTTTTTCATCATATACATGGAGAAAAAATTCTTGGGAAAAGATATGAAATTTAATGATTTGTATGATTCTTACTCATAATTTGAGTTCATAAACTATAGTTGAAATTGTTTAATATTGAGTTGAAGAGCAATGACATCATGAATTTGTCTTAAAAAATCCATGATATCAAACATGATGTTGATACCTTTAGTTTAAAAATTGATGTATGCATTCCTACCTACATAAAATGTCTTCTCCCTACATTCAACCTACTTGGAGTAATTTCAAGCAAGCAATCTATTAAAGTCTCACTTTTGATCAACTAATTGTGAAGATAGCCAAGAGAGAAAAAACTTTGGAAGAAAGAATAATTCCATATGAGAATGAATTTTCTATGCTAATCAAAAGGAAAATTCTTCCAAAATGTAGGAAATGATAAAGATAAAGGGGAAAACAAAGGGTGAGGTGGAAAATATGGAAAAAAAAATAAATAGTTAACATTAGGAAAAGTAAAATCACAAACACTATTTTTTTGTAAATGTTGTGAAAGAAACAGAGTCATGAGACCCATGAATGAAAAACATCATGGAAAAAATTCAAGTCTATCGTAAACAAAAAATCAAAAGAGGAAAAGAAGAAAATTTCAAAACCATACTCAACTTGTATTTTTAGTGAATGTGTGTTTTTCATCTTAGACAAATCAAATAATGACTTAGTGAGTTCAACCTAGGATAATGCTTGTGTTTTAGATATTGGTGCCATTCAACATATTAATTTATAAAGGGAATTCATTAAGGATTTTCATGAAAAAAGTTGTGATCCAATATATTTTACATAAAAAATAAATTTTGACTTGAAGGAAAAGGTTAAATTTGATAAAAGTCACCAGGGCTTCTAGACTTCATTCCACAAAATGTTCTATACCTTCCTTAATTGAAAAGATTTTTTTTGTCTTTAGTTTTCATTCAACAATAAGGCCACTCCATTATACTGTAATATTAAGAGGTTAAGGTCACAAAAAAATGGGATAATATAGTTGTTTTGATTGGATATTAAGAAGGGAATTTTCCTAAAATTAGGGGTGAACAATCATCTCCAAGAAGTCTTTCTCATCTCACTAAAGAAGGAATGCCAAAAAATATTATTTGGCATGAAAAATTTGGGCATAATCACTATTAAAAAATTAATGTAATGATAAATAATGATGTAGTAGGCTTTCCAAGTCTGCCCCAAAAAATTAAAAAGTATGAAGCTTGCATATTGGCTAAACATGGAAGGGAACCATTTCAAAGGTTAGAATGAAAAGATGACAAGAAATTACAATTTGTTCACATTGATTTGTATTTTATACTACCTATTTATGTGGGTGGTCATAAGTAATTTATGTTTTTCATTGACTACAAAAACATATTGACTTGGATGTACTTTCTAAATAAAAGATTAAAAGCCTTAAAAACTTTTGAAAATTGAAAATTGGATGAAAATGAAGCTCAATCTCACATTGGTATACCTATGACTGATAATGGTGGTGAATTCACATTAAATGTGTTTGAAACTTATCTCAATATTAATGGAATAAAGAATCATCTCACAGTTCCTTACTTTCCTTAATAAAATGGAGTAGTTGGGTGGATGAACATATTGTGATGAACATGATTTGAGTAATGTTGTATTTTAAATGGGTAAACATTCATTTCTAGATAGAAGTAGTTTAGACAATAATTTATATCCATAACATGTCACCATTATAAACCCTTCAAATGAATAATCCATATGAAGTCTAGTACGGTCATCTCTCTTTAGTAATAAATATTTCAATTTTTAGATCCACTTACTATGCATTGATTCCTAAGGATAAAAGGAATAAATTTGACCACAAGAGTCATAAATGCATCATTTTAGGATAATCAAATACTCAAATGTGTACAAACTATTTGATGAGAAAAAAAATTCTCCTTGCAAGAGATGTTGTCTTTTGTTAAATTGTAAAGGAAGAAAAAATCATCAATTGAATTGACTTGAGAAATATGATAATTTGATGTTTTCTAGGATATTGATATGGAGATTACAAATAGTAAAGGGGGAACCTGTAACTAAAAAATAATTGAATATATATCAACTCTTGTAATTAAAAATGACACTCCTCTTATGGAAGAAAGTGAAACTTCACTAGAAGGTGGTTTGATGTAAGAAAATTAAGGTGCTTAAAATAAAAAAAATGAGGCACCAATCATTCTACAAGATAGTAAAAAAATATACCAAATGGGCCAAATAGACATTAAAATATGTTAGACCTAATGAGTTTTGAAAAATAGGCACTCAAAATCCACATACAACCACACAATAATCAAACAAGTTCCTAGATGAAATTCACGACAAGATATAACAAATTACTTTGGAAGCCCCTATATAAGAAGAAGTTAGTGTTGCCTTTGAATATAAACCTCTTAATTCAAACAAATTGAAAATATTGATGTATGGAGAAAATAAATGAAGAGTGAGTATTATGCATTGATAAAAAATATAACTTAAGAGTTGGTTGATCTTCCAATCAACTGTAAATGCATTGGTTGCAAGTAGCTATTTTAAAACAAATACAAAATAAACACCTCACTTGAAAAATAAAAAGTAAGGGCTTTTGTTAAGGTTAATAAAAAATAAGGAATACACTACAATGTAACCTTTACACTAACAAAAAAATGGACTACCATTCAAAATTTGTTGGATTTGGAAACTAATAATGGATGAAAAGTTCACCAAATGGATTCAAAAATATATTTATAAATGGTTACCTAAAAAAAGTAGTGTACATGACTTAGCCAAAAGGTTTTGTAGTGGATGGATAGGAGCATAAAGTGTGCAAGTTAGAAAAATTATTGTATGGTTTGAAACAAGCCCCAAGAGCATGGTATTATTTTGTTTAAATTTGGATTAAATAGTGAATTAACCTTAATTAATAAAAAAATGAATAAAATAAATCAAAATGTTGGAAATGTAATTTAGACAAGAAGAATGAAAGTAAATAACTAATTCAACAAAGCAAAAATGATTACAAAAAGACTAACTATGAAAATTGATGAAAAGATTACCTATTTTTATCTAATTTTTGAATGTGTTGATTGGAAAAGAATAGAAACATGAAAATATGAACTATATTTGCAAGTTTATAGAAGCTGTATTTGTGATTGAATAAGGAAAAAATTAGTAGATAAGGATAAGTTTGACTCCTGCTATTGTCGTAATTAGTTAATCATGTCTTTTGCTAAAAAATAGAAAATTAGGTTATGATCATTTGTGACATTATGAGTTAGGTTTATATGCATAGATTTGATTTTTCAGGAATGTATGGAAGACCAAAATATAGATTTTGAAAGGTTGAAACCCTATAGGGATATAAATTATTGAAAACGTACAAATAGAAAAAGGTGGTGTGTAATTGGGTTGAGCTGACCCAATCACCCCCATAATGATTGACCACTGCCTATGTATCCAATATTCCAATGAGAGAATCAAGCCCACATAGTTCTCCCACTTAGAGGGTTTTATGAAATTATGCATATATAAATGTCTTGATTTCTTGATCATAATTTGATTAGGGATGGATAATATAAGCTTGTGACTTAGTTGAGGACTACTTGTAATTCTTAGAATCAAAATTATAAATAATAAGGAAATTTCTTTCAATATTCAATAGTGTAAATGTGCCTTTGCTTTGAAATTTTCAAATGATAGAATAAATTACTTAAGCATGCCTTTATAGAAATCAAAAATGGGAAACCATTTTTTAGGAAGCCTAAAAACACACAATACAAGGTAAGGGAGGGTTTAATTTCAAAATTTGATCATTAGAGATCTTAAGAAAGAAACATCCCATAGGGACATGAATGCCTTCCATTATTATCACTATTAATTGTTGTTGTTCCCAATGGAAACATGATAAACTTTGGATGTGGGTTTGGGAATATAGATGTTTAAGGGCATTTTTATCAATCATAACATTTATATAAGCAACACATAAAGGTTTGAAATAAAAATAGGTCCTCCATGATGCTTAAGATACGATAAAGTGAAAAAATAGGAATTGATTTAGTGTATAAGTTAATTAAGGATTTAAAAAGGCCAAAATTAACACGATAAAGTATTCATGACTAGATTTAGGTTAATACATTTTCCATGTTTTTAGTTTAGAAATAAAATTTCTAGATTAAATGAGAGATATACCTCAATGTGTAAGACACAATTAGTATTTGAGATAGTACTCCAATAGTTCAATGCACCATAGTATTTGGAATATTTTAAAAAAACATGAAATAGTTACTTTGTTCTTTTAAAAATTAAAATTTGAAACAACTTAAATTTTATTTTTATTTATTTTTTTAAAATTTAAAATTTGAAAATTATTAAAATTAGAAGTTTGAAAAATGCTTAAATTTCAAATGAGAGTAAGTGAGGAACACACCTTGTATGTGTGAAACTATTGTTGCTTTTGTGACTTTTTCTTGGAGATGTTGCTTCCTTGAAGTATTGGATGATTTGGTTCCTTAGCTAAACCAATGGAGAGTTTGAGGGTGATTAAACCCCAAATTGAATTTTCACTAGTAGAATATAAATAAAACCCATTGAGGGATGTAGAAACCTTAATTTAACTTAGATATTCGTTGTAACCCCAAATCACGAAACATGTTTAAATACAAAATAGATTTGTAGACATAATGCTAAAAGGCCCTACACCTCTAAGTTATAAATTATGCACTTAAGCATAATCAACCAATATATATGGCTTGTATATTCAATTAAAACTTTTTTATGAATGCATGATCAAAGGAGAAAGGAGCACATCCATGCTTTTAACATGTTTTTAGCTTAGAAAATAGTATTTTAAATTTTTTAAAAATAACATAGTATGTATGAATCTATATCATGCCCTGATTGTAACTATATGTAGATGTCAATTGTAAATTTTGTTTGAAACTTGGGCATAAACTTGTATCATGCACTCAAAATTGTGTGGTTTTTCTCTTTAAATCTGAAGTATGAGTGAATTTACATGGCATATGCACCCATAATTTGTGTCAATGGCTAAACTTTTAATCATTTGAAATAATTTTTTATACCAAAACTATTTTTTTATCTTTTAGTGGCTTATCTCATGTATGAAAATCCCACTAAAATGTCCCCATTTTGAGGTAAGGGAATTGATATTGAAAGCCACTAATCTTAAAATAAAAGTTAACAACATGTGTAGTATAATTTAATCATTTAATAATTTAGCATAATAAGATATGTGTTATTTGAATCATGGATGTAAAAAATGAGGCAAGGCATATAGAAATGCGTCAAATAAAATCATAGTAATACAGTGTATAATTAGTAAATTATATGTTATTAGTGATGATATGGATCATGGCATTCATAAAACTTAACAAGCTCAACAAATAATAAAGCACATTGATAGAAAATTTAAATAATAAAACTAAATGGACATATAAAGAGACATGTTCAAATGCATCAAAGTGAAAGATTACACATAAAATAGACAAGAATAATGTCTCAAACAAGGGATATGTTAAAATATTGCACATAACATAAGACCAAAGGCAAAAATAAATGGAAATGTTAAAATTTCACACATAATAAACAAATATCTCATAGATATGTTCAACAACTTTTTGTACACAAGGGCCAATGACCACACATAATAGACAAGAAAGACCTAATCTACTACATAAAAGTATAATATCAATGGAACATAGAACTAGAACTATAATTTAAACCATGCATATGTAACATGATCATATCCTAGAAAAAAACATATTCATATGCACATTGTAAGATAAAAATGTTAGCATGAAATTTGAAAATAGTATAGATATAAAAAAATATACGAGTTATGTATTGATAAAACCTATACATACTATCATCTATGGATAAAATTCCCCCAATTTAGCAAGGATAGAGGGTAGAGGCATGAAACAACCCCCAAAAAATAATTTTTGAATTGTATATCAGAGTACATTTTGGATGTGCGTTAGACCCAATTACCTCGCTTACTAATGTAAGTGATAAATACTTAGCACACTCACATACACACAGATAGAACTACGGGAGGTGAACTAAGGTAATTAGATAGAGGTAAATACATACAAAAGGTGTTATGGGGAAGCATGTTACCTTAATATATGTTTTATGGGGTTTGGAGCATATTAGTGTATGTGTTGGTGTGGGTTTTATGCACACCACAACCATAATGAGGTAGCCTTTAATGCTTTAGGATATCAATGGAGGTAAACTCCACTCCAAGGAATAAGTTGCAGATATGTAGTCTTGACAACCCATTCATGGAATAGTTGGTAGGGTATGCAGGTTGTTAACAAGGTTTTTTGGGCAAAGGTGTGGATTTACAATAGGGTGAATTATTACATGATCTAGATGGGTGAATGGAATTTAATCTAAAGTGGGTAGATCTAAATAACAAAACATAAAATGAGGGCAAGGTAGGGTAGAGAAGAAGAATTTGTGGATCTCAAGAACTAGTAGTCCACTAGATAAGAAACAAATACCAGTGTAAATTATCTTATTTGAAAAGGTATAATCATAGAGTGTGGGGTTTAATTGAAATATTTGAAGATTTAAATATAGTAGAATTTCTAAGGGAATAGAATTAGGGCACTAATTCATGGGTCGCTACTGTTGCCAATCTGGAACCAGTACATGAATCTAAGGTAAAAAAAAATTCTATTGAATTGGTTCCTTGTCCCTTTATTCTAGATAATATGGAAAATTTCTAGGTTTTTTATGATGACCAGTAGACCATCAAGTTTTTGACTAATTTAAGGGATTTTAAGTCTCAAATTATTAATTATAAGGGTATCAATCAACTTTATCAAGAATAAATGAATGGATAAGGTATTATCCAACTTAAGGAAGATTGAATACCAGCCAACTTAGTCTCTTTAGAAAGGCCTTTTGACTTGGACCCTTAGGCATAGGTAACTCATGATAAAACCATCTTGATCTAAAGACTACATTTGAATCATCTAATGCCCTAAACTTGGTTGTTATTATACATGAGGAGGTTAAGGAGTGGTTGAAGGTAGTTGCATCCTTAATACCTGATTACCAAACACATGAGGCCCAACTCCTCCAAATTTTGAATGAATTGAAATTATCTAAACCAAGGGATTCTACAAGTAAATTGATTAGTAGAATCAATGTTTAAAAAATTATCCAAGAGGTCACTGATAACTTCAAGCAAAGGATACAAGGATTGGTGGTGGAAAGCATAGAGGCTGAGTTAAACGAGGTCATGAGGAAGGTAATTGAAGTGGAGATTTTCATGGGTAAGTTCTAGAAAATGAAGGATAAACATGAAAAAATCCTTGAATAAACTAAGAGACTCCACAAACCTTCACTTCTTAACTTGGATGTCATTTTTAAACAACATGTAATAACACATAAAGTCTATGAGGAGAATGAGAAGAAGAAGAAGGAATGTTTTAGCAATGGAGCCACATCTTCAGTTTCTACTTTGACTAAAGCCCATGTAGCACTCTAGCCAACAGAGCCTTAGATGTATGCATGTGATACTCTTGGTAGCATGCATTTTCTTTCCCATTTCATGTTATTAGTTTTTATTCCTATGGTTGTTTTGTTTCAATAATATTTAGTGTGTTAACACTATAAATAGATTCTTGACTATTTTAGTTGGTATGTTAATCTTAGATGTACAATAGCTATTGGAGATTGGCAAATATATTGGTTAAAATAATCAAGTTAATTTGAATCATATTTTTTGGACGTGTATTTGTGTTTTCTTAGTGTTTTTTTCTAAGTGTGTGTTATTGCTACCTTGATAATCCATTATACAAAGCCATAATCTTTTGATTGAAGGGTGTGTAACAACAGTCCTAATAGGAACAACCTTTATCTAAGGATAATGGAATTCCTACATCCCTATTCCCTTAGAATTTTGAGACATGCCTGCTTGCATGTGTGTAATTGTTGTTAATAAGTGGCATTGGTTTTAAGGAAACACAAGTCTATCCAGAAACCAACCAATGGAGTAGTTATTGAGACCCACAAATACTTCTTCTCTACCTTAACTTACCCACTTTTTATGTTTTTTTATTTATATCTACCCACTCTAGATTAAAGGCCATTAACCCATCTAATTCATGCAATAATTCACCCTATTATAAATCCACACATCCATCCAAAAAACCTTGTTAACAACCTGCATACCTTACCAACTATTCCATGAGCAGGTTGTTAAGACCACATACCTATAATTCATGCCCTAGAGTAGAGTTTACCTCTATTGAGATCATAAAATGTTAGAGGCTTCCTCATTATGACTATGGTGTGCATAAAACCCACATCAATAGTTTCACTGGTGCTAAAAGGAGGGCCTTGAGTTTTCCCCCAAAAATAGAGATTAGCCTTTGTGTAGAGTTACACTAGAGTCACCCAAGAGAGTGACTAGATCCAATTCCTAGGTTGGTTTATTAGTATCACCCTTAGCAATCCATAGAAGACCTAGATTTGTGCTAAAAAATCTCATTTAGAATAACCCACCTCTATTAAGGTACCCTTCACCTATAAAGAAATTTTTTCTTACTAATCAACTAATGGCCCAAAAATAACCTTGGTTAGTTGTATCTACCATTCCCATCCTATGGGATGCACATGAGTTACCTTAGAACCCTAAAAAATATCTACCATCTTTTTTTCCTTCAAGGTTAAAGATTGTAGAAGAGCACATTATATCTATTAAAACTACTTTGAGATAAATAAATGTAGTTGATGATGATGTTGCATGTTGATTATTTAATTTTACTTTAATGGATGCTACTTATGATTGGTATTTGAATCTAATGAAAAAATCCATCACCAATTAGGAGGATTATCAAACTATTTTTCTTGTGTAGTTTGGATAGGTCACCAATCTTAGATTGATATATCAACACTTCACTAGCATAAAAAGAGAACCCACTGATCCCATCCATGCTTTCAATGCAAAATGATAGAAGATGTATAATTGGTTGACCTTAAGGTACAAAACATAACCAATGTTGGTACTTGAGATGTAAAAAAAATGCCTTAGATCCCATTACCATCATGTTTTTGAGAAGAGAACCAACTAACAATACCCTGGCATTAGCATTCGAAGAAGCCATCAACATTGATAGATATTTCAATCTACAGATGTCAGGACTACCAAACATCAGTAATGGAATCCTAGTGCTTAATCCAATACTAAATGTAAATAATAATGTTTGGCATACAATCAAAATTAGTTGTACATGCTACCCCCATTGACATAAACAACACAACCAAGTTTTGGCTATTTAAATAATCATGTGACAGGGGTTAGTTACCAATATAACCAACAAGCAACTACACTTATTATGACTATTCTACAAGGTGTATAATCTACAAAAGTTAAATTGGATTCTATCCATAAGATGGTTCAAAAATTGAGTAATGATTTTCTAAACATGTAGTAAAAACTAAGCAACACTAATGCTCAGATGGGTAACTAGAATGCTGGGTTCCAAAGGTATAACAAGCTATTTAATAGGCCTACAAATAATATAAAGCAATCTTGTAGACTTCCAAATATCAATATCACTAAAATATATCTTCCCAATTGGTAAAAAATATATAATACACCCCAACATGGTGAGCTTGATTGCATTGAGTTTTGTACAATGTTTAAAATCTTTTAGAGGGAAGTCACTAGGTAGGATTAGATGAATAATCCACTAGAATCTCATCAGGACCCAAGATCTACTAGCACATCCATATTCTTTGAGACTCATGAATTCCCCTTCCTAAGAGAGGATGATAATGAACTAGAGGATAATATGGATGAAATTCATGCCTTTTAATAATTTTAGAGAGCTATATATAAATTAAATAACAAGTAGCCTTTGACCACATCAACTCCTCCAAACACTAAAACAATTCTATCCAATCCTAGAATAGACAATAATCCATCACCTCCAAAGGGCAATGATCTGATGTCAAGAAAGGAGGAATCAAACAAATCTAGAAGATATAAAATTTTGGAAGACAAGAATGAAATCAAAGCAAATATCATGTTGTATGAGTTATCCCAAATCACTGAACAAAAGGAGTTATTATGTAAGTATATCACTTGAAATATGCTTGTGGAGAAAACTAGGATAACTTCAAATAGATCAAAAGAAGTGAAAGTGGCTGATACCAATGTCATCTATAAGAATAAGCCTAAAGTACTTCCATTATTTCTAACCATCAGAGTATTCAATAAGAATATTCATAATTGTTTGGTTGATTTTGGAGCATCTGCAACTATTATGCCTACTTCTATATATAATAATCTTGGTCTTAATCCCAACCCTTCAAAAAGATCAATCTCTCAGCTAGATAAGATGGTAGTGCTAGTAGTGGAAGAAATAAATGATATATACATTCAAGTAGCATCAAAGCTAAGGGTTTAAATGACCATCAACATCTTGGTAGTGGACATACCAGAGGGATATGGATTATTGTTGAGCATAGACTGGTCCAAAATGCTTAATGGATATCTTTCCATAGACTTCTCACACATTTAGGTACCTTGAAGAGGAGTTGAAAATCAGATTAGAATTGATAGAGAGACTAGGATGAAATACACCATCATTGAGTACAATGTCAAGAATGAAGAGTTAAAGCATGATTCTCCCTCATTAGGCATCTATATTTTTACTACTCATAAGTTAATGCAAAACCTAGAGCCTAAAGGTTCAGATCAACTATGGATAATGTATTTTGATGGAGCCAAGTCCAATCAAGGATCAAGTGTGGGGATTAAGATAATAAATACCCAAGGTAAGAAGTTCTTAGATTCTTATAGATTGTAGTTTCCCTATACAAGCAATAAAGCTGAGTATGAGGCTTTAATCTAAGGACTACAGTTTGCACTAAAGAATAATGTAAAACCAATAAAAGTGTTTGGGGACTCAGAGCTAGTAGTCCACCAGATAAGAAATAAATACTAGTGTAAATTTTCTTATTTGAAAAGGTATAAGTATAGATCATGGGATTTAATTGAAAGCTTTGAATCTTTAAATATAGTAGCACTTTCAAGGGAATAGAATCAGGTCACTGATTCACTGGATGCTACTGCTACTAATATGGAACCACTACAATAATCCAAGGTAAAAATATTTTTTATTGAATTGGCTCCTTATCCCTCTATTATAGATAATGTGGAAACTTTCTAGGTTTTCGATGATGACCAACAGATCTTCAAGTTTTTGACTAATTTAAGGGATTTTAAGTCTCAAATTATTGATGATAAGGATATCAATCACCTTTGTCAAGAGGAAATGAATGGATAAGGTATTCTCCAACTTAAGGAAAATTGAATACTAGTCATCTTAGTCTCTTTAGAAAGGCCTTTTGACTTGGACCCTTAGGCACAAGTAACTCATTTTATATCCATCTTGATCTAATGACTATATTTGAGGCATATAATGCTTTGAACCTAGTTATTATTAAACATGAGGAGGTCAAGGAGTGGTTGAAGAAAGTTGTAGCCTTAATACCTAATTACCAAGGACATGAGGCCCAACTCCAAATTTTGAATGAGTTGAAATTATCTAAAACTAGGTATTATATAGGTAAATTGATTATTACAATTAATTTTGACAAAATTGTCTAAGAGGTCACTGATAACTTCAAGCAAAACATACAAGGCTTGATGGTAGAAAGCATAGAGGTAGAGTTAAGTAAGGTCAGGAGGAAGGTAACTAAAGTGGATATTTTTAGGGGTAAGTTCTAGACAATGAAGGATGAACTTGCAAAACTCCTTAGAAAAACTAAGAGACTCCATTAATCTTCACTACTTAACTTGGACATCATCTGTCAGCAACATGTAATAGCACACAAAATCTATGAGGAGAATGGGAAGAAGAAGAAAGCTTCTGGTAGTGGATCTACATCTTCAGTTTCTACTCTAACTTTGAATTTGACTAAAGCCCATGCAACACTATGGCCAATGTAGCCTTAGATGTATGCATGTGCTACTCCTAGTAGCTCATATATTTAGATTCACCTTATAAAATAGATAAATTATTGTAAAATTTATTTTCTCATGCACACATTGCATATTTTTGTAAAGTCAATTTGTCTATTTATAACCTTTTTAGTTTTTCCTTAAACGGTTTTGACTGTAGCTAGAACTACACATTCTAAACTACCATATGTAACTAACATGCATGGACTTGGATGATGAGGCAATCCCTTCCCCAAGATATATAAATCTAATTGTATCACCCAATTTTATTTTTTGCATTTAGATAATTTTGAATACAAGAGCAATAAGCAATTTTGATTGATAGCAAATGTGTTTGAGTATTTTATTTCCCATTTCATGTTATTAGTTGTTAATCCTATGGTTGTTTAGTTTCAATAATCTTTAGTGTGCTAATTTTGAAAATATATCCTTGAATATTTTAGTTGGTATGTTAATCTTAGATGTACAATAGCTATTAGAGATTGGAAAATATATTGGTTGAAATAATCAAGTTAATTTGAATCATATTTTATGGATTTGTATTTTTGTTTTCTTGGTGTAGTTTTTTGAGTGTGTGCTACCACTGCCTTAGATAATCTATTAGTCGAGCCATAATATCCTAATTTAAGGGTGTGTAATATCATCCTTGATAGGAGTAACCTTTGTCTGAGGCTAGTAGACTTCATACACCCCTGTTCTCATAGACTTTTGAGTCATGCCTACTTGCATGTGTGAAATTGCTACTACCAATTGACATTGGTTTTAAGGA
This sequence comes from Torreya grandis, assembly GCA_037957365.1. Classification (NCBI taxonomy): domain Eukaryota; kingdom Viridiplantae; phylum Streptophyta; class Pinopsida; order Cupressales; family Taxaceae; genus Torreya; species Torreya grandis. The sequence goes on along the minus strand of JARHVA010001116.1, from coordinate 1,276,025 downwards.
AACACATGTCTATCCAAAAATTAACCAAGGGAGTAGTTATTGAGACCCACATATATTTATTATTTGCCCTACCTTACCCTCTTTTTGTATTTTGTTATTTAGATCTACCCACTCTAGATTAAAGGCCATTCATCCATCCAACTCACACAGGAATTCACCTTATTAGAAATCCACACCTCTATCTAAAAAACCTTGTTAACAACTTGCATACCCTACCAACTATTCCATCAATAGGTTCTCAAGACCACATACTTGAAACTCATTCCCTGGAGTGGACTTTACCTCCATTGAGATCTTAAAATGTTAGAGGCTACCTTGTTATGACTATGGTGTGCATAAAACATGCATCAATAGTTTCACATACATGGATAGGACCCAAGAACCATATGTGGTACTCGTATTTCCATATAAAACCATTTCTAGGTCTTTAATCATAAGTAAATACCTCACTCTCCTCAGTGGGTTTTATTTCCACTTGAGGATGGTTAAATTATAGGATTAATTTAACCAAGAAGGATAACTCTAACACCTTAGATTATCATTTAGGCTATAACAAGTGTATGTTAAAAGTATAGGTTATTAACCTCATAATCAAACATGATTTTAGACAAGTAATATAAGAACAACTAGAAATCAATTCAATTAGATGTATATTTATAATCAATTATGTATCAAAGAAATTATTTGATGAAATAGAGCATATCAATAACAAATTTAAAACTCAAGGTTTAACAATGCTACCAATCGAGGTCATAATTGTTTCATAGTCTTTAAGGTCACCACACCATTGCCTTAATAGTTCACACAACACTCATTTATTAAACATGGATTTTGTTATATATAATAATGATTAATGATATAGTTATGATCAATATCATCATTCATCAAATAACCTTTAGGTAGTCTAAAAATGAATCCATATAATGCCATTGTATTGACATAGCTAATGTGAAATTATAAAACAAGAGATTTCAAGACATAATTCAGCTAAGGTAACTAATTAATTAATCCTTAACTATCTAATAATTTCAAGGGAAAGAACTTATGTATTAATCTAATGGTTATATCATTTTAGATAACTACTATTAACGTAATAATTCATAAACAAGGAATTTATCAAACAAATAAATTATTTTTATACAATGTTTCCATTATCATCTAGGGAAATGGATAGATAATGAACCATCACATTCCATATTTTAAAAAGTATAGTTAATTTCATATTTAAATGAACTAGATGAGAGAAAAAAGTGATTTTCACACAACAGAATGCACACAACACAAACACATACAAACATAATTCAATGAAATTTCAAGTTAAATGGAACCCAAATAAATGTTCCACTTAAGTGAATTTTATAAATATCTATTGGGCATGCCATGTGCATTAATTCAAGAAAATTTAGCTATCATAAAGGGAGTGAAAGCACATGCAACCCAAAGAAATAGAAATCAATAAGTATGCATGTTTTAGTCATATGTTTACGCAATAATAAATGAAGTAAAAACTAATATTTAGCTTGCTCATTTCATTTAGTTAATTAACCTTACGTAATTATAACATCAATTTTAAATCAATTCATTTAATACCTTTAAACTTCATTTTAACAAAACTAACCTGTTTGGGAATACTATACATGTATATGAAAACATCTTAATTAAGTGAATGAAATAGATCAGCTCATAATTCATTTATTATTAAATAAAAGAACAAAAATAATACTTTTCATATTTGATGTATGAAATATACATACCTTTATGTGAAACCAAATATGTCTGAATGTGTTTAAGAAGTGAGGATTTAATTTATATTTCCACATCCACCAAAAACTAATAAAATTTAATAACCCATGCATAGCCGAAACAACTAAGAAACCCATATTCCATAAATCTATGTAATTAGATTCAAAATATATATCATTATGTATAAAAGATAATTATATGTTTAATTTAAGTCTATGTGCTTCTAAATCAAGAGAACATAGTATGTGTCTAATGTCTATATAATCAAATCAAAATATTATTCCAACATTAGAATAGAATGCTCAATATTAAATATACAAAATATTCTCTTAAGTAATATTGTGTAACCATCTAATAAAATCCTACTTATGATAACATCAAGTAGATCTAATCCTAATATCCAAAACATATAATTAAACCAAATAATCAATACTGCAATGATTATTTTGGGTTAATAATATACAAGAATCCATATTAACTCAACTTATTTATAACTTAATGTTGGAAGAGTTATTCTATAGTTAATAACATTAATAGAATGCTTTATCAATATGAAGAGAGTCAAAATAACTTTTAGTAACTTAATATACATGAAGTGAATTACCTTCAGCAACATATCAAATTAACCTCTTACCCCTTTAATTAATATTCACCTTCTCACTTATTTTTTTACATTCCATTATCAATAAAGGTTAGCATTAAAATGACTAACTAATAATAATCAAGATTGCATATTAATCAAGTCATAAATTAAATGACATTGATATAATCCACTAAGTAAAGAAAATATAATTAATTTTTTACCAAATTACTTCATGTGTATTCAAAATCATCAAAGCATGGAGCAACAAGTGAATGAATAGGATGGTGGTTGTAGAAACTAGGGACATGAAGGGAATTCTGAGCAATCAGATTTCTAAATTAGAGAATAACTCTAAAATAATATAAGAAAGACAATAATTCCATTCTGAGGTGAGATGAAAATAATTAATCCATCTTTGATATAAATCAAAAGAAAAGATAATTGTCACAGAGCATCGAATAATATATAACAAATTAACAACTAATCCATTATATAGTTTTCAAGATAATCATCTTGGATCCCCATCAAAGTTTATGGTCAGCTTCAACCATCTCAACATGCAAATTTATACATAGGTATATAACATACCAATATTTTAATCATTCAAGTCTAGTCTATGAATGGAGACTCAGTAACCATGTAACATATAAAACACACAAACATAACAATCTAGCTAAGCTATACATTACACTCAGGCATACAGATTAAAATAGAAATAATATAAACATTTCTACATAACACCAACATTTATATATTTCACATAAGCCTAGGTAAATACAAATGAAACTCCTTCTAACTTCTTTTGATGCCCTCATAGACCCAACATAATAAAACCATGTATATTCATGCCAACTTAATAGAGGTGAGTTGTTAAGTCTTATACAAGATTTTTTTCAAGCCAAACATATAAAAATAGCTAACATAATCATGCCATAATTCAACAATAGGCCCAATTAAAAAAACCAAACAATCATAGTCAAGATTCATGTGGTTGAATATTTAAAACATAGTCAAGGTAGAACAGAAAACCCAATCGACTATGCATTTAATAATCATGACACAATGATATAAAATACACTCAAGGATATCACAAAACCCAACCAAAATTTAAATCAAAGTCCATGATGCATGTATACATAAATTTAATCAAGACATATTCAAGAAAATCATGCTTAAATGAACTGAATGTAATCACAATATAACACAAAAACCCAGTCAAGCTTAAAGATCATGACATTCCAAACACATTCAAAGATAACCATAAAACCTAGTCAATAATAATTTTCCAATAATTTATTTAATATCATGAAAAAGGAAACCATTAAAATAATAACAATTCTTCCTTAATAATAAAATAGTCAAATATAAAAAGGATATCCATATTTCTCAAAAAGTAAATAAGTGAACTCAATCGACCATAATAATGAAACCAATAAAAATCATAATCTATATTCAAATAGTATGCATTTTAACACATATCAATAATAAAAATGAAAATAGATACACCCAATTTTAATAATCCATTTAAGAGAATAATCTAAGCTTAAGACATATACATAGTTAACTAAATAAAGAAAAAAAACACAAACATCTTTATGGAATTTGAATGTATACATATATAAATATGTAGAGCTTAGTTAACAAACAAAGGGAAACCCAATTCGAAACACATTCCAAGGAACCCACAAATCACTTAAAACCCATGAAACTAGAGCAATATCTTAACTCCATCTCTTCCCATAACCATATACATAGTTGGATATAACCAAGCTAATTCCTCCTAGAAGTTGCACACTAAATAACACAATATATATCTATACAAAAATGGTTAATGGATAAATTCAAGCCATGAAACCTTCACACAGGTTGGTGGAACATATATATATTATGCACACAACAAGTTCAAAAAATTGCTAACCTTATGTTTATTACATAGAACAAATAAACCCTATAGGGTAAAAAAATATAAATCAAACAAAACATTTCCACAGACACAAAGTAAAAATAAAAATGTTCCACATCCATGTTTTGATAAAATCCAATAGATACAAAAAAATATGATGAACATATATCTATTTTACAAGTTTATATGTAAAATACCAATATTCATTCACATCAAGTTTATTTAAGGTCTACATATGCATCTGGAAGTCCTAAGACTTCTGACTGTATATGCAACCTTTTTATTTTTTTCCAAGATTTCATCAACAGAACAAAATAATCAGGTAAAAATATATCTTACCTAAAAATGTAGAGAGAAATCTCAAAAAGCCAATAAGATAGAATAAAAAACCTTCAATTTTCCAAGCCATGAGTCCAAAATCCAACATGAACATGCTAAAAAACTATTTGAACTCCATTATTTTCCCCATTTTCTTTCTATCTTCCTAACCCCATTAATTCTTCTCATCCACCACTAAACTCTCCATACCTTCCATCTAGTTCCCCATACCTATTCAATGTCTTCATTGAATGTGAGGAGAGAGAAATCCTCCAACATTCCATAATGTAATCCACAACCAAAATTTCCATTGATTTCAATAGTCATTAGTTAACCTATCCTGAAATATTGATCTACCAACCAAAAAGCCAACCAATGAAAATAAAGATTAACACTTAACAAAACCCAATTAACAATGATAAGACTGATTAACTCTTAACTCCCAAAGTCCATGTCATCAACCCACTAAACAATAATAAATTTTAATAAATAATTAATTATAATATACCATAGACTATATGTCGATTAAAACAAATAATTAAACCATGTTTAATATTAACACCAATGATTTCACACAACTAACTAAGCCATGTAATAACCATGCCACCACCTTATTAATATAAGGTTTTTATATAGTATAATAAATTGTCCAAGGGGTGTCAAGGGTAGGTCTAGGTAGGTCCTTAGGTAATTCATCCAATTAGGTGAGTAAAATCCACATAGGTATGCATGAGTAAAATGGAGTTTGCATGGAAGGAGAAGGTGGGAGTTAGTTATAGAGGTGGAAATGAAATACTATAACCATAAATAAAATAAAAAAATATAATGATTATATGATTAAAATATGATAAAACTACAAAAAAAATCATGAAACAAAACAAGTACCAATGTCATGATAATGACAATCAATGACCAATTGAGATGTCAAATGATAGGAAACATAGCCAAAAACAAGTATACTTGTGACCTTGTCTGACTACTCAAAATTTTATTTGATACCTGATGTACCACTACCAACATCTATCTATCTCATAAGATAGTTCCTACAACCATAAAATTACATCAATAGTACCATATCAAAAAATCAATAAATAATTATAGAATCTTAATAATATCAACTATAGTAATAATCCATAAAATTATCAAGTGCATAATTAAACATGTAGTCTAAATATCACTAAAATAAGTCTAACATATAATCCAAATTAAGTATAACAACCAATATCTAATTATGCATGAATAATTTTTTTTTTAAATAATAAAACATATTATAAAAAGGTAGGGTCATAACATCCTGCCCCTTGAAAGGGAACCATCCTAGTAACTAGTCAAATAGCCATGCATAATACTGCCTAAAAATATGTGAATCTTCCTAAGTAGTGATTATTTCATTTAGTGGGTCCCATTACACCAAAAACTATTGTATATATCTATTTCATACCTTAATGCTATGATGGTCCAAAATTCTCACTAGTTCTGACTAGTTCTTTTCCTCTTTAGTGACCTATAAATGAGTCCAATCCAAAACATGAGATGGATCAGGTATATATTTTCTTAGCAAAGCAACATGAAATACATTGTAAATCCTTAATAGAGGAGGAAGGACCAATTGGTAAGAAATATGACTAATATTTTCCATAATGTTGAAGGTACTAACAAAACATGGAGCTAACTTGGAAGCCTTGCCAAATTTTATAGAACTTTTTTGTGGTCTAACATGTAGAAAAACTTTGTCACCCATATTGAATTCATGTGGAGTTCTCTTTTAATTAACATAATTATTTTGCCAATCCAAAGATTATTTTAAATTTTACCTTATTAATTCCATCTACTTATCATATTCCAATAGTAAATCAAGTCCAACAACAACCCTATTTTCCAAGCTATCCCAACCAAGAGGAATTCTACACTTACGCCCATATAAGCTTTAAATAGAGCCATCTTAATAGCAGAATGGTAGGAATTACTAGATGTAAATTCATGTAAATGGAGGAAATCTTCCCATTTAGTTTTCTAATCATGCGTAGAATATCCTCAACCACTTGGTTGAGCCTTTCAGTTTGTCTATCCATTTTTAGATGATATGAAGAAATAAAATTTAGCCTTGTTCTAAAGGCTGCAATCAAGGTATGCTAAAATCTTGAAATAAATAACTTTTCATGATCTACAATGATCACTTCAGGTATGCCATGAAGTTTAACCACTTATTTCATGAAATTTTTCACAAACATGGAAGCATCATCCATCAAATTTCTAACAATGAAGTCACTAAATTTAGTGGCCTTATCAAGTACCATAAGGATAGTATCATGTTTGATGCGTGATTTAAGCAATCCCACAATAAAATCAAGTGAGACTACAACCCACTTTTCTATTAGAATATCATGAGGGTACAACAACCCTCTTGGATGGTAATACTTAGCCTTAACCCTCTATCACATTTCAACACAAAATCAATGGCATCATGCTTCATTCCAGGCTAAAAATAGAGACTTATTAGCTCATGTATAATTTTTGTGACATCTAGATGGACATAATAAGGTGTTTTATGCACTTTTTTAATACCAAATTTCTCAAGTCACCCAAACTAAGTACATAAATTCTATTTGTATGCCTTATCAGGCCATCTATTTTAATAGAAAATTCAACAAATCTCTTTACTATAGGCTTGTCAGCCAAACTTGCTCTTACATCATGGCAAAATTCATCATCAAGTCGCTATTTCAAAATAACACTTCTAAAATTTCCTTGTAAAACCAATAAGGTAGAAAAGTATATGTGCCTATTGAGTGTATTAGCCACACAATTATACTTGCCTTTGACATATGATATGTTCATGTCAAAATTTATCAAAAATTCTAGCCACATACATTGGCATGCATTTAAATCATCTTGAAAAATAAATACTCAAGGTTGTGATGATCATACTTCACACTTAAATGCTTTTTGAGAAGAAAATGTTTCCATTGTTTAAGTGCATAGACAATGGCAACAAGCTTCATGTCATGCATAGTGTATTTATTTTCATGATTCTTTATATTTCATGACTCATAAGCCATAACTTTGCCATATTGGGTTAAGATGCCTCCATATCCTTCTTTAAAAGTATCATACCAAACTTCAAAATTACCATTTGGGTCTGGAATGATAAGAATAGGTGTTTTTATAAGTAGCATTTTTAACTTGTTAAAAGCTTCCTCATACTGAGGGGTCCACACAAATTTCTTACCTTTGCACTACAAAGAGGTAATGGGATGGGCTAAACTAGATTTTTAAAAAATAGAACACTGATAATAACCAACCAAGCCCATGAACCTGCATACTTCATGCACATTTGTAGGAGTAGTATAATCTTGGATAGATTTAATTTTTGTTATAACAATAGTAATACAAAACTTAGAAATAATGTGGCCCAAATAATGAATTTATAATTCATAAAATGAACATTTTGAGAGTTTCCCATACACCTTATGTTATCTTAGTCTTTACAAGTCTAAAAAAAGGTGTTGATCATGCTAGCATCATTTTAGAATAAATGGGAATGTCATCAAGAAAAACCATCACAAACTTATCCAAGAAGTCTCTAAATATGTTTTTCATAAGATTCATGAAGGTTACTGGTGAATTAGTTAGGCCAAAAGGTAGAATTGTGAACTTGTTATGTCTATATCGATTTCTAAAATTTGTTTTATGAATGTCCTCTTCTTTGATTCCCAGTTGATGATAGCTTAATCTCAAATCAATCTTTGAGAAGACTGCATCACCCTTCATTTGGTCAAACAAGTCATTAATCCTAAGCAAAGGATAACATTTTTTGATTGTTACCTTATTTATCAAGTAGTAATCAATGCAAAGCCTTAATGTGCCATCCTTATTCTTCATAAAGACCATCAGAGTACCCCAAAGGGACACACTTTGTTGGATGCTTCTACTATCTAAGAGTTCTTATAGTTAAACTTTTAATTCTTGTAATGTAGCCACATTCATGTGGTATAGATGTTTAGAAGCACATGCAAATTTGGACATTATATCAATGGAGAAATCAAACTCCTACTTAGGTGGTAAAATAGGTAACTTATCAAGAAAAAATCCATGAATTTCCTCAATATAAGAAAATATACGTGTACTAAATCCTTTTCCTTGGGTACTTCCTACAATTAGACCACATAAATCTTGCATCCCTTCCTAACAACCCTTTTCAGTTGTAATGTTGAAAGTGTTTTACATATTTTTGGCCCTTGTATGCCTTGTAATTCTACAAGTTATCCAAGGTCATTGTTTCACTACACTCTTTTTCCCACACAATCAAGCTTGAATTAATGTTCATATAGGTAATCCATTCCAAGGATGAGATCATAAGACCCTATACCCTATGATTAGCTTCTTGAAATGATTTTAGTTTAGGATAGTCCTTTTTATAGTGGTTTTCACCACATTAATATCAAATAATAGGTCTAGAAGATGCTACTAGAATAGTATTAGCACCTATGATAGGTCCACATTGATTTCTTTGATTTTTCTTCTTAAAAAACTAGATTTATAAGATCCATAAAACTTTAAATTTTTGTTTTGGTTAGAAAAATTTCTAAGATTTTTGTTTCCAATAGAAAATATATAGTTATGATCTTATTTCAAGAATTTCTTATTCATGGGAGAATGTATTTTCACTTCAGACTGTTGCCTGTTTATCTTAAATTCTTGTCTTACCTTTTGGTAAGAATTTTCTTTTTCCTCGACCTTGTAGGTTGATTTAATTTATATAGCTAAAATCCTTAGGTTTGTCATATTGATGTCATGTATCAATATTTCCTTGAGTTCAAGTTTGAACTTAGTAATCTTGGTTTCTTCATCATGCATATAGTTCACATGATGTAGTGAATTTAGAAACTTATTTTCATATTCAGCAATAGACATATTTTCTTGCTTTAAAAGCTAAAAATCTATGATTTTTTTCTCTTTATAATTGGCATTCAGGTATCTTCTATGAGATTGAGTCTCAAAAATGGACCAGGAAAAGTTTGAGGGCTGATATCTTTCAATATCATAAAGGTGATTCCACCACAAAGCTATAGAACCAACTGCTTGATAGGCTGCCACCTTAGATTTCACATTTGATGGTATGTTATGAAAGTTAAAATATTTTTGCAAGTGTGCCACCCATGCATCAACTATGTCACCTGATTCCTCACCTAAAAGATAGGTAGTAGAAGCTTCTTCAGTTCTTTGATGATTGGGTCAACTATGGTCAAAGGTAGTTCTTGAAATATAGGTCCTTTTATTTATCCCATTTCCAATCTAGATACTTCCTCTTGGGATATCCCTTCAAGATTATTCAACCTTTATTTTTGGTTATCAATCTTACCTTGTAATGTGTTCAAGGCTATCAATAATCCATTGAGGATCTCCTCATGATTATCGATTAGATTCCCATTGATTGCATCAATATTTAGTACCTCAGTATTGCTATCAACATTATTCACAGGCAACACTTCTTAGTTATGAGCAAGTATGTGGCCATGATGGACCTTTACTCATCCTTTACCCCTACCTTTATTTGGCTTTACATTAAACGGGTTATTATAGATGTTGCCTCTACTTGATCACATTTTAACCATCCTAAGAATTACAAAGTGATAACTTAGTAGATTACAAAATTTTAAAGAATAAAACTTGTTTCCAAAGTTCCCTAGAGTAGTAACCTACTCTAATACCAGATGAAACAACCCCACCAAAAAAAGTTAGAATTGTATATTAGAGTATGTTTTGGATCTGTGTTGGACCCAATTACCTCAATTGTTGATGCAAGTGATATATGTTCAGTGCACTCATGAACATGCAATTGGAACTGAGGGAGGTGAACTAAGGTAATTAGCTAGAGGTAACTACATACATAAGGTGCTATGGGGAAGCGTGTTACCTTAATAGATGTTTTATGGGGTTCAGGGCATATCAGTGTACACATACATGGATAAGACATGAGTACCATTTATGGCACTCATACTTTCACATAAGACCATTTATAGGTTCTTAACCCTAGGTAAATACCTCACTCTCCTTAGTGGGGTTTAGTCCTTCTTGAGGATGGTTAAATTCCAAGATTACTTTAATCGAGAAAGTTAATTATAATACCCTAGGTTATCATTTAGGTTAAAATAGGTTTATGTTAAAAGTAGAGGTTATTAACTTCATAATCAAACATGATTTAAAATAAGTAATATAACATCAACATAAAATCATTTCATTCACATGCAGATTTATAATCAATTATGCAATAGAAACATTATTTCATAAAAGAGAGAATATCAAGAACATATTTAAAAATCAAGGTTTCATAGTGCTACTGGCTGAGGTTATAATCACCTTGTGGCCTTTAAGATCACCTCACCATTGCATTAATATTTCACACAATAGTCATTTATTAAACATGGATGCTATTATTTAGAATAGCGATTAATGATATAGTTATGATAAATATCATCATCCATCAAATAACCTTTAGGCAGTCTAAAAATGAATCCATATAACATCATTATATTGGCATGCCAATGCGACATTATAAAATAAGAGATTTTAAGACATAATTCAGTCAAGATAACTAATTGATTAATCCTTAATTATATAATCATTTCAAGGGAAAGAACCTATGTATTAATATAATAGTTAAGCCATTTTTAGATAACTACTATTAACGCAATCATTCATAAGAAAGGAATTTATCAAAGGAATCAATTCTTTTCATACAATGTTTCCATTATCATCTAAGGAAATGCATACATAATGAACCATCACATTTCATATTTGAACAAGTATAGTTAAGTTTACATTTAAATAAACTAGATGAGAGTAGCAAGTGATTTACATATAACAGAATACACGTAACACAAACACATACAAATATAATTCAATCAAGTTTCAAGTTGAATGGAATCCAAATAAAAGATTTCACTTAAGGAAATTTCAAAAAATTCTATTGGGCATGCCATGGAAAACAAGTCAAGCCAATTCAAATATTAAAAATGGAGTGAAAGCACACACAACTCAAGGAAATAAAAATCACCAAGTATGCATGTTTCAGTCATATATTTATGTAATACTAAATGAATTAGAAAAAAATATTCAACTTGCTCATTTTATTTAGCTGAGTAACCTTATGTAGTTTCAACATTAATTTTAAATCAATTCATTTAAGACCTTTCAAATTCATCTTAACAAAAATAACCTATTCAGGAATACTATACATGTCTACAAAAACATCTTAATTAAGTGAATGAAATAGATCAGCTCACAATTCATTTATTATTAAATGAAAGAACAAAAGTAATATTTTTTATATTTGATGTAAGTATTATACATACCTTTATATGAAACAAGATATGTCTAAATGTGTTTTAGAGGTGAGGATTTAATTTATCTTTCTACATGCACAACAACTAATAACATTGAATAACCCATGCATAGTTGAAACAACTAAGAAACCCATATTCCATGCACCTATACAATTAGATTCACAATATATATTGTGATGTATCAAATATAATTATATTATTAATTTAAGTCTATGTGCTTCTGAATCAAGACAACATAATATGCATCTAAGTGTCTATACAATCAAATTAAAAGATTATTTTGGCATTAGAACATAATATTCAATATTAAATATACACAATATGCTCTGAAGTAATATTGTGTAACTATATAAGTAAATCCTACTTATGATAAAATCAAGTAGATCTAATCCTAATATCCAAAACATATAATTAAACCAAGGAATCAATAGTGCAATGATTATTTTGGGTTAACAATATACAAGAATCCATATTAACTCAATTTAATTATAAATTAATGTTGGAAGAGTAATTATGCAATTAATAACATTAACAAAATGCTTTATAAATATTAAGAGAGTCAAAATAACTTTTAATAACCTAATATACATGAAGTGAATTACCTTAAAAAATATATCAAATTAGCCTCTTACCCCTTTAATCAATATTCTGCATCTTACTTATTTTTCCACATTTCATTATCAACACAAGTTAACATTAACATGACTAACCAATAATAATCAAGATTGCATATTAACTAAGTCATAAATTAAATAACATTGATATAATCAACTAAGTAAAGAAAACATAATTAACATAATTAATTTTTTACCAATTTACTTCATTTGTACGTGAAATCATCAAAGCATGGAGTAGCAAGTGAATGAATTGGACAAGCCCTCCCAACTAACCCTATGAGCCCAACCATTGGTGGCCCTTACCACCCCAACCATCAATAGGATGTTGGTTATGGTAAGCAAGGACGTGAAGGGAATTTTGAGAAATCAGATTTCCAAACTGGAACATAACTCAACAATAATATAAGAAAGACAATAATTCTATTCTAAGGTGAGATGTAAATAATTAATCCATCTTGGATATAAATCAAAAGAAAGGATAATTTTCATAGCTAATAAATTATATAATATAGATTAATGACTAATCCATTTTATAGCTTTCAAGATAACCATCTTGGATCCCCATCCAAGTTTATGGTTAGCCTCAACTGTCCTAGCTATAAATTTGTACCTAGGTATATAACATACCAATATTTTAATCATTCAAGTCTAGTCTAGGAATGGTGACTCAATAAACATACAAAATATAAAGCACACAAATGTAATAATCCAGAGAAGCCATACATTACACTTAGGTATACATAATAAAACATAAATAATATAAACATTTCTGAATAACACCAACATTTATAGATTTCACACAAACTTAGGGAAATACAAATGAAACTCCTTCTGAATTCCTTCAATGCCCTCCCAAACCTAACAGAATATAACCATGTATATTCATGCCAAATTGATAGAGATGAGATGTTAAGTCTCACATAGGAGTTTGTTCAAGAAAAACATACAAAAATAACCAACATAATCATACCATAATTCAATAGCATGCCTGATTTAAATAACCAAACAATCATATTCAAGAATCTCATGGTTGAATATTTCAAATGAAATCAAGGTATAACATAAAACCTAGTTGACTATGCCTTTAAGAATTATGACACAATGATATAAAATGTAGTCAAAGATATAATAAAACCCAACCTAAGCTTAAATCAAAGCTCACGATGCATGTATACATAAATGCAATCAAGACATTTTCAAGAAACCCATGCTTAAATAAATTGAATGTAGTCATAGTATAACACCAAAACCCAATCGAACTTAAAGACCATGACATTCTAAATACAATCAAAGAAAACCATAAAACCTAGTCAAAAATAATTTTCTAAGAATCTATTTAATATCATGATAAAAGAAACCATTAAAATAATAATTATTCTTCTTTAAGAATAACATAGTCAAATAAAAAAAGGACATCCATATTTCTTAGAAAGTAAACAAGTGAACTCAGTAGACCATAATAATGAAACCAATTAAAATCATATTCTATAGTCAAATAATATGTAGTTTCAAAAATTCCAATAAGAATTCATCCCAAAATGAAAATAGATAAACCTAATTTTAAGAAGTTGTTTAAGATAATAATCTAATTTTAAGACATATACATAGTCAGCTACATGAAGTGAAAAACCCAAACATCTTTCCAGAATTTGAATGTATACATATATAAATATGTAGAGCTCAGTCAACAAACAAGGAAAAACCCAATTTGAAACACATTACAAGGAACCCATGACTCACTTAAAAACCAAGAAACTAGAACAAGATCTTAACTCCATCTTTTCCCATAACCATATACATAGTTGTATTTAACCAAGTTGAGTCCTCCTAAAAATTGCACACTAAATAACACAACAACATATATCTATACAAAAATGGTTAATGAATAACATGAAGATTTGAAACCTTCACACAGGTTGGTGGAACATATATATATTATGCAAACAACAAGGTAAGAAAATTTCTAACATTCCATTTACTACACATAACAAATAAACCTTATGGGTTAACAAAATATAAAACCAACAAAACATTTCCACACACACAGAGTCAAAATAAAAATGTTCTAAAGCCATGTTTTGACAAATTATAATAAATACAAAAAAATATGATGAAAATATATATCTATTTTGCAAATTTATATGCAAAATACTAATATCAATTCACATCAAGTTCTTCAAGATTTGCTTATGCATCTGGAAGTCCTAAGACTTTTGACTGCGCATGTAGCCTTTTTATTTTTTTCCAAAATTTCATCAACTAAAAATAAAATAATTAGGCAAAAATATAGCTTACCCTAAAATATAGAGATAAATCTCAAAAATCCAATAAGATAAAATCCAAAACCTCTAATTTTCCAAACTGTAAGTCCAAAATCCAACATGATCATGTTAAAAAACTAGTCAAGCTCCACTATTTTCCCCATTTTCTTTCTATCTTCCTAACACCATCAATTATTTCTATCCATTACCTAACTCTCATACCTTCCATCCAATTCCCCATACCAATTCAATGTCTGTATTAAATGTGAGGAGAGAGAAATCCTACAACATTCCCTAATGCAATCCCCTACCAAATTTGCCATTGAATGCAATGGTAATTTTTTGACCTATCCCAAAGGATCGATCCACCAACAAAAAAGCTAGCCAATGAAAACATAGATTAATGCTTAATAAAACCTAATTAATAATAATAAGACTAATTAACATCCTAACTCCCAAATTCTATGTCATTGGCCCACTAACCAATAATAAATGTTAATAAATCATTAACCATAATATGCCATCAACTATATGTTGATTAAAACAAACAATTAAACCATGTTTAATATTAACACCAATTCCTTCACACAACTAAGTAATGCAATAACCATGCCACCTCCTTATTAATATAAAGTTTTTATATAGTCTAGGAAATTATCCAAGGGGTGTCAAGGGTAGGTCTAGGTAGTTTCTTAGTTAATTCATCAAATTAGGTGAATAAAACCCACACAAGTATGTAGGAGTAAAATATAGTTTATACAAAAGGAGAAAGTAGGAGTTAGTTATGATGGTGGAAACAAAAGACCATGGCCATAAAAAATAATAGAATATAATGACTATGTGACAAAATTATGATAAAAGTATAAATAACATATAATGAAATGAAATAAGTATTAATGTCGTGATAGTGACATACTAAATGACCAATCGAGATGTCTAAATGATGGGAAACATAACCAAAATAAGTATACCTTTTAGACTTATCTAATTGCTCAAAATTTTCTTCCTTACCTGATGTACCACTACCAACATCTACCTAGCTCATAAGATAGTATTTGTAAGCACAAAATTACATCAATAGTACCATATCAAAAAATTGATAGATAATTTTAGAATTGTAATAATATCAACTATAGTAATAATCCATAAAATTTTCAAGTTCAAAATTAAACATGCAGTCTAAATACCATTGCATAAGTCTAACATATACTCCAACTAAATTAAAACAAGCATTAGTCAGTTATACATCAATAATAACAATGTTTTAAATAGTAAAATAGATTATAAAAAGGTGGGGTCGTAACAAGGAAAGTCCAACATCTTAGTCTTTGTAAGATTTGTATGTTATGCATAACACTCATGAATACTTATGAAATGCATTTGTGATAAAAAAAGAATATGCTATTTACTAATCATTATATAAATAAAATATTTAAAATATGTGAAATAGAAGTATAATCATGCTTAGGTCCCGATTTGTATTTTTTAGAATATTTTGAATGTTTTTCCATTTTTGAAAATTTGTTATTTTTTAATTTTTCCATTGGAACACTTTTGATATCATATATATATATATATATATATAATATAATAATACATGAATGTTATATATTAAGGTAGCTAGTTGGTATTCATGATTCAAACTCCATGCTAGAAGAAAAGACCTAGATCAAAAAATAAGTGGGAATAAAAACATGGATAAACTAAATATGACACTTGATAAAAAAAAACAATATTAAGCATAAGTAGTGACACTCAAGGGTGGGGAAAAGGTTCATCCTTTGGAGGTAGAACCTCCCAAGTGGAAGGCTCTATATAAGGAGGATCTAGGGCCACCCAACCATATAATGAATCTATATTCACATCAATAATCTAACCATCAAAAATTTTCATTTGAGAACTGATACCCACATGAGAGACTCTATGAGAGGGAGTTGTGTCAAATTTTTCATGTAGTGGCAATCATCCCCACCATCCTGGATGAAAGTGATAGGATATTTAGTTGTAACTATGAAAATGGATTTTATACCTTCCTTGAGGTGGTGGATGTGGTCCTTGAGGAATTTTATATGGTATCACCCAACTGATAGTAAATGAGGCATTCCCCTAATGATAAAACCTCTCCTAGAGGTGGAAAAAATCCATAGCCACCTAATCAGTTTAGAATAAAATATGCATATAAGTCAAAGATATAATAGAGACCTTCTCATTAAATGAAAAATCATAATAGTAATCATCATTATTAAAAATAACATTATTTATATCCTTCCATAATTGGAAAATAATTATTGATTTTAAAAATTTACGTGGAAAATCAATATAAGTTGGTCGATTGGTTGAGTCCCTTAGAAGAGCAAGCTACCAATAAACTAGCTTAAGGTGATAAGACTAGAATAGGTTATGGATCCATTTCTAAGTAGAATAGGCATGTGGATAGAACTAGAATAAATGTTTGAAGATTTAATATGATGTCATTCAATACTTTTGGGTGGAGAAATGCTCATGTGAGAGAGTCACTCCCCAAGCAGGAGGCCTTAGTAGATAAGATACCAAATAAAGTGGGTGAACTTAGGTTTGATCCCGACATGCCAAATTCTATTAAGAGTGGAAAGATAAGTTTTAGGAGAGGATTTAAGTACCTAGTTCCTATTTATATTTGAGATATTAGTAGAGAATGGGAGCATGACTTGATAAATAAGTCCATGAGAATAATTCTTGAAATGGGTGTCATAATTCCAATACTAGTCTTTCCACCAATCAAGGGAAGGATACAAACCAAGATTATGAAGCATAAAATAAATAATAATATATTGAATATAAATCACATAAGGTAAATACACATTATTTAATTGAAATTTAGCTTTAAATTTAGGCCAAAGAATCTAATCCCTAGTAAAAACCAAATTATGAATGGTAAGAATACCTTTTTGAAATAACCTGATGGCTTTTATTCCTATAAATTAAACCAACAAAATGTTAGTGCTTATCATAATAGGATACCATCATATGATATTATAATTTAAACATAAACATGTATGAAATCCATACCGAATCCACTTCATGTGATACTTGACATCTTTGAAGGCTTTCCATATGATTTTGGCAATAAGGAGTTGTAGTGATGAGAAGGGAGTGGAAAATTATATTTTTATAATAGGGATTGACATAAGGGGCCCCTAAAAGAGATACAATTCCTTAGTAGGGGTTTTAAATCCTTATTACCTTCAATGGTGTGAACCACCCATTTAACACATAAATCTACACTCTTTCTGTAAAGGTGAATGATTTCCATGACTCCTTTGTCCCAAGGGAGGCAAGATATTTCCTAGGTGACATGATGAAAGCCTTTGGCATGTTTGGAATTTGACTAGAGGAAATACTTAAGGATTTTATTTTCTAAATTTTCATAAGATAATTTAGAAGGATCCCAATGAGAGGAATAATAAACATAGTTGTCCACCAAAATCTTGGTGCAAATTCAGAACTTCCTTGCTAAGGATAACGGTTTGGTAATCTAGTACTCAACCTTTTTTATTTAATTTGATGACATACTACCACAACTCAATTAGATTATTATCAAAGGCAAAGGGAGGCCAATAAATGTGAATTTTTTTTCATGAAATACATTTCCAATTATAATGAAGAAGCCATTTAGGCATATGAATCATATTTTACCTAAAACATTATGTCTTATTCCATTGCAAGTTATATCCTGAGGCTAGACAAAAGGTATCAAGGCATTTCATATATTAATAAAATGTTCACTCTTTTTATTTGAGTGTGAGGAAATTATTATACACAAAGTAACCATTAATGAGTTGGGAAGAGTTGAAGGAAAAGAGATACCTCAAACCAAACCCTAAAACCCCATTTAGACATGGAGGGAAGGAGATAACCTATAGCTTTTATGTAAAGAACATTTAACACTGGAGCTAGAGGACATCCTTACCTAATGTAGCATTTTAGGTAAATGATATTAGAATTTAAACCATTAATGGTGAGGTAGGCTAAGGCATCTAATAGTAAATTTAAAACTATTAAAATGTAAAATTGACCAAAACCTAGAGCCTTTATCATGGCCAAAATAAAAGGCCACTCAATCCTATCATAGGATTTTTCAAAGTCAAGCTTGAGAATAATGGTTCTAATGAGAAACTCTGTCCCATTTTATGCCTTCCCAAACTATAATAAGATTGTTAAGAATATATCTTTCTCTAATTAAGCTATTTTTCTTAGGTCAAATAATGATAAGAAGAATAAGATAGAGCAGATTGGTTAGAGCTTTGGCAAGGATTTTATATGAGACATTCAACAAAGTAATGGGTTGTTAGCTGGTAAGAAGCTCCAGATCACCTACTTTGGGTATGAATTTAATATTATCTTGATTAATTAAAGTTTCAAATGATTGGTTTTATAGGGCTTCTTTGTACACCTGAAGTAGGATGAGCCTAACAAATTCCCATGTGGCTTTATAAAATTCACATGGAAAGTCATCGATGCTCGAGGATTTATCATTACTCATACATTAGAGAGCCTCTGTGAGTTATTGGAGGGTTAAGGGAGATTTTTAGAGCCATCGGTTGGAAACTTTAATGTGGAAAGGACCACATTGATGAATTATTTAAAGGCTCAATCTCTTTTTATTCTAATTGTGAGTTTTTTTATTTTTAAAAATAAAAAATAAAAATAACAATAATTAGTGATAAGGTTTTGAAAGTAGAAGAAATGTGACAGATATAAATATTTTTCAACATATGTTAATGTGAAATATGCCCTATAAATAATTATATATCCATCTATGAGAAAGATGCATCTATTTTATATGAAGAGTAACTTTGAACACATGCATGAATATAAATAGTATGCATAAGATTGAAAGTACATCACTTTGTCATCAAATTTACACTTTTCAAAGTATGTATAATGTATGAACAATAGAGATCAAGAAAAATATGAGATTATACATGGAAAATAATGATGTGCATACTAAAACTGAGTCAATATCTAAATATCAGAAGTCTTAAGGGTTTGTGTATTCAAACTATGATTTTTTGATGAAAGTTGGCATAGGATAGAATTGGTTGAATCTATCCTTGTCAAAAAATGACATTTTTATCAATACATACTATAAATACAAAGTGATAAATGGTAGATTATGAAAAACTAATCTCTTTTTTGAATTGGTTAGATCTAGAAAGTGAAAAGGAAGAGTCAAAAGGCCAAAACGTAAAAAATCCAAGGTCTTAGAAGGATTGGTGAACCAATCACATGTGAAATATAATAGAAGAATATGATTCAATAGTTAAAAGGTTATATACAATTATATATTTTTTGAATTGTTTGAATGCTTTTAAAGGCATATTTGAAAATGTGAAAATACAACTAATGATCCCATCAATGTTAGAATCATAAAAATATATGAGAAGTGGTAAATGGATAAATTTTAGTGTATGAAATGGCTAGACATACATGTATCAGAATTAGAAAATGTATTATATTTAGTGAGAAAGCTATCTAGATTATAACTTGTGTAATCATGTGTAGGAGAAGTAACTCTAGTAGATGTAGAATGATGTGCAATCAAAGGACTAATATAGATTATGCCAAATATCATGCCTTTTGAGGAATACATTGATTTATATGAATCCCGAATTTGGAAGTTGTTCAATGTGATTGTGCTTGTGGATAATTAGACACCTTTTTATGATAAAATTGATTTTGTATTGGTTGTTTTAATTTTTTTTCTAAATTGGTAAAACATAAATATTTTTTCCATGTACAACAAATGAAAATGTGATTTGTTATTTCATATATGTATCATTAAACTATGGTGGTGGATGAGGTGGAGGAGGTACCATATATTACAGAGAGTACTCATATTCGGTTCATAAAATTTTAACTACTTGATTTCAATGGATGTAATTTAGGCATATATGTATTGTATAAGGTGAATCATAGATATTTTAAAACCAAGGATGTCCTAATATCATATCAAAGACCCATTTTGTGGTAGAACTATAAAAATAGTAGATAATATAGTAGGGTCCATTTGAATAGGCAAGCCAATGTATCCCAAAGTGGTTCGTTGTGTTCCATTGAATGTCTTGACACATTTATATGTAATTTATATGTCATATTATGTGTAACCCAATGAATGAATTAATGCCATTGTGCATGTATTCTCACTTGATCTATTATCAACTATCACACAATGAATAGGTTGTTGATTAATATAATCTCATATACATAAATCATGAAAATCAAAGTCATCATTAATTATCTCACTATCATCAAAATTAATCATAGTATATGGTTAAATAATTTGATTGATTGTACCATTATTTCCATCAAATGGATGATAATATTACTAAGGTAGTGGATAATCATTGTAAGTATGATACACTACTGAATTGCATTTAATTTTATTATGATTAGGTGATGGTTAACTAAAAATATTTAATTTATCATTTTCATTATATTGAGGCTTAATTCTTCTATAAGAGTTCCTAGATTAATCAATAAGATCTTGAAAAGGGTGCTTAAGCTTGAAACATGTTTTAGTAGAATGACCATTACATCTATGATCCATAATATGCATTGTTATCAAAATATTTACCTAGGGGTTTCTCATGTCAATTTGAAATGGAAGAGGAAAAGTAATGAGATTGCATTCAATTAAATTTTTTAGCAATTTATGAGGTGGTTGTGGTAATCTATAAAATTACTATTGGCAATTTGGCCTCCCAAGGCCAAATTCCAACCCCTTAAATTATTAACTTTTTATGGCACCCACTTAAGCCTCTACATGATGATGTCTCCTAATTGCTTCTTGAAGTCATTCTAAACTCCTAGAGATGCATTAAATCTATTTGTGATCACCATATCTCCTATATGTCTTGGGTATTTAGGTGATGTTTTTGACCATCATAATATTCATTGACTGTCATATAAAGGGAGTAGGTCCCAATGTCTTGCCATATCATGTCTAGGATTGGATGTCTTTGATAATTATCTTCATGGTGTTGATTAGGTATAAATGTCTTTGACAATGGATTGAAGTGGTTTTAGTGATCTAGAGTGCCTTGATGGAGATGGTGGGAGGTGGTATTTGATGACTCATCATGAGATTTCCTGAGTGTATTCAATATATGAAATATGGTGGACTATAAGATTTAAAATGTGGTGAAGATACATAGAGCCTAATTGAAATATCTTAAGAAGGCTATAAGATATTCTTCATGACACTCATTGGTAATTCTCTTTTGAGACTGTATGTATGGTTATTCAAAAGAAAGGTTTTGGTACTAAAATGACAAATTTTGATTTTAAGAGTTCACTAAAACATCAATAAAATCTTAATCGCCCTCATGATCCTTATATTACTATTTTCAAATAATTCATGCTTTGAAAATATCTTTTCTACAAGCCTGGAGGTTGTTTTTCCTTCAAAAGAGTTCCCACATGTGAAAATATTCCCCCTTTTTTCTCTCCAAAACATATTACTTGTTTTAAGATGCCTTTTGACTCGTACTCTCCATTATGTTTCTATAAAATGGTGGTTCCAAGCTTGAAATGGGAAAAATGAAGGGGAAAGAGGTGTTTTCAACCATATCTTATAGTTTGTATGGACTTTTCCAAATAGTGAAGGTCAAGAGTGTGAAGGTGGGGTCATGGTAGGTGTTTCAAAGAATATTCATGGAAATAATGTTCAAGATAGGCTCAAAATCTATCCTCAAATAGTACCAAGCTCATTTTTAGCTTGGTTGAGTCCTTCAAGTTTATAGATGGTACAACCATGAGAGAGAATATTAGAATCTAATTTTTTTAGAAAAGGAAGGGACTTTATATAGCTTCCATATTTGATAATTTGTTCTTATTTTGGATCTCTCTCCTTTATGAACAATCCTTAACAAGGTAAGGAACTCATAATGGCTTCTCAATTTAGGCAGAGAACCAATTTTCCAAGTTTTCTCCTTTCTATGCATGGTGATATAAAAATGGAAGTTTATAGAGCTTGTTAGAAGATTGAACAACTTTCTCACAAAATTCGCCAACTTCATCTCACATGTGTGAGTCTCAAGGGATGAAGAACACATCTACACTACCAAATTTATAGTTTACAGATAAGTTAGAGTGGTTATATAGTTCAATGGTTGATCCATGGTTGTCAAAGCACAACATATTGTATATGAGATGTTATATTCATGATCATGTGTCTTTATTGAAGTTTTTTCAAAGTTTTACTCAAGATTTTATAGCCTAGAAACCATAAATCTGCCCTCATCACCCTGACATTCTTAGTTTATCAAAGTTTAAGGTTACCTAGCATAAGTTAAGGTAATTTGGAGAATCCTAGGTTTCTATTTTCATAGTGTATGATTCATCAGGGATCTCAAAAATGTTTAATCTTATATGGCATATACTTATTCTTGACTAAGATCCTTAAATATTATCTTGATAGTGGATTCATGTGTCATTCTATTCATCTATGTTTCATTCCATCTTCATAGTCTTAATTACTTCCATTTATCATTGTTATAGGTCCATCACTTCATCTTCGTTCTCCCATATATATTATTATCATCTTATCACTACTACCTATCCACATTCACATCATGGATCCAATATTTTAGAGGAATCAAGGGTGTTAAGAATCATTATGGTCATGAAATGTGTTATGCATCCTTAACCGCTACTAAAAGGATGAATCATCACCTACAACCAAGGCAAAATATAGTCAAGAATACTTCATGAAAGTTGTAGAAAGAGGGGGCTAGGGGATATCTCAATGAAAGGAATCTGATTGAACTATCTCTCCAATTTGTTTTTAATAAATGGAAGAGGATCATAAATCATGTCATTGACCTTCTCAAGGTCTCATCCTATCCTAGTCCATACAAGATACAATGGATCATCACTTAAAGTCATGCTAGAACACAGTCAAGCTCCCCCTACAAAGTAAGGTTCTATGTATTAGGTTTAGAGAAGGATAACAAACATGGTTTTGATGTTATGATCAAAGTACAAAGGGTCTATATGGTGAGTCAAGGAGACATTATCTACAATCAGTCATGAATGATGAGTTACAATCAATACCCCACTTCTACCTACAATCCTTTTGGAGAAATCAACAAATTTGTTTCAAATGGAAGACAAAGTTTGTATGAGTATATAATTATAAGGAAATGGAGATATTAAGACAATTTCAAGGATATATTTATAATTTCATATACCAAATGAGATAACCTATGTGCATCTACAACCATGTTAGTGGAGTTATGTAACTGGGTTTCTTACAAACTCAATCTTGTGCATTAAACTGAAGATTGAACTTGTCAGGTATGAACATTAAGAGATGTTTGGATTTTATATGAAATATAATAAATATTCAAATCCATTGAGTTATTTAAGTTTTTTTAATGCAAATATACAATAGTTAATATTTCAAAATACACCTACAGGTACTAGGTACAATACTATGTACATGAAACAAGATAAGTGTTTGAGATGTTGGAAATGATATATTTGGATTGTTGAAACCTATATATAACTTAAATAATTTTTAAAGGACTTTAGAAAGACTAATAAACATGTGAATGGTTTTAAAATATATAAACTCAGTCAAAAGAAAGTTATTGTATGTTTGTTCTCTAAATGGTCTTGTTTGGTTAAAGGAGGAAGAGGACTATGGGCATGTTGAGAGGAATGAGATCCATTTGTGGATGATTAATATAATTATATAATAACCCTATATCACTCATACACCTTGTTATAAAGATGAAATGGTCAGGATATATATTGGATAGTTGAACCTAGGGAAAATTGTAGTCATAGTCAACGTATATAGCCAATTTTGAGGAGTTTTATAGTTTTGAAGCCTCTATAAGGGTAGTTAGGTCTTAAAATTTAGTAAAAATGATAATTTTAGGTAATTTAAGCTAATAAATCTATTATAAAGGTTAGATTAATAGTGGAAATAGTCACTATTATATCTTAAAGATCTTGTAGTCTATTTTACAGTCATTAATGAGATTAGTTGAATAAATTAAAGGTTTAACCATAAGACAAATAAATCAAACTTAATCAAGAGGTTTTGAGAAAATAAAAGGTGATAGTTTCTTAATATGATTTATATTATTCATGACACTTAGGTTTTCAAATCAAAATGCCCTTGAGGGCTAAATAAGGAGACATACCTAAACATGCATGAATATGGAGTTTGAAGATATATACATAATTTTGATTGTTGAAAGGGTGAAGACATATGGATAAGTAAGTATTAATGGGTTATTAGGGTTTTAAAATTATAATAACCCTAGTTGGAGGATTAAAAAAAACCAAAACTAGTTAAGGGGCTAATCAGGCCTAATGAATCCCAAACCTTAAGATGATTGTATGGAGTATGCATGAATAAAACTAATGGAAAAGATTTAACCTGGGAATATTTTATACCCTAAAAACATGTTATAGGATTTAAAACTCCATAAAAATTTCACTTGAAAGAGAAATAACCATGCAAACCTTTGTCTTCCCCAAACACTCAAGCTGGAACATAAACCTACATGCACTGTCATGAAAGAATGAAGTAAAAGTGGAATATGGGAAGTTATAATAGTTATAGAGGATGGAAAAAAGTTATAAATGGGATTTTATGATGATATTGATCACTCTAAGTTACCTACGAGTCACTTGGACCTTGACACTCAGTATTATATGAATCAGGCCTAAAAGTACCCTCCCAAAACCTATGATATGAACAACTCCTAAACATTGATTGCTTACCAATTTGATGGAGATAAAATTTATATCATTTCCCTTAACTTCTTCACATAGCCATAAACATCCAAAAAAACCTTTTATATCACTCTAAACTTCTCAACAATAACTCTATCACAACCTCAAAAACATGACCAAATGGTCATACACATAGTCCACACTTTGATCTACCTCTCAACTCAACCACCAAGATTACACAGACACCATCTATCCTTTGCTCACACTCAAGGCATCCAAAACATCCTTTTGGATCACTCTAGACCTCTTCACTCATCCTCAATATTCAAACCTACAATATCACTATTCATGACATCATAAATATGACCTATAGGTCATAAACATAATCATTAACCTTCTCTACTCTATAATCCATCCACTGGGAACACTCCCTTTATTCTATCCTTCACTCCACAACACTCAAACATTCCTCTCTTTCTCAAGTCTTCAAACCTATAAGAGCACTATTTCTAACATCATAAATATGACCTATAGGTCATACACATAGTCATCAAATTGCTATGTTCTTCAATCCATCCACTAGTCACCCTTACTCTCCTTCACCTCTCAACTCTATAGTCTTCCTCCACTTAGAGCCCCTTCTTTTAAGTCTAGAAATCATCACCTTTTATAGAGCCTTCATGATTAATATCTTATAGGTATGAAATAATACTTTTCTTAGCCCTTAATATATATAAAATAGATTAATAACATCCACATAGGTCAGCCATAGTATCTATGTGTCACACTTAAGCAACTATGCCTTTTAATTAGGCCTTAATAGCCTTTATAGGTCTCATGGATACCTTTTCACCCATTTATCACTTCATCAATCAATTTATAAACATAAGACCACTTATAAATGCATAAGGCCACTCCACATGACCTCTTAAACATTTGAAAATGATTATAGTCATCATTATACACCTATGTATATGCTCAATCTACTCAAACACTAGCCTTGTACACAAGAATACCATGAATAAACAAACAATCAACTTACAAGCATTTTTTCATACTAAATATGGATTGGTCAAACCTCCAAAATACATAAAAATGATACTCATGGAGTCTAAAACACTCTCCAATAGCTCAATCCCCTTGAAACATCCAAATACCATCATAATAACTCAAATATCCTTCATGGGTTACTTACATAACATGGTCAAACACATATTCAACTTTGGAGCTTAATAACTTTGATTATACAAACATTATACCTTCTAACTAGATTCACTATATGCATCTTAAATTCCTCTACAACTTTAATTTTGACTACATCAATAAATTCATCTTGGATAAAATGTTATATCTCAAAAACTAAGCACTGGTTCTTCCTTTGTTAATTTGAAAATTCAAATTCCAATGGTCACTGTTAAAAATTGAACACTTTATAATCATCTCATGCCCTCTCATAGCTTGAACAAATACACATCATTGATATTCCTCAAAATTATCCTAATCTTTAAATATGCTAAACATCTATCACTTTGACCTCATCTCGTGCTTCTTGGTAACTTTGACCAAATACACACCATAAATCTCCTCAGATTATCCTAGTCTTTAACTTTTCTCACTATTAAATATCAAACATTTTTCATCATCTCATTGATTCCTAATAATTTGGAACAAAATTGCTTTGTTGATCACCTTGGGTTAGACAAGTCTTTATCTTGAAATGCTCACCATTAGATCTTGATCAGAACTCCCATGCATGCCTTATGAACACTTTGATGTCAGTCCATGTGCTTATGCCACTTGGTAGTCCCATGTGCTTTGTTGAATACTTGAATTGTCTTGAACCATTGATCTTTATGAGTATGAACCATTGTTCAACATTGATCTTCTATCAAATTAGCGAGCTTATGAAACTTGTCACTAGTGCATGCAACCTTTGACATGTTGAATTCATATGCACCATTGATCTCAATATGTATGATTAAGGGATAACCATTATATCTTCTAGACTAATGACCTTAGACTTCAACATGATTAAACTTGATGGTCTCTAGCCCATCATAGTATGCTAGAGTAACTTTGAATCTTTATAAATTAAGCTAGAAATCACTTCAAAACTCCAAATTTTTAGGGTAGCTTCTTAGCACTATAGACAACAATCCATGTAAACCTTTGACTATTATTGACTTTCTTTGTCCCTAAATTAAATGCACAAATTTACTAGTTCATACATATCTACATGACATGTAGTGATGATATGGCTTATCTTAATCTAGAATATACATTTTGCTCATTCCAAATGCTCACAAAACAAACCAAAGATTTGTCAAAGACATCTATAGATGCCTCAAAACCTCTTATTTTTATTTATAGACCTGCACAAGTGTCATATCTCTCCAATATATCCATATTATTACTATATCATTAACTCATTAGTACCACATTCTCTCTTTGACATCAATGACTATCTAAGACATCAATGACCATGATCAACAATCTCCCACTTTGTCATTGATGGCAAAACACCCTCAGAATGACTTCTTAATATTTGAACATCCTCACCAAACTTCATTCTGATATTTCTACCCATTTGACATTAATGATAAAGGGCCTCTTATCTCAAATGCATTCAATAAAATATATTTCACAAAATTTATCAAGCATATGAAATAATTGGTCCCCCTTTGATATGCACCAATCTAAACTTAGACTTCTAATATTTGGACCTGTATGCCTTCAAAATAATACCCTTATTCGATTATACACTTATAATAATGAATAAAGAACACAAAAAAACATATAAATCTAATAGAACTCACCAAAAAAATCTGAGAGGGACTCCCCATAAGATCTCTGAGCCATTACACCTCTTGAGCATCTTTAGATCTCCACAAATCGTGAATAACCATCACACAGGCTTACTAGCCTTCTCTCTCAAGCCACCTCAAGGACCACCAACAAAAATTCATGCCACTCATAAAATAATAAACATGGTCTAAACCAACCTAAGAACTTACCTTGAAATATTCATGTCTTATTCTTTTGGAGAAACTGAGCACAAACATCAAATCTTCATATTAGGTCTATTTAGATTCCTTATATCCCTTCTTGGAACTTATAGAGCCCAAAAATTCTAGTAGACACACCTTCAAGACCTGAATCTTCATATTTATATCACTCTCATATTCCCCCTCAAGCACACCAATTTTCATTACCTAGCTCATCCTTTGCCACATAATTCCTTCACAAACCTTCTAGCCAATTATGCCTGTATCTTGATAAAAACTTAAATAATTTGACAACCACAAACTTTAGAATCTCTATTAAGCTTTATTTTATAACCCATTTGTCCCATTAAACCTATTAAGAAGCCTCAGACCTTAAATAATAAGGCTAACCACTTTTTTAGCATAGCCCAAAACTCTAAAAACTCAAAATAAATAGGGTCAACAAACCTCCTAGTCAACATGCACCTATGAAAATTATTTCACACAGATAAAACCATCACACACTTCTAGAACAAAATTTGAGCCTCCATACTTTTGGGAACAGATACATCCTATAACCCATTTTAGGCCTACTTTCCCTTAAGCCAAAAATTAAGAAAATCAAGAGCACTTAAAAATATCCAATTTGACTTCAACATACCTTCAGGCCACAAAACCACCTATAACATGCTAGAATAAGGTCACCAAACCTTTATATGAAAAAATATCATCTTGATAACTCACAAATCCTCCTTTGCCTCCTGGAAACCTTCAATCTAACATTCTAGATTAAAAACACCCTTGAAAGACCACATACTTCTTCAAACTGAGAAATGTCTTCACGAAGCACAAAAAAAGCATCTTTACTTCACAAGGACCTATAAAAAAGGAGCATACTAGTCCTCATAATAGGACTGAAGAACCTTCTTCTTTTTTCCTTTTCTTAATTGAAACAATTTACTTGCCATCCATCTCTTCTTTGGCTTCCTTGACAATGCATGATGAAAACATAGGTTCTTTGTATATCTTTTCAACTAATACCTTCTACTCTTTGAATTTATATAAAAATAACACCTGGAAATCATGAAACTCCTTCTTACCTAAAAATTCTTCAACTACAACAAATAAGCCATCAGATTGAGATCCTTCTTTCAAATTCTCCTTGGCCTTAAATGGTATAATTGACTTTATTCTTCGATCATCCACCTTCTTATCCATTTGTACTGATATCAAGCTTCCTTAGCACTCTTGAGATTCCTCCAAAATTGATTCTTTTTATATAGTATCATAAGTTTGATCTCTGAACTTAATAGGACTAGCCTTCACTGCCTTAGGTCTCCACATCATGTTTTGACTTTTGATATGCTTTCTAGGAGTCTCTCCCTTCTTTATATGACTTGAGTGCTTATCAAATTTACTAGGAAAAAGTCTTATTAATATGACTTTTATTATCACAAATGAAATAAATAACATCATTCATACCTTTTGATAGATTTGAATTGTGATCAATCTTTGTCCAAAAATTCCTTTTATCATAGCTCCATGCATGTCCACACTTGATTGACTTATTTCTACAATTCTTAGCTCTATGACCATGCTTATTACAAGTAGAATAATGACCATGGAATAAACTAGCATACCTTGAATAATTTGGTTGTCTAACAAACCTTCTTGAATTGTTTTTAAAGCTTGCATTCTTGTTAGCTTTCTCAGGCTTTACATGTTCCTTTTCTAGCTTGTCTGACTTGTCCATGATTTGTTTATGCTCTACTCTCAAGGAATCAAGATTAGTCTTCAACTTAGCATGATCACCTTTCTTTGAATTCACCTTAGTATTGGCTTCTTCTAACTAAGTCTTGAGATATCTGCACTCTTCTTCTCTTGATTTGAAGATACCATTTGCAACCTCTAATTGACTTTTGAGATCTTTGATGACCTATTTATCCTCCTTGGATTATTTATCCATGTCATCCTTAAAAATAAATGTTTTCTCTTTAAGATACTTTATCATATCTTGATACTTCTTCTCATCTCTCTTTGTCTTGCTTAACAAACTTCCCTCAAGAGAACCAATTTGTGCTTCAAAACCTTTGATCACATACCTAATCTTGTGATTCCTCTTTATGATCTTAGTTGTTAGATCCACTTCTTCTTCCTCACTATCATAGAACACTTCTTCTTCTCCATTGTCATGTAAAAAATATTCATCATATATGATGTCCTTTTATTTTGAACAACTTTCCTCTTTTGAACTCAAACTTGCCTTGGCATCTTTTAGTTAAACCTTGAGATCATTGATAACTTTCTCATCCTCTTTGGCATATTTCTTCAAAGTACATATATGCTCTTCAAGTTCCTTGATCATATCCTTACTCTATTTATTCTCTTTCTTTAACTACTTATCCATCTTGTGTTATTTAGGATATAATTCAAGTTGTTAAACTTCCTCTAAAGGTCTTGCTCTGATACATACAAGATGACTTAGAGGGGGGGTGAATAAATTATCCAATCTTTCACATTTAGATCACTTATCATTCATTCATTTACATTAATAAATCAACACAATTAGCATATGCAACTATATTACCATCAAAATAAGGAGACCACATACAAAGCATGAATAAGAGAAGCTCATCATATCACAAAATCTAATGTGGGAAACCATAATGGGGAATAAAACCCACTCTCAAGCCTACAAACACATAGATTACTTGTCCTATAAGGTATTACAAACATGATGCTTTAGTAGAACACCCATTCCATAAGGAACACCTACCCCTAAGATGATTAAGTCCTTATAACCTGGATTTAGTGAAACACTTGATTGACAAGGAACACTTTCCTTTAGGATGGTTAAGTCCTTCTGAACTAGATTTAGTGAAACACCTACTTCACAAGGATCACCTTCCCATAGGATGGTCAATTCCTTATGACCTAGATGTTGAGAACTCTCCCAAAACCTATGATATGAACATCTTCTCAACATTGATTATCTACCAATCTGATGGATATATAATATATATCATCCCCCTTTACTTATTCACACAAAAACATCTAAAAAAATCCAAAAACACCTTTTGGATCATCTACACTTCTCAAAAACTCTATCAAAACCTCAAAAACATGACCAAGTGATCATATACACACTCCACACTCTGATCTACCTCTTAAATCAACCACCAATCTTACACAAACATCATCTATCCTTTGCTCACACTCAAGGTATCCAAAACATCCTTTTGGATCACTCTAGACCTATTCACTTATCCTCAATCTTCAAACCTACAAGAGCACTATTTATGACATAAAAAATATGACCTATAGGTCATACACATTATCATAAACCTACTCTACTCTATAACCAATCCACTAGGCACATTCCATTTCTTCTATCCTTAACTCCAAAACACTCACACATGCTTCTCTTTCACAAGTCTTCAAACCTATAAGAGCACTATTTATGATATTAGAAATATGACCTATAGTTAATACACATAGTCATCGACCTTATTTATTGTTTAATCCATCTATTAATCACCCTTAATCTCCTTCACCTCTCAACTTTATACTCTTCCTCCACTTAGAGCCCCTTCTTTTAAGTCTAGAAATCATCACCTTTGATTTCAACTTTTATAGAGCATTCATGAATAATATCTTCTAGGTCAGCCATAATACTTGTCTTATCCCTTAAGACATCTAACATAGCTCAATACCATTCACACAGGTTGGCCATAGCAACTATGGGTCACACTTAAGCAACTATGCCTTTCCATTAGGCCTTAATAGCCCTGATAGGTCTCATAGAGACCTATTCACCCATTTATAACTTCATCAAGTAATTTATAAACATATGACTACTTCCAAATGCATATGTCCACTCCATATGACCTCTTATACATACTCAAATTATTATAGTCATCATTACACACCTCTAAATATGTTCAATCTACTCAAACATTAGCCTTATACACAAGAACACCATGAATGAACAAATAATAAACTTTTAATCATTTGGTCATACTAAATATGGATTGGTCAAACCTCCAAAATCCATATAGATAATAATCATGGAGTATAAAACACTCTTCAATAGCTTAGTCCCTTTGAAACATCCAAATACCATTAGAACAACTCAAATATCCTTCATAGGTTACTTACATAACATGGTAAAATACAAAATCAAATTTGGATCTCAATAACTCTGATTGTACAAACATTCATGCCTTATAACTAGATTCACTAGATTTACCTTGAAGTCTTCTAAAACTTTTATTTTTAATGCATCAAGAAATTCATCCTTGATCAAAATTTATAGCTCAAAAACTAAGAACTGGTTATTCCTTCATTAATTTAAAAAATCAAATTCCAATGACCACTATTAAACATTGAAAACTTTTTCATCATCTCATTCCTTCTCATAGCTTTAAAAAATATTCATCATTAATCTTCCTCAAAAGTATCCTAATCTTTAACTATGTTAAATGTCTATCACTTTAACCTCATTTCATTCTTCTTAGAAAATTTGATCAAATACACACTATTGATCTCCTCAAATTAGCCTAGTGTTTACCTTTGCTCTTTGTTAAACATCAAACACTTGTCATCATCTTTCTACTTCCAAAAAATTTGGAACAAATGCACTTCATCGATCTCCTCAAATTAACTAGGTCTTGATCTTGAAATGCTCACCATTAGATCTTGATCAAATCTCTTGTGATTATGACACTTGGCACCCTCACATGCATTTTAAAAACTTTTATATCAATCCATGTGATTGTGCCACTTGGTAGTCCCACATGCTTTTTTGATCTTTGAATTGTCCCACACTATTGATCTTCATAAGTACAAATTGCCGCTCATCATTGATCTTCTGTTAGATTAGCGAGCTTGTGACACTTGTGACCAATGTGTGAAAACTTTGACATGTTGACTTCATATGAACCATTGATCTAAATATGTATGATTAAGAGATCACCATTGGATATTCTAAACTAATGACCTTAGAATTCAACGTGATTGAACTTGATAATCTATGTCCCATCATAGTCTGCTAGAGAAACTTTGAAGCTTTATAACTTGAGCTAGAAATCACTTCAAGACTCCAAATTTTTACGGTAGCTTCTTGGAACTATAGAAAACATATCCATGTAAAAATTTAACCATTATTAAATTTATTTTCACCTGAATTAAATGCACAAACTTACTGGTTCATACATATCTACATGATGTGCAACGATGATTTGGCTTCTCTTCAGCTAGAGTATACATTTTTATCATTCTAAATGCTCACAAAAAAGACCATAGATTTGTCAAAGACATATATGGATGGATCAAAACCTCTTATTTTTCCTTACATACCTACACAAGTGCCATATCTCTCCAAGTTATCCATATTATTAATTTTTCATTAATGCATTAGTACCACAAGCTCTCTTTGATATCAATGCCAATATAAGAAACAAATGACCATGATAAAAAAGGATAAGGTTGGGTTATGGATATTAAAATTCCTTATACTCATTTCCATGATTTAAATGCTTTGGAAGTGCCAAAAATGGGCTAAAATTATTTTGGTCTTCCATCACTCCACTATGCACATGAAACTACTCAATAGGTTTTTGGTTGGTATGGCCACTAGGATAAGTTTCAGATAAAATGACATTGGAGAATTATATTAAAATTAATCATATTAAATTTTATGTTTAGATTTTAATTAATTGTGTCTTATACTTTATGAACCATCTTTAACAAGTTGACTATGTTTTTTTGCCTATTATTTCCCAAACCTTGTAGGTTTTGCCTTTATTTGGATAGGTATGTGAAATACAATTGTTAATATTTATTATATAGGAAATTTAATACCTCTTCTCATTTTTACAATTATTTTTTAATGTTTATAAATTATTTCATGGATCAAATAACTCAAATTATAGGAAAGAGTTACCATGTGAATTTATAGTCAAGTTTCACTACTTGAAAAATGTTTGGTTATCTAAAAGGGTTTGATGTGAATGTTATATGATGTGATAAATGTTTTAATTCCATAAAAATAAAATCCATTACTTTTTTTGTCTTACAACATCATTTATTGATCAAGAACATAGTCATATCAAGCTCACAACTAACTTTCTACTTGTTCCCAACTGCAGTCATGGTGTCTTGAGGTTTGAAAATGTTCATGGAGGTATTTGGAGAGTAAAAAAGGTGTTTTAAATATTATTTTTACATTATCAATCATCTAATCCACTCAAAATATCATAATAAGGATTATGGGGATAATCAAAGCTATATATACACATAGTTAGCCATAAATGTGAACCTATAAGTGCCATAGAGAGAATGCCACATTGGAATGTATATTGAAACTTGTTTGAAGTATTTTAGGGTAAATATTATTCATTTAAACACATTTTAATAATTTTTTGAACTAATGGTAAGCCCATACACCATACAAACTAGTTGTCTCCATGCTCACTGCATGTCTGCAACCTAATGTGTGCCTACAAGTACCTCATAAATGATAATAACATTGAAAAGGAATAGTTGAGTTAATTTAGGTTCTAAATTATGAGATATTCAATTTAAAATTTTATGGAAGGTTAAAATTCCATTGATTACCTATACATCATACATATTGCCTACATCTACATTCACTACCTTGTAACTTGAGATGTTCATTTATAGGTGATCGTATACAGAGACTAGGAGATTGGTCATGGAGAAGTGTAACATGTTTTAAGGCTCCCATAAAGTTTTATAGGTCAGATATACCTTTGTAGTCATGAATTATTCATTAAATAGGTAAAAATTCTCAGAGGTCATCTTCAAAATTAAATGATTGTGTTTAGGAACAATTTCCCTAAAACACAAAAATAGAGGAGTCAACACTTTTGGGGTTAACATATGATGATGACACATAAGGTTTTGACCAACCCAAATTCACTCATCTTGTAAATTTATCATAGGGGTATAACCTTAAAAAATAAGGAGGGTGTGTGACTTGTAGAAAGTGGTGTTTAGAGACCTCAAAATCATGGATTTGTTCACTGAAATTTGGTAGTGATGTCTACAATTTCTAAGGTTTAAGTGACATCTACACCCAAGGATGGTAAATTGAGAGAATGAATACATAATGGGTGATTATATGAAGGTAATGAGGAAATTTTTACCTCAAATATTCACTAAAAAGGGTTTAATTTCAAGTTACAATCCTTCATCAACACCTACAGGTCCTTTACCCTATGACAACTTACATATAGCCTAATTGTAGATGATCTAAAGCTCATAAAGTAAACATTGGGATACTAATAATATAGAATAAAATAATTTTTGACATAATTTTTATATAAATTATTAAAAGTATCCAAAAGTTATGTGACATAGTATTCAAAATGGATTCTCATCTATAGGACCCTACCTGTTCCAACATAGTCAACTGTAGTTGATTATAGATAATAGTGAACTAGGAAGTGGTGTTTTGATGTTGACATAGCTTGAAATTGAGGAATATATATATAAACTCCAATGAGACCTATAGGTATTATTCTCAAGGACCAATCATGCACTATCACCTTCAGGTACCTCTCTCAAGTAAGGAACATAATCTATAGTCTAAACCAGTAAGGTAGCAATGCATATGTGAGGATTTTTTAAAGTTTTGGATGGTACTAATTTTTGAAACATATTAATCATGGTGGTAGTGACCTTGGGAAACCCTCACATAGTATAAAACCTTTAAATAAGGGCCCTAAAAATGCAAATCATAGTCCATATACAAGACCCTACACATAATCAACTTCCTCCATGAGTCTATTTTAGGTTTTGGTGCATTTAAAGGGTCTAATGATGTGATAAAGGGTTGAATTTTTTTTAAAAAGGTATCCATAACTTGGAGAATACTATAATATTCACCTTTCCTATAAAAATAGGGTAAGTACCCTCTATTTTATCTTAGCTAGAGGGTACTCCCCTAAGATGTAAATTGGCAATTTTTAAACAAAGGGGATGATAAAGAGAATTAAGGGTTGATTAAAAATTGAAGAAAGGTTTGTAAATATGTATCACACCTGTGAAAACATGAAAAAATGTGCCTATGGGTTAGAAATAGGTCAAGTGGTTCAAACCTACAAATGGTGTAATAAAACCTACATGGTCTAGACTAGGCCTATTACCCTAGAAGGGTATGTTTCCACTTATAGCCTTAGGTGAGAATTATAACACTTTAGGAAATGTTAATAGATGATTATCATATGTGTTTGATATATATATATATATATATACATATACATACATACATACACACACACACACACACACACACACACACACACACACACACACACACACACACACACACACACACACACACACACACACACACACACACACACACACACACACACACACACACACACACACACACACACACACACACACACACACACACACACACACACACACAAAAACACACACACACATATGAAAATTAGATCACAATAAAAGCATTTCTTGACTCAAATCACATTAGGCCTCCAGGGAATGAAGAGAAGATTCAAATAAGAAACTTTGAATGCTTGAACCCACTTGGATACTTTGCATGGGAACTCAAATATATTATAAAAATTGAAGAGGGTATTGATAAATTATTTTTTGAAAAAAATCCATCTGTTTAATGTCACATCTTTATGAATAAAGGCTAAGGGTGAAAATGGCCTAAAACCCTCCAAAACCTTGTATAATGACCTGATTGGGAAAATGAAGGAGAAAAAGCATCCAAGTGGTATGTAATGACTTTGGATATGGTTTAATCTTGTAGAAGACTCTATAGGAATCCTAACCATCAACTTGAGGTGTTCCCTACTTGTACAGACAGGGGGAAATGATGTTTTATTGACTATTTTTGGTGTTGTGTAGGTATGGAAATGTTTAAAAAGGTGAAATAAACTTTTGGATAATGATTATGACTTGAGATAACCCATAATTTCCCTTTATTATAGAAAAAAATCTTAAAAGTGCTTATGAAAGTAATCCCACTTGAGCCAGTCAAAACTACCATAGTGAACAAGCTAGTGGGAGAGTGAAAATGCTAAGTGGGAGAACTTTTAAGGTCTATTTGATTAATCCAGAGATATGGTAGGCATTTTAATGTGTCATTAATTACTATATATGTATTTTCATAGAAACTACAGCCAAATTTTAGGACAAGTGTGAGGGGTGAGTGAAAGAGGAGTTATTTAGATTACAGACAATGAGAGCTCATGTGCAAAATAATCCTGATGATCAAGGATGTAACCAATGCATGGTGGAGCATGTATATAAATAATCCCCTTATTTAAATCACCACTTATATCCATAATTAGTTGTGGGATGTTCCAAAAGGGCCAAATGATGAAGGTAATTTTTTTAGCAAGCAATGAGGAATCATACACCACATTTTAGGAGTTTCATGCATCTAAGGGCCATTTTTTCTATTATACCTTATATGGTATTAATAAAAATTAATTACCATACATTTTAAACTATTTTTATTATCATTACACATGTCTTGGTGACTCTTTTACTTCATTATCTTATCCTCTCTCTCAAATTTTATTAGTAGCCATTTTGGCTTTTCTAAGCTAATACCACACCATGTATGGTGAAGCCCTATTGGAATGAAATTGTATTTTGAATTTTAATATTAATTAAAGTCTGGTTTTGATTTCATGAAATTTTTTATAAATGTCCAAGTGATGTATGGTGAAATTAGTGATAATCTTATATCCTTGCTTTCCTTATCCTTTCATGTTTATGAAGGATTTCCTATTCTAACAGGTCATATAGAGTGTAGTCAAGTGTTTATACTCCTTTAAAGTGTAAAAATATTATTTTAGTGTTCAATATTCCCTCTTGTTCATTTACCTTGTGTTTCTTTCATGCATATCACCTTTATATTAAAACATTGATGTTAGAACCTTCTAGGACTTATAAGCTACTTTATATGCCTTATTTCATTATGATATAAGTATGATGGTATTTTGTAAATAATATTGGTGTATCAACACTTTATAATAGTTTTAATTCATGAAATTTTTAATTCTTTTCCCCCAAAAGCAACTAGATAGTAAGTGAAAAGCATTCTAAGGTATATTCAGGGAGATAACCCTTAAACCCAAAGGTCTACTTCTACCTATAGGTACACCCACATACCTAGATATATTCCCATATTTGAAAAATATGGAAGATTATTAAACACCCTCTTCTAGGTTACCATATTTGGTGATAATATTAAACTTAGAGAAGGTATTGACCATGGTATTGTGTTGTATAGACCTGTCATAAAATAGTGTTTTTTTAGGAAAATGAGCAATAAGAGAGGTATAAGGTAGTTTAAGATGATGAAAATAATTGGATATATATATTTTTATCTTTTTTAATCTTATAAATTCATTATATTCTCAAAACCATGCCTATAAATACCCTTATGAGTCTCTTCTAATCAGCTAGTTTGTAGAAATGAAGGTCAGGGTAACCTAGTCACCTAATTTGACATATTTGTAGGTGTTTCTTGATAAAAAAGTTAAATGTTATGGTACATGATGTTGTTTTAGACATAATAATTACCTATTCATAGGATTCTAAGGTATCATGTAGGATGTCATGGTCATCAAATGTAAATAGTTAGGTAACTAGGCCTAATAGGTCTAATAGACCTACTTGGTCAATCAAGAAGAATGGAGAATGGTATAGGGAGAATATTAAAAGAGTTAATGAAGATATATTATGCCATATAACTGAATAATTTAAGAATTTAAGTTCAAAATTGATGGCCATTATGGAGGAATAAGTTTATTTCTTGACTTGGTCATATGCTTAAAAGGAAGAGTATGAACTATTATACACTTGATGATGGCCTAATTACACACAATTAATGTTGTAACTACAAAAAGGATAAGTTATTTTTAAAAAATGAGGTATATATATGATTTAAATGAGGTTAAACAAGTCAATCACACTCTTCACTACCTCACTTCAATGCCTAAAGGCTCATTCAAAGATCATTAAAGAGCATCAAACATGGAGAGTAAGCTAGAGGACTATTGTAACTATTTTGTAATTGAAGTAATGAATGTAATATGGTCATTGATGACCTTTTAATCTCATTTACACACCACTCTCCCTCTTCTTCTCTCCTTGTTTGCAATATATTCAGGCTTAAAAAGGCCATAATTAAAAATCTCTCTTAGGCTTGAGGAAACTCTGCTAAGATTGACACTTTGTAAAATTTTAAGTGAATAAAAATGACTATTTTAGACTCTTTTATATAGGACTAGTGTGTTATATTAGTTTAATTTTTACATGTGGTAGTATTTATCCCTTGGTAGGTCTAAATCTCACCTAGTCAGTAGTAGATGATCTTATGTAGGTCATATATCATTTTGAATGTTGAGTGTTTGAACTTAGAGTGGACATATTTATTAGTTAGTGCCTTGAATCAGGCATTCCATAATTACCCTCATGTTATGATCAATTATTAAAACCTTTATGTGAAACACTTTTGCATAGGAATCCTTAGAGTTATAAAATTTAGTCATTTGCATTGCTTACTGGTATTTTTTAAGTCCAAATTGAGTGCATGAATGAGTATATTTGTGAATCATCAT
Source organism: Torreya grandis (assembly GCA_037957365.1). Taxonomy (NCBI): domain Eukaryota; kingdom Viridiplantae; phylum Streptophyta; class Pinopsida; order Cupressales; family Taxaceae; genus Torreya; species Torreya grandis. The sequence goes on along the minus strand of JARHVA010001116.1, from coordinate 1,235,894 downwards.
CCCTTATAGTATATTAATTTTATGTACTTTATTTCCATTTTCACCCCAATAGTAATAGGTCTTAGTAAAATTAGCCAAAGTGATGTGTTAGGGGAGTTAGCCCCATAATCTGGAGGTCTTGTCTTGTTATAAGGTCACCCACAACCTTTAGGCCATTCCCATGTTAGTCCAGGTTTGAAGTATAACTAAACACTCTCCTTTAAAGGGTGAAAATTGGGTTGATAAAATTTCTAACATGCTCAATGGGACTAGATTCAAGCATTATAGCCTTCACAACAACATTCTAGTCTTTACAAGCAACATCAAGCTCTCATCTTGTTCATCATCTTAGAGGTAAAGAAGGTTCTTATTCAAAGTTCATTGATTTTTATTGTCATTATAATGAGATATGGATGCATATGGGGTGGATTCCTATCATTCACTTCCTTATAAATAGCCCTATGATCCATCCCAATTCCATTATGATCCCTATCCATCTTATTAGACCCCTATCAACCCTACATTCACCCATGACAACCCTATGATACCCCTCATAAACCCCTTGGTAACATAATCACACACCTTAATAGCCTTATAGACCTTATTAACCTCCTTATGATCCATCTCAGTTCCAAATTCAGCCTCCTTACCAAAACTAATCTCCCTCTTTCCCTCCCCAACCACCTTTCCAAGACACACATAATTTTAATGATGAGTTAGAGGAGATGAACAATGTGAGCCAAATTATTGCTAACAAAATATTAGTCTTGAGACAAGAATAATCATACAAACAAATTAATTAGTCTCTACCTCCTACTACCCCATCCCAATATCCTTGGATTGAAATTCCATCTTAGTAAGAAGTTCCTCCATTCATGCACCAAGCTAAAATACATACAATGCAAGAAGCTCCTAAACCCAAATTTTTAACTTGGAAACAAAAGCAATAATCAAGGGAGAGAGAAGACTAGTCAAGCATAATCCAAAGTGTCAAAGAGGAAGTCAAGTATGAAATAATTCAACCCCCACCCCTACATCCTCAAAATTCCAAGGCCTTCACCTCATAGAAGTCTATTTAAGAGAATATGTAATAGAGAGAGGAAGTGATGGTTTTAAAAGATGAGTAACTATGTAAAGAGAATGAAGCATCCATGACAACACCATTAGATTGGACTCACCTTATTGATCTCTTTCAAATATCCACCATGCCATCCCTTGAAAAGGAGACTCTTCTTTATGATACAAATGAAGGAGATGCAATTGAGGTGATAAAGGATGAGAGTGAATAAGAAGAGGAAATCACCATTAGGACATCCCTTGTTAAGGATAGGTGTGAATTAGTCTTTCAAAATCTAGAAGAGGATGGGTTGCAAGAATAAGATGATACATAAGAGGAAGATACTCTAATTGGACAAGAAGAATATGGTTCCAAATAACTCCTTGGTCACATGGTACTTATCCTTCATCATGACAATCCTTAATAACTTGTAGCAGTTGTAATAGAAAAGTGTAGGCCAACCAATGAATATGATGGATAAGGTAACTTTATGGGCATGTAAAGTCATAAAGTTATTTTTAAGGATGAAGGAATTTCAAATGACCAATCATAGATAGATGAGAATGACTTGTGACCCCATGAGCATGATAAAAAAGGTGACATTTTAAGCTTATGATGTGCCTACTCCTACACCTTCTACTATTCAACTTGAAGAGTGTCCAATAACACTTGAGCTAGGGGAGAATAAATCAATGGAATTATTTGAAACCATCAACTCAAGATATTCTTTACTTGAATGTGGTTCAATTCATATTGAGAGAAGTAGTTCCATCAAGCAAGGAGTCAAACCTCTAAGCACACCATTTCAAGAAGTTGTTTTATCAGAAGATGACTTGTTTGAGCTTCCAAAGCAAGGTTATCAACTCTTCTCCACATCTAATGATGTCTATTCACTCTTGGAAGGTGGAAATGAACTTAAAACAAGGACAACTAGTCTTGCATCCACAATATAAGGATAACCTCAAAATGTCCACCATGATTAAGAGCAGATCCTAACTAAGGTAGAATTGACATTGCTAATGCAAGGAAGGAAAATATGGGGTGAGTATGACTGGGTGTTTGAATAATATAGACAACCCATGCATTTGGAGATGGAATAAGAAGGTACAACTACCTCCCCAAGAGTCCATGAACATGCTAATTCTCCTAGATGCAAGTGGGAACTCTGATACAGTGGGTAATGTCTAAGTGGACTCAAGTTAAGATGTGGCAATCAGACTTTATGGTGACATAGTGGTTAATAAAGTTTTCCATTATATCCTAGAGGAAGGAATCTTATCTTAGGTTAGTTGTTTTAGTTTAGTTTTTCTTTCTTCAATAAGTGATCAGCACAAGTGGTCTTTTACTTTGTTTTTTTTGTCTTGTCTTATTTTTTTCTTAGGTTAGGTGTGTTTCGTAGGCTTAGATGTGTTTCTTTAGTTATTTTTATTGAGTCTTATTAGTTTTTTCCAATCCTAAAGGTTTCATAAGTGCTAATTGTTTGTTATTCCAAGAGGGTAGTCATCAAAACCATATCATCATGATTAAAGACTATCTTTGTAAAAAAAATGTTAGTGGGTTCTCTTGACCAACAGGCTAGTCAACCCTTGTGATTCACAAAATTTTTTGGTAATGTGGCCTCCAAGGCCAAATTCCAACCCCTATAAACAATTTTTTTCCATGGCACCCACTTAAACCTCTACATGATGATTTATTGAATGATGATGTCTACTAATTTTTTCTTGAAATCATTCTACACTCCTAGAGATGTCATTAAGTCCTTTTGTGATCACCATATCTCTTAGATGTCTTGGGTCCTTAGGTGATGTGCTTGAACATCATAATGTTCATTGATTATCTTATAAATATAGTAGGTCCCATTGTCTCATCATTATCATGTCTAGGTTTGGATGCATTTGATAAGTATCCTCATGGTATTGAGTAGGTATAGATGTCTTTGACAATGCATTGAAGTGGTTTTAATGATCTAGAGTGCCTTAATAGACATGGTGGGAGTGGTAATTGATGACTTAACATGATATTTTTTGAGTATTCAATATATGTAATATGGACTATAAGCTTTGAAAGGTGGTGAATATACATAGAGCCTAATTAAAAGATTTTAAGAAGGTTATAAGGTATTATTCATGATACTCGTTGGTAATTCTATTTTGATAATATATGTATGGTTATTTAAAATAAAGGTTTTGGTTTTAAAATGAAAATTTTTGACTTTAATAGTTTACTAAAGCATCAATAACATCTTAATAACCTTCACGATCCTTATATTTCTCTTGTCAAATGGTTCATGCTTTTAAAAGATCTCTTCTACGAGCTTAGAAGGTTGTTTTGCCTTCAAAATATTTCCCACATGTGAAACTATGCCCCATTTTTTCTCTCAAAAACTAATTACTTGTTTGAATATGAATTTCAAATCATATACTCCCTCATATTGCCCTAAAATGGTAGTTCCAAGCTTGAAAAGTGGAAAAATACAAGAAAAAGAGGTGTTTTTCAACCTTTTCTTATAGTTTATATGGACTTGTACAAAATTTTACACATAGTGGAGGTCAAAAGTGTGAATGTGGGGTCATGACAGGTGTTTCATAGAAGATTCATGGAAAAAATGTTCAAGACAGGCTCAAAATCAATCCTTAAACACCATCAAACTCCTTTTTAGCTTGGTTGAGTCCGTCAGGTTTATAGATGTATGGCCATGAGAGAGAATATCAAGATTTAAAATTTTGGAAAAAGGAAGGGACCTTAGATAGCTTCCATATTTGGTATTTTTTTCTTAGTTTGGATTTCTCTCCTTTATGAACAATCCTGAACAAGGTAAGGCATTCACAATGGCTTCTCCATTTAGGTAGAAAACCAATTTTCCAATATTTCTCCTTTCTTGAGCATGGTGAAAGAAAAATGGAAGTTTATAGATATTTTTAGGAGTCTAAAACATTTTCCACAACATTATCCAAATTCATCTCACATGTGTGAGTCTCTAGGGTTGAAGAACACATCTAAACTATAAAATCTACTGTCTATAGACAAGTTAGAGTGGTTATATGATTCAATGCTTGATCCATGGTTATCAAAGCACATCATATTATATATGAGATGTTATATGCATGCTCATGTGTCTTTATTGAAGGTTTATCAAAGTTTTAATCAAGATTTCATGGCCTATAAACCATCAATCTACCCTCATCATCCTCATTGTCTCAATTTAGTAGAGTTTAACATTATTTAGCATAGGTTAAGGTAATTTGGAGAATCTTAGGTTTCTATTTTTATAATGTATGCTTCATTAGGGATCTCCAAACTATTATATCTTGTATGGAATATCCTTATTATTTCTTATGACCCTTAAATATTATCTTGATAGTGGATTCATGTGTCATTATATTCCCTTATGTTTCATTCTATCTTCATAGTCTAAATCACTACCATTTATAATTGTTGTAAGTCTATCATTTCATCTTCATTCTCCCATATATCCTATTGTCATCTTATCAATACTACCTATTCACATTCACATCATGGATCCACTATTTTATAGGAATAAAGGGTGTTAAGAATAATTATGGTCATCAAATGTGTTATGTAGCCTTGAACATTGTTAAAAGGATGAATCATCACCTATAACCAAGGCAACATAAAGTCAAGAATACTTCATGGAAAGTTATAGAAAGAGGGGGATAGGGGATATATCAATGAAAGGAGTCTAATTAAACTATCTCCCTAAGTGGTTTTTAATGAATGGAAGAGACTCATAAATTATGTCATTGACCTTCTCAAGGTCTCATACTATCCTAGTCCGTACAAGATATAGTGGATCATCACTTAAATTCATGCTAGAATAGAGTTTGGCTCCCCATACAAAGTAAGGTTATATGTATTGGGTTTGGAGAAGGATAAAAAAATGATTTTGATGTTCTAATAAAATTATAAAGGGTCCATATGGTGAACCAAGGAGATATTATTTGCAGTCAGTCATGAATGATGACTTACAATCAATACCCCACTTCCACCTATAGGCCTTTTAGAGAAATCAAAATTTTTGTTTCAAATGAAAGACAAAGTTTGTATGAGTATAAAATTCTAAGTCAATTGAGAGATTAATATAAGCTTAAGGATGTACTGATAAGATCCTAGACCAAATGAGATAACCTTTATGCATCTATAGCTAGCTTAGTGGATTTATGTAGCCACATTTTTAACAAAATAAATCTTGTGCATTAGATTTAAGGTTGAAATTTTTAGGTATGAAACTTCAATATATTTTTGTATCTTTTAGGAACTCTAAGAAATATTCAAATCTATTGAGTTAGTTAAGGTGTTTTAAGCCAAAGATATAATAATCAATATTTCAAAAGACACCTATAGGTACTATGTATAATACTATGTACATGAAAAAATACTAGAGTTTGAGGTGTTGGAAATGATATATTTGGATGGTTGAAACATATCTATAACTTTAATAATATTCAAAGGATAGTATAAAGCCTAATAAGCATGTGAATGGTCCTAAAACATATAAACTCCATCAAAATAAATCTATTATATGCTTGTTATCTAAATGGTATTATTTGATTGAAGGAAGAGGAGGATTGTGGAAATGTTAAGAGGAATGAGATCCATTTATGGATGATACCTATAATGATTTAATACCACTAAAACACTCATACACCTTGTTACAAAGATGAAATGGTTAGGATATATCTTGGATAGTTGAACCTAGGGGAAATTGTAGTCATAGTTAGCATATATAGCTAGTTTTGAGGAGTACAGATGATCATTGTAGTTAATTTAAGTTAATAATGCTATTATCAAGGTTATATTAATAGTGTAAATAGTCATTATTCTATCTCAAAGCTCTTGCAGTCTATTTTGTAGTCATTAATGAGATTAGGTGAACAAATTGAAGGTTTGAAGATAAGACAAATAGCTTAAACTTCATCAAGGGGTTTTGAGATAAAAAAATATGATGATAGTATATTAATATGATATATAAGATTTATGACACTTAGGTTTTGAAATCAAAATGCCCTTGAGGGCTAAATCATGAGACATACCTAAACAAGCCTAAACATGGAGTTTGAAGATATATGCATAATTTTGACTATTAAAAGGGTGAAGGCATATGGTTAAGTAAGTAATAATTATTTTTAAGGTTTTAAAGTTATAATAACATTAGTTATAGGCTTAAAAAACACCAAAATTAGTTTTAGGGCTACTCAAGTCTAGTGAATCCCAAACCCTAAAATGATTGTATGGAGTATGCAAGAATAGAATTAATGGAAAATATTGACCCTAGGGATATTATCCAACCTAAGAACATGTTATAGGAGTTAAAACTCCATCATCCTTGAATTTTAAATATAAATAACCATATATACTTTTATCTTCCCAAAATACTCAAACTAGCAAAAAAACCTATAGGCACAGTCTTGAAAGAATGAAGATAGACTAGAGTATGGGAAGTTAGAATAGTTGAAAATGATATAAATAAGTTATAAAGGGGATTTTATTATGATATTGAGAACTCTGAGTTACCTATGGGTCACTTTGACCTCAACACTAAGTATTAGACTAATCAGGGCTAAAAGCTAGTCTTAAGACCTAAAATCTCCACTATTACACGTCAGACACTCTCAAAATCTCCTAAGAAAAATGACATAATGAGAAGGTGTTAAATGATATTTTAGGTCTTAATAAGTAGTTTAAGGTAGTGAAAATTAGGTAAGAATATCAAATCAATCTTAAGACTCTCCTCAAGTCGTACAATCTAGATAACCAGTTCTAGCCATCATTTTAAATGCTTAGATTTTTCATCACCAAAGGATTTGAAGAAAATGATTTTAGTGGGAATTTATTACCCATATTTACTTGAAATACATAAGAGAGTGAGTTGGATTTAGGGTAATAGGTTTATGAACCATTTCTATGACTACAAACATGTCTAGAAGGCTTGTAAAGAGTGGAAGGTCTTCTTCCTTATTTTCATATCTTGACATACCTTTTACATGGGAACTAAAGTTTCTTAGGAAAGTTGAATAGGTATATGGAATAAATATCCATGTCAAGAAGTTTTTGTTTAGAGGTCCATAATTTATGAACCATCATTAAGATGGTGGACCTCCAAAACCCTCCTTAAAACCTAAAATAGACTACTCTTGAGAAAACTAAAATTTTGGAATCCAATTGCAATGGAATTACCTAATAAACACTTAAATCATAAATTAAACTCAAAGAGGGTCTTGACCATGGTAGTGTGTTTTAAGTTAGAAAACAACATTTTTTAGGAAAAAGAGAAAAAGAGAGGTACATGATAGTTTAAAATGATACAAATCATTAGATATGTTTTTTTGTCACTTGTTTCATCTTCTCAAGTCATTATATTCTCAAAACCATGTCTATAAATTCCCTTGTGAGTCTCTTCTAATAAGATAATCTGCATAAATGAAGGACAGGGTGACCTAGTCACCTAGTTTGACAAGTTTGTAGGTGTTTCTTACTCAAAAAGGATTATATTATGGTATATGATGTTTTTAAAGAGCTAATAATAACCTATTAATAGGTTCTTAAGGTATATTTTATGCTTTCATGGTCATCAAATGCAAATAGTTAATTAACTAGGCCTAATGGAGCTACTTAGTCAATCAAGAAGAATGAAGAATGGTGTAGGGAGACTATTGAAAGAGTTAATGTAGAGATATTATTCCATATAACTAAATAATTTAAGGATTCAAGTGAACATTAAATATAAATTATGGAGGAATATGTTAGTTTCTTAACTTAGTCAAATGCTTAGAAGGAGGAGTATGGACCATTATACACTTGATGAATGCCTAATTACACCTATCACAGGGCCAGATCTTTAGAGCTAGCTGGCCATGTGGTGCCACTTGTACTAACCCAAATCCATCATTACAATGGGACTCTACAATAACTATGGACTACACCTTCAATGTTTACCTACACAAGTACACCCACAAACATAGTGGACAATAATTTGTATAAAGAAAGGATTAGCAGTGGAAAGAAAACACACAATTGCAAAGATTAGGAAATTGAATCAACACACATGAGCATTCACATAATGCAAAAAAACTAGGAGTAATATGTATTTTATTAACTCTTCAGGAAAATCTAGTTTAAAGTACAATAAATAGGCCAACTAGCCAACATACACAACAACCACCGAGTCAGGCTCAGTCGATAATGCTCATAACCACTTAAATGATTATAATGAATAATTACCTCCCAAGGTATGATTATTCTCTATCTAAGACAACCCAACCCCTGCTTTATGAAATCTAAGACCAAAAAAATTTCTCATAAACACCCATATGATGCTTGTATAGACATGTGCCCATAGTCCACATAAACTTGGGACTGACACACCAGCTTCATAATGATTCACTTTTTACCACTTTGACATTTAGACTTGCATTCACCTAAATCACTATGTAAAGAAAGATCACCATTCATTTGATCAAGGTAGACAAACTCATGAATGTAGTTAGGGATGTTAAACCAAAACATCCCTTATAGAATCCCCCACTTCAAATTCAGTGACATCCTCAGCACCGACATGACTCTACTAGCGAGAAACCATGAGGCAATCTTCTATTTAGACTCAACCTAGAGCCAAAATATTAACATGTCCCTTCTTTAGACCCAATCCAAGCTAAGAGGCCAACCCACCCCCTTTCTAGGCTTTATCCAGAATCTAGAGTTAAGTGACCACCATGTCCGCTTTTCATACCCAAAGATAAGAGATAAACACATCCCCTTTTCAAGCTCCCTTCAGAATCAAGATACCAATACATCCCCTTTTTAGACCCAAAGCTAAGAGATAAACACATCCCCTTTTCAAGCTCCATTCAGAGTTAAGAGATTAACACATCTCCTTTTCAAACCCAAATCCAAGAGATAAACACATCCCCTATTCAGGCTCCATCTAGAATTAAGAGACCAAGGCCAAAATCCATGACCTTAAATTTGAGGGCTTTCAACTGCTCCCAGATTGTAGAAAAACACCATTCTAACACCACTAGAAACTCCCTCCACTTTAGACTACCAAGTAACCCATTGTCTTCACCTCAACAAATTATTCCAACTACCACTTTGGTTTTACCCATCACATACATAAAAGGGCACTTAGGTAGGAACCATCATTGGTTTGGATTCACCAATGACTAAGGTATCCAACTGGCTACAAAATTGAGAAACAAATTGAATCTCTAGTAAATTCATCATGTAGAAAAGCTTGCCAACATAAGCTACACCAAACCAATGCATCTTCACAAGATCACCCTGATCTTGCCAACCCCTAAACATGGGGTGGAGGAAAACAACTCTTGATGACCCACCTATTCAAGAATTTGCAAACTCAACAAAAGCTAAGTGACCCCATTATACTTTCCCTCGAAATAGTATTGAAACTATAACACAAGAGTATAACAGGTGAAGACAACTCTTTAGATCAAACACCCCAGGACCAACAATAAGAATGGAGTCCTTCCCAAGAACTCTCCTCTAGAACCAATGCGATGCACATGATTAATTATCTTCTTTGTGACACAATAAGATGATGTTTCCTTGAACATATGCCATGGCTGTGAAGAGCCCACCTCACATCAATGGGAAAAAGGAACCTACTACTCCCCTTAAAAATCCCAACTACCAACAATAAATACAAGATCCACTAACTCTTTTACAATTCTTGCACTCTTTTGCATACTCAACCTAGCACCCCTTCCATCTTCCCAATCCCACTCCTCTGCATAATCTTTACCATGCACATCTAAAATGGATTTGACACAAAATAACTCCAAGATGGGTAAAAACTATCACCTTACCCATAGTAGGTAAACCCTATCTTAGCACAACACAGATGGCTTGTAACTACTCTAAGCCTACTTGAACCCTCAAAGTTCTAAAGGATAAGTTTCTAAGGCTAAACTGGTTGACTTCCAATTGTAGGACACTCAAGTTCATGAGCACCCCTTCCATAATAATTAACCCTAGCAAGTTACAATTACCACCTTTGAACCCAAGTTTTCCCTATCATTGAGCTCCCATGAGCACACACATAGTATACTCAACTAGTTCATCTGGATCCTCCATCTAAACTATAAACACCCCCTACTGCTTCAAAAAATCTTTCTTATAGTGATTCCCACCACACGTCCAACACTTCAAATAAAACTACTTCCCACTTGACTCTCTAACTAGTGACTTCTTCTTTCCACCCATGGAAGTGCTCCAAGACTTACAAGATCCCTCTAATGACTTCGAAGTAGCCTTCCTTCCTTGGTAACCCACTGGCTTCCCTAAAGAATTACTCAACCCATTACCAATGCCTCCCCACATGGATGCATGAGGGCCTAAGGTGTTTCTAGATGAATAACCCTCTCTAAAATCCAAGAGATAGTTTTATATAGCAATTATTTCACTAACATCAGATACTTCATGGTGATGGGGTTCCCCTTGAGACCATGAGTAAATTGAAATAAATTATCTTCCTTTGACATGTTAGTGGCCTCCAACAAAAGGATTTATAAAGAATCAATATACTCTCCCATCTCCCCCACTTAATTCAATAGACTCAACTTGGTCCTAGCCAACAATGTTGCATTCCCAGGTCAAAATTGATCCCTAAGGGCTTCCTTCAGATCCTTCCAAGAGTCCAACCTCTATGTAAAACTCCTTGAAGTAATGTCATTAGCCGAGGTTCTATACCAAACCTTTTCCATACTTATGAGGTACCTTGTTGTAATGCACACCTCCTATGCACCTGACAAAACCCCCTAACCCTACCAGGAACTCCTCTATGTCCTAGAAGAAACACTCTACAATATGGTCATCTTGCTCACCATCATAACACTCTAGTTCCTTCAACTTGAGGAGCTTCATGATTGAATGAGAATTGAACCCTAATGCTTTCACCAAACTCAATATTGTTGATTGATTCAAAGCCACTTTATTTGGTAACTTCATTTAGAACACCAAGCTCTTCTCCAACCTATCAATAAGTTCTATGATCATTTGCCCCATAGTAGTCACCTTCTCTTTAAGCTCACTGAATCTCATACCCACATGGTCCCCCATTAATTGGAACTAGGCATCAACTCACTCAATAAGGCCTTCACCCACTAAAAAAACTTTCAACTTACTATCATGATAATTACCACCACCTTCACCTTTGCCCTGACCCTACTCTTGACCCCTATTGGCCATGTTCTTGAGAAACATCCTAGATAGATCTCCTACCATACTAACTCAGACACAACCAGACACAACACTAGACTGACTTGATAGGGGAAGGCACAATAATTTTTAACTTTAGGTAAACACAATCCCACAAAACACAAACCATGTGCTCTAACTCTAACTATCATGGGGCCAACTCTTTAGAGCTAGTTGGTTGTGTGGCATTGCTTGTCCTAACCCAAATCCCTCATTATGATGGGATTCTATAAGAACTATGTACTACACCTTCATTGTTTACCTACATAAGTACACCCAAAAACATAGTGGATAACTTATATAAAGAAAGGATTAGCAATGGAAATAAAAACACACACTTTTAAAGATTGAGAAATCAACTCAACACACATGAGCATTCACACAATGCAATAAAACTAGGAGTAACATGTATTTTATTAACTCTCCAAGACAATCTAGTCTAAAGTATAATAAATAGGCTAATTAGCCAACATACACAATAACCATTGAGTCAAGCTCAATCGATAATGATCTGAACCACTCAAATGATTAAAATGAACAATTCCCTTCCAAGGTTTAATTACTCTCTATCTAGGACAACCCAGCCCTTACTTCATAAAATTTAGACCAATAGAACTACTCACAAACACCTGCATGACTCTTGCACGAAAACATGCCCATGATCCACATAAACTTGGGACTGACACACCAGCTTCATAATGATTTGCTTGTCACCACTTTGATAGTTCAAACTTGTATTCACCCAAATCACTGTGCAAAGAAATCTCACCATTTGTTTGATTAAGGCAGTCCAACTTGTGAATGTAGTTAGGGATGTTGAAGCGACACATCCCTCATAACACCCCATTGATGTTATAACTACACAAATGAGAAGGTATTTAAACAAAATTATGTATTTATATGATTTAAATTATGTTAAACAAGTAAATTAGACTCTTCACTATCTCACTTCAATGCCTAAGGGATCATTAAAAGATCATTGAAGAGCATAAAACATGGATATTCATCTAGAGGACTATTGTAACTATTTTATAACTCAAGTGATGAATGTGATATGGTCATTGATGACCTTTTCCTCTCAATTCCATGTTACTCTCCCTCTTTTTATCTCCTTTATTGCTATATATTCAAGATTAAAAAGTCCTTAATTAAAATCCCTCTCTTGGGCATGAGGAAACTCTGGTAAGATTGGCATTTTTTAGCCTTTTAAGTGAATACAAATGAATATTTTAGACTATTTGATATAGGTTTAGTGTGTTCTATTATTTTTATTTGTATATGTGGTAGTATTTCTCCCTTGGTAGGTCCTAATATCACCTAGTTACTAGTAGATGATCTTTTGTAGGTCACATATAGTGTTTGAATGTTGAGTGTTTGAGCTTGGAGTGGAGATATTGATTGGTTAGTGCCTTGAATCAGGCCTTCTATCATTATCCTCATGTTTTTTATCACTTAGTGAAACCTTTATGTGAAACACTTTTGCATATGAGTCTTTGGAGTTGTAATATTTATTCATTTGTATTGATTACTAGTGTTTGTTACGGCCAAATTGAGTGGATGAATGAGTATATTGGTGCATCACCATCCCTTAGAGTAAATTCATTTTATGCAATGTATTTCCCTTTTCACCATAATAGTAATAGGTTTTAGTAAACTAAGCCAAAGTGATGTACTAGGGGATTTATCCCCATAATCTAGAGGTTTGGTCTAGTTATAAGGTCACCCATAACCTTTAGGCCATTCCCATGTTAGTCTAGGTTTTAAGTAGAATTTAACACTCTCTTTCACTGTGTGCAACTTGGGCTTATAAAAATTAATTTCTTGGTTGATATTATAAAATAATATTCTTATAATTATGAGAACTAACATTAACTTTAATATTTGCATCTACTTTAGTATCTATTGGTTTAGCCTTGTAAGATGGTTTTCATTGAAACTTTGTTGTGGAAGTTTAATTAATTTGCATACTTAAACTTGTTCAAATCAATAATTTTTACTTCTCTTTCTCTTATTATGTGACAAAGATCTTTAAATAATTCACTCATGTAAAGGTGAAATCACTTTATTTTAAAATATCTTGTAGTTCATTATCTACCAATGTGTTAGTAATTTTGGCAAACATTTTATTGTAGTAAAGTACATAATCATCAATAAGATCATTAGTTACTTGCTTAAGCTTAAAAATTTGTGCATAAGAAACATTTTCATCAGTGTTGATATAAAATTTATTAATAAATAAACTTGTTATTTGATTGAATGCTTTGATTGATCGAACAAGTAGATCATAAAACCAATGCAAGGTATAATATTTTAATATTCTTGGAAACAACTTGGTTAGCAATTTTTAATTAAAGGCATATCTAAACATGTTGCATGAAATGATTTGAGATTTTTTTCTAGGTTTCCTTTAACTTCGTATAATATAATCTTAGGAGCTACAAATATTTTAGGTTAAGGTTATAATGCAATATCAAGTGCTCATGGATTATGACATAAATCTTGGGAATCTAATGATTGGCTAGATTTTGGTATACCTTATTCTAATTTTAGAACCTTAGCATGAAAAAATGATATTGTTTTCTTGAGGGGTTATGCATTAGGAAAGGTATGACATGTAGTGTGCAGAGATATCAATGGTTTAGAATGATTCACTTGGTTAGGAATATGCATATAAATCTATTGGAATTCTTGTGTTACCTCCAAGATTAAAGGTGTATATGTAATAATATGATAAAAAATAGTAGTAAAAATGCCAAAAATAGGATTAACAATTTTGAAGAGTGGTTCTTAATGTGTATATTTTTTAATTTTTATGCATTTTTAGAATGTAGGACTTAAATTATTTTGAGTATATATTGTGTAATTTTATGAATTCCTTATTGAAAATTGTATAAACATTAGATTTGTGTCTGATATACTCCATTAAATTCATCATGATTATCTTCTTGAAAATATTCATGAGTAAAATTTTCACTAAAAAAATAAGAACCAATGTTTACATTAGTACAATCCATTTGAATAGTGGTAAAGGGGTTTTGAATATGATTTATAGAATATTACTTAACTCAGTGCTTCACCTAAAATGAATATTAGAAGGCAAATATTTATATAGCATAGAAAAATGACATAGAAACATGTTGAAAATAATGACAAAAAATGAAATGTTAGAAACAAAAGGGATATTTTTTGTGTATGGAGATTAGTAAATGGTTATGAAATCCAAGGTCAAAATATGATAATTTTAGTATCAGATATCATCTAAGGTCAAAATAAAATGCTTTCAGTGTTAGCTATTATGTATAAGATGGAAAGCAACTTATTTATGTTTAAATTTTAGATCCAAGGTCAAAATAAAATTAATTTAGTGTTGGATATTCAAGAATTTATCTAAACCCTAGGAATTAATTTTTGGAAATAATGAAAGTGTATGATTAACTTAGATTCACCAATATGTTTTGTCTAAATTTGGTTTTAATAGTGAATTAACCTTGTGTGTAATTGAATTAGAGGTGTATTAAAAAATATGAAATTAACATTCAAATCCCATACTCTAATCTAAATTAAAACTTGTTAGATAAGAGTTAAGAAAAAAATCAAGTGAAAATTAAATGAAGCACAAAATAAGCCAATTTTATACCTCAAAATTGCATTCAAAGGACTCCTTTTTGATGTTGTGGATTTATCCAAGAGATTGAAGGATTATTTCTTGATGTAGAATGTGGATTTATCTTGTTTAGATTAATATTTAGATACCATGTAGTTATGAATGACCGATTTGTTGGATAAGGTGATGGCACTATTGTATGGCAAGATTCAAAGATGGGTTTGCATGAGAGTGTATCTATCAATATATAGATCATATTAGGGGGGAACATATGGTTATATTTGTGCCATGAAGGATGGATATAAATGGCTAGGAATTAGTGTAAATATTGGGTTGTTGGAATATGGAATTAAAAATTTCATGGAGGATTATAGAGAAGGTGGTGGATGGTTAAGGGTGGATTAGAGGATTATAAATATGATTAGGATAATAAATGAAAATTAGATGTAGATTAGTAATGTGATTTATAGGAGTGTTAGTGGGGGTAATTGAGGGTAGGTAGAAAGGGATATAAAATTACTTAATAATTGTGAGGATTTGATTAATGGATAAATAAGATGATTATTTGATGCAAAGGATTTTGGGATGAGGAATAAGGTTATTTTGATATAAGATATGTGAGAAGAATGTTAGGATGGTAGTGTTAGTAGATATTAATGTGTGATGATGTTAAATAATGAAGAAAATGATTTTAGGTGTATACATTTTTCCCATATTTTAAATGGCATTATGATTGAATAGAATACTATATTTTCAAAGATGAAAAAGGTTGCATGAGTTAGTAAGTTATTTAGAATGAGTGATTCCACCTTGAGGGGTTATGCATTAAGGAACAAGACCATTGACTACTTAAAAGAGAATAAGGGTGGGTGAGATGCATGGATAGAGTAAATAAGGGTTAGGATGGATGTGATAGATGGGAATTGATATGATGGACATGATTTGATATGATGTAATATCGACAATATATGACAAACAACTTGATAAGGATTTGGATTGATCATACCCCAGGGAAAGACATATGTGATGGAGTGAGATGGATAAATTTATAACCTTGGACATGCCCCAGTCAACAACATATGAAAGGGGTATCCATAAACTTTGTATGATAAGTAAATATATGAGCTTTGGATGTATCCAAGGCAAAAATACATGTTAGGGAGAGCTAAAAACTTAGATTTGATTTTATATATATATATATATATATATATATATATATATATATATAGATTTATTGATTGATTGGGAATGACATATCCTAAGATGATGAGTTTCATGCTTGATTTATTATAAGTGATGTATGAAAAGGATCATAATTGGTAAGCCTAGATGTGACTAATTGACTATAGATCAAGGAGTCCACTAACTTCATGGATTAATGATGATGAATCATTCTGATGAAGAATTTGATAGACTGAAGGAGACTAGATAGATAATTTGATGATGAATTATGAATGATTGAAAATGATTTTAGATGAGTGTGAATGACTACAAGAGAGATGAATGATAGTAAATTATTTATAAACTTAGATGATTGTGGCCAAAATGACCTCAGCTACCCCTTGTGATCGAGCATTGCCTACATATTCTATACATACTTTAGACTAATGTAGTTATCCTTAAAGGGAGATAAATAATGAAAGACATCAAGATGATAATGATAGTGCCCCAAAGATGCTCTAGACTAATTGATATGATTATATGAGATATTAGGAAGGAAAATTAGCCACAATACTGATTGGACATCCAAAGATGATGGATTTGATGATTGTATTCAACTAGATAGGTGATTTGATTAGAATCATGATGAAAAATAGGGATGATGGGAAAGAAAAGATGAAAAATAATGATATGGGCCAAAAATAGGCCCTAGGGTGGTTAATTTTTTTAAAATGTGGGGTTTAAATAGTAGTTTGGTAAGGTAAAAACCATTTCATTTTCATCATAATTCTTATCAAATTTACTCTATTATTTGTTCCTACTTGTTTGATGGATATGGATCATGTTCCACACCACCACCATCGAGGGGAGTAATTATAGGAACACTAGAGAGAATTAAGAGTGGTGAATTGATGAGTACTTTAAATTTTGAAAATTTTGTCCTTTAGTATCATTAATTAGGGGTCAAAGTCCATGAAGAGTGAATTTGTTACAAAGAAGAAATTTATTCTTAATGATTTTACCATTATAAATGATGGTTTCAAATAATTAAATAGTGGATTTATGCTAATATTGTAGTGGTTTTGATAAATTTTAGGTTTTTGGGAAATTTCATGTCTCATAGTGGCCTTGTAAATGGTGTAATGGCTTCAAATCCATGAATAACAATGCCATGAAAATGCCTAATATCTTTGAAAAAGCATCTAGATCAAAGATTCCACTTTTGATTAGTGTCTTAATTAAATTTGATGGTAGATTTTATTTCACAAATAATGATTTCAATTGAAAGTATATTTTCAAATCTATCATTAAGCCATCAATGGTTTTGTGCTAAAAAATGGTAGTTTTGCTCTCTGGGTAGCAATATTTATGCAAAAAATTATTACTAAGGAAACAAGTGGGTGATGATGACTTGGATTAATAATATGAGTGTATGATGTCAATAAATCTGATAGTTATTTGTGTTGATGAGATGATTATCTAAGTATGTTTGATATTTATGGATGTAAGCATCTCCACCAATGATCACTTCATGAGAGTAATGCTTAGAGGTGATGATGAGGCTAAATATGCTATGTATAGAGGATTTAGGCCTATTAGAGGTGGCGGGTTTATACCTTGTCACTCAAATGCAATTTATTTACACATATCAAGCATTATTAGGGGTTATTTCCTTATTTTTATTGTTTTTAATTATTGTATTAGGGTTATCAACTTTTCTAAATTCTTTGTTAATAGTAATCTTCCAAGTTTATATTTCATATTTTATTCAATCTAAGAAAGTTTTTTACCTCTTTCAAAATAAGTGATAGACTAAGTGATACTCAAATTGAGCATACTTAGATTTCATTTTATAACATCACAATGGCATAATCAATTAATATACTTTAGGATACAAATAAAATAGATTTAACAATGTATCTTTTAAAGAATTTAGATATGCAAGATGTGTTTTTAAAAAAATTTAGAGAGGAAATAAATAAAGCATTTGAAAGTTAATAATTTGACACATCTAATTTTATGGGTTAATTTCCTAACTTTTCATCACTAAATATAAATTTTATACTAACATATACTATGGGGTCAACCCAAGGGTTTCAACAAGTCATACATGAATCTCTACTCAATCAATCTTTCTTTCCTAGCTTGTTTTCTATCATATTTGATTTGGCCATCCAATTTAGACTCAAGGTAAATTTTAGTGGTGAATATTAATTAATTAAAGAATATTCAATTTTTGGGAATTTTATTTTGGTGATTTTGGAGGGATAGTGCATACTACTAGGTCACCTAAAAAATCAAAATGTAAATTTTTTATGGGTTGACTCACCTAATGTTTATAATAATTCTATGGGTAACCATCCAATTTAACTTATATATAGTAAATATGATTCCATGAGTAACCATCCAATTCTCATTCTTTGTTACCAATTGAATATATAGTTATTACTATGCAAATAATTCATGCATTATCAAGTGGTTTATATATTAACCATCCATGTCAGTTGCATCATGGTACTAGGTGGTTTGTATATCGACTGACTACATTATGATACCGATTGGTACTTAAACTAATAGGTTACATTATGTAGTTGATCTATATTCAAACTAATTAGTTACAATATGCAACTGACCAATAATTAAACTAGCCAGTTGCATTATACAACCAACCGGTATTCAAATTGGTCAATTGTATTATGCAATCAATTGGTAATCAAACTAATTAGTTACATTATATGTCCAATTGGTATTCAAATTGATTTATTTAATTATGTAACTAACTAGTATTCAAACTAGCCAGTTACATTATGCATCCAACTGGTTGCATTATACAATGAGTTGGTATTATACAGTCAACTAGTACTATGAAGCAGACTGGTTACATTATGAAACTAGTCAGCAACTATGGCCAACCATCATGTAATCAATTAGTTACTATGGTTGGTCAACTACATTATGTAACTAAACAATGATTGAAACTAGCTAATTACAAAGTGCAACTGATTAGTTGTACAAAAAAATGAAAAATACCATCACACATATAAATTTTCCATGGCTATGAAATAGATTTTACAAATAAATCCAAGGGGGTTTTAGATGTGAGCTCTTAAAATTTACACTGATTAGACTTCATTTTGCCAATTTTGACATGGTTGACATTTACAAACTCTATATGGTGTTACTCTTATTCAAAAGAATTACCATTAGGCATATGTTTTTATTGATTATGACTTCTTGCTTATGATATGATGTAAATTGGAAACATCAAAATCATGAGGTAATCTAGTTCAAAATTCAATAATCCTTAATATTATATCATCCTTGCTATCATAAAGATATTATTCCATTTTGGATCTCCATGTTCCATGTCCAATAAATCATCATAATAATTTTGACCATGTTAGTATATATTTATAAGGCTTTCTTCATCACTATCATTATTTTGTTCGATATTGAAATGATTTTTAAGGTCTTCATTACAAGAGGTTTGTCTAATATTGAGTTAGTATTGGGTTTGTGGTGTCATTATGCTTTCTTTAGATGTGTTTTTATGGAGGTGTATTTATTTTATGTAAGATTTATTTAGATTTATGTAGTTGTCTTAGATAAATTTTTGACTCTTGTATTGATTTGGATAGATTGTGATGTTTGGAGATGATATTTTTTATTTGGTTTGATTTATTATTATATAATCTTGAGAAAATTTGATTATTTTTAGATGTGAGCTAGCTTCTTAGACAAATGGATATGGGATAAAGGATGGATGTTGTGACTTTGTTGGTCCTAATTGATGGGTGTGAGATATTGGACATAAATTTTAGGAAAGTAATGGTGTGGTATTTTTGGATTATTTTGTCTTAATATTCTCAAGCTAGCTCAAATGATTGAATAAATAATATGATTGCTTAAGTAATGGGTGTATTTCAAGGGTGATTTTATCAAACTAAAATAATGTTGGTTATGTTTTTGATTGCAACATAGGTGTGTTAAAATTGATTAGGCTTTTAAGAATATAGAAAGCTTAGCTTATATTGATGGTTTATGATGAGGTATGATAGTGATTGTCATGACGCAAATGTTTGTTGTAAGTTATCTAGATTGAGATGATTGTGATGTTTGAATTTATGACTTGTTAGGGATTGGATTTAGGAATGTGTGTTTAGTTAAAGGTATGTTTATGTGTTGATTAATTTTGTATTGTTGGTTTGGATCAGGTTATCATTTGGTTTAAGGTTTTTATAAATAGCATGGGGCTCGACAACATAAAAATTAGATCAAACAAATGACAAGCCTAAAATATTATATAATGGTGGGAAACTCAACTAGTAGCTTATTGATCTACTCATGTAAAGTGGTGACTAAGTTAGTTCCCAAACCATCACTCTACATATATATGTAGTGAGTTATATTTGAGGATATTTTTTCCCCCTGCACTGATAGTTTTTTGTGGTAGAAGGTTCTTAATCTACACGGTATGAGGATCTTTAAGGGCATCCCTTAAATAACTTATAGTATGTGGGGAATAAGTACATGTAAGGATGTTTTTTGACACCTAAGTATTGTGAACAAGGAATCCATATAGGGGAGATTATTATAGTTTTATTCAATAAAACCAAATCAAAACTAACACGTTGAACACTAATACCTTTAGTCTAGACAATAGGGAGAGCATAGGTAACAAGCATACAATGAAAACACAACTATAAAACAAAATAAATAATAATTTTACCTTCATTTATTTTCAAAATGTATTTTTGAAGTGGATTGATTGGCTATATTCTCAAGAATTCTTTTTCAACAAAGCTATATTTGCTCTACCTCTCCTTAGCACCTTGGTTTGGTTGATTAGCTTAGCTTGGATTATGAATTTGGTAAGGTAACGATACTATAAAATATTCTTGGAGTTATTTTGGCATAATAACATTAAACTAAAAAATATTTTTCACCTATTTGAGCATAATAAATTTACATCAAAATAGCTAAAAGATCAATAGGTAAGGCCTTGTATTTATAGCCTCTAAAGTTAATTCTCACCCAAATTGAGTTAGGTTAGGATTTAAGCATGGAATGAGTTAAAAATAACCATAAGTGAGTTAAAGTTAACTAAAATTGAGTTAATAAGGGTACATGTAATTAGGATTTTCAATTAATAATCATGGCTCTCAAATTAGATATTTTTAGATATTTGTGAGAGCTTGACAACTCATAAAACAATGATGAAGAAACTTGATATTTTAAATTTTTGAATTTTAATTTTTAGATATTAATTAATTGAAAATGGATTAATTATATAATCATTTAATCTATTTTAATTAGTCGATTAATTTTTATTAGCATTTTATCTCTTTTAAGAATTTTTCAAGTGCCCTACTTAATGGGTTCATAGGCCAAACTGCCAGTTCTTAGGTTGTAAGGTGATTGAGGATGAATCTATGAGAGGTTATTGTTGTGTATAGGATAATACCTTAAATAAGGATGACTTAACATGATTATAATCACTAATGTTTGTTTAAAAAATGAAACTGGAACATTTAATGATTTTTAGGCTTAATTTGTAATGTTTGGTAGAAATTAGTCTGAAGTCTAGTTGGAAGATAGTTGTGATATTTATTAAGGAATTGTAGATCATAAGGCCACTTCAATCAATTATCAAAGAAATATAAAGATACACACTATGAGGACACTTAACACAAGTTATAACTAAGACATGATAATGAAAAAACATGATACTCATACCCTTTCACTTGAAAACTAATGAATATTCCTTTGAGTTTACTTGATCCCTCAACATACATGAAAACTATGATGTTTTCATAATAAACCAAATATACCAATACTCAAGTTGACACCTTTCTAAGCCTCAGGATAGAAAGTGGTCAATAATAGGATCACCCAATGAAAATGATAACACTAGATAGCACTCGATAGAGCTTGGATAAGAGATCTTAAGGAAGGGGTAGACAAATTAGAGGCTTTCATGTAGACCTAACATAGCCCAAAGATTTATAGCCTAATATAAGGAAAATATTTAGTGAACCCAAAGTAGGTTTAGGAGTCTACAAAGTGTCGAGTACATGGGTCCCAAAAGAATAATATACTTATAGAAGTAAAAAAGGCCTATAATAAACCCAATGTCAAAATGCGTTTGGACCCTGTAACTAAAGAGATTACTATAATCTATGTTAGCATTAACTAAAACAAATTTGATAGCTCATTTTTCCCATTTAATTTACAAATTCATGAATCAATTATGTAACTACCTTGACTCATAAAATCAATAAAAAATGGAGTGGCTTGGTATGCAAATCATGTCACATCTCAAATCCAATTGGAAATATGATGAGAGGGAAATAAAATATAACCCCATCCATCATGGAGGCAATTAGAAATGGAAAGAATGTAGAAGACAATATGTAGGCTTAGGAAGATGTGGTAAGAAGTTATGTAAGCATGGTTCTATCAATCCCAAGGGGATTCCCACTACATTGACCTCCCTTCCATGATCATCATCAAAATTATAACCACCCTTGATAGTGAGGAAGATCAAAACCAAGGATCCAAGCTCTGAATATTTTGGCCTATATAAAAAATTAGATTTATCATGACAAGGGGACCCTTTTTAGCAAATAAATGTTGTATAAATTGGCCCATATTTGATCCATTTTTTGGGTATGATAAGATTCTTCCCACATATAATGTTGAATTTTAAGCATTTTGATCAATAGAGATTGAATTTTACCTTCCTTATGTTGATATTATTATGTTAACATTATGCTTAGGTGATCTACAACTATGATAGAAGTTTTCTTCCTCTTGTTTGTATTTTGATTTCACCTTGTCATCAATAGGCTTATTTATATAGATTGTATGTTTTGTTGGCATTATCTAGGCTAAGTAGTTACTATCAAAACTAGCTGATTATGTTTAATTCAAGTCTTTTTAGTTGTATCCCAAAGTCATATGCATATAATCATAACCCTCATATAAAATATTGTTCTGTGAATAGTCCATTTGAGGAGAGTATAAGAGGATTGAATTCATTATTGAATCATTTAGTGCTATTAATAAGTTGATTTAGGGAGAAAAACATCTTTGGTACATCACATTCTTAAGATTTAGGTTCATTTTATATCCTTATTCTCCATTTTCCTTGCAAGTACAATAGTTTAGTGTTAGTTTTAGGAAATTAACCAAGCAAACCATCCCTCTCTAGAGGTTCTCTCTAACCATAGATCACCCATAGCCTTAAATAGATCCCATTGTGTCAATTGGGTGAGGAGATGTGAGACATCTCCTCAAGGGTGAAACTCAAGTTAACAACAAGAAAGATTGTGAATGTTCTCCCCTTGTACCATAGGTTGGACTAATCATAAAATGGCCTAAATCTATTGAAATCTAAGAGAGCTTGCATAAAGTCAGTGTTCAAAGCCAGTTTTGAGGAGTTTACAGTTTTGAAGCACCTATAATTGGAGTTAAGCTCTCAAATTTAGTAAAAATTGTCTTCATGATTGGTTTATAATTTCCATGTTATTCTCAATGTCTAAAAATTAGTGAAAACATCCACTATTTTATCTCACATCTACCTTTGTCAATTGATAGTCAGTAATGGATTCATGAGGACTATTTGGAGGTATATGGATATGATAGAGGGTTTAAATTTCATGTGTAAGTTTATGAGTTAGAGAAAGTTAATTATATTATTTATAAATCTTATGATATTTATCACACTTAGGTTTTCATGTCAATATTACCTTGAGGGCTAACATATGCATACATGCCTTAAAACCCTAAGAGACCCTGCCACCATATTGAAACTAATCCAAGATTATTTTCACATGAGGGTCATAAGAATGATGTGGATAGTCATTTCAAATCCTGAGGGAAGTTTTAGAGTGAGGGGAATGTAACATAGTTATCAATTTTGGCCATTAAGTCTTCCTTTTGCCTGCATAACCTAGGTAGCTAGTCAAAGCACCTTTTCACGGGAGATAAAAGATAGTTAGGGTATTTTAAAGGGTTAGTGTACTTTAAATACATGATAATAGGTTTTTCCTTAAGGGTCCATATGCTAGGGCTCATTGCTAAGAGTTTTAAACCCTTAAAACACTTGTAAAACCTTTAAAGAGACCAGGTGAAGGGAAAATTACTAAAGGTGTATCCAAATGAAGTGTTTGAGACATGAAATGATGTTTTTGGTCTTGTTAACTCTCTTAATCATCACAAAATCCTATTGGTTGGCATGTGTAAAAGTCATTCTATATGGACTAAGCTTGAGAGGGCTAATTTGAGCCTATGAGTAAGGAAATGAAACTATTTTCATAAACAATGAGATATATAAGGAATAATGGGACCTAAATTCCCTAAAACACATTTCAATAACCATCTATAAGGGTATTAATGACTATTT
Organism: Torreya grandis; assembly: GCA_037957365.1. Classification (NCBI taxonomy): domain Eukaryota; kingdom Viridiplantae; phylum Streptophyta; class Pinopsida; order Cupressales; family Taxaceae; genus Torreya; species Torreya grandis. Next base: position 1,211,453 of record JARHVA010001116.1, on the reverse strand, counting down.
ATATAGGAAAATAAGTCCAAGTGTTTAAACAAGAGGTTATGTGCATGTAGATAAAGGGTGAATGGCTCATTAAAGCCAACTCCATGAATCCAAAGGACTTCATAGAAGTTTTTAATGTTGTATAAAATGTATATGATATTTTCAAATCATGATGAGGTTAGAATTATAATAACCCTGCATATACATATGCTTGTCTATTGCCTTCATTAGATAGTACCATAAGGAAGGGGTAGTAGAAGGTAAGGTGGGGTCATGAGTACACCTCCAATATTCATGAACATAATTATATAGATATTATAGGGGTTTATTTCAGTTTTTAGCTATATAAAATATGATATGACTAGTCATTTAGGCCTTAAGACACTAAACACTGCTCAGAAAGCCTATTTCTTCCCTAAGAGGTGACTTCACATGCTCACCATGGTACAAATATTTTGCATTGGAGGCTAGGAAATTTAAGAGAGGTAGAGGGATCAATATACTAGTGTTTTATGGAATTAATTTATACATTAAATACACAAACTTTATGAATCATTGTTAAGAGTCTTGAGCACTCTTAAACCTCTCTAGAACCCTAGTTAAGACCTGATTGGGAAGAATTGAAATAAAAGGCATACCCATATATTGAAATCACAAAACTATCACTTGGATCATTTATTAAACTTAGAGAGGTTCATATCCATGGTACTTTTTTTTATGGATAGTGTATGTAGTTGTAAAAAAATAGTTTTTTCTCGGGGAAAAGAGAAGAAAAAGAGGTATAAGGTTGTTTAATAAGACTCCAATCATTGAAAGGCAAATTTTGACACCTATTACATCTCCTAAAGTAATTAGATACTAAAAAACATACTTATAAGTTCCTTTGTGATTCCCTTCTAATCAGATAGTCTATAAAAATAAAAGACATGATGACCTAGTCAACTAGTGTGGCAAGTTTGTAGATGTTTCTTGCTCAAGAGGCCTATGTTATGGTGTAAGGAGTTGTTTCAAGCCTAAAAATTTATTTTTCATAATTTTTCAAGGTTTTATGCAGACCTTCATGGCTTCAAAACACTAGCATTTAGGCTATTAGGCCTAATTGGCATAGTAGACTTACTTTGTCAACAAGGAGACATCAAAGTTGGCATAGAGGAAAGATGAATGAGTTAATACAGAGTAATCAGTGCATAACTAACCCTTAATTAATAATCAATGCATAAATTACCCTTAAGTCAAAATAAATTCATAATTTATCCTTAAGTCGTAATCAATGCATATTATATGGCCTTAATGGAGGAAGGAGTCATTCTCTTAACTTGGTCTTATACTAAAAAGAAGAAGAGGTTGTTATATAGTTATGATGGACTAATGATACCTCATAAATGTGTATATACTAATGTATATCATTATTAAATATGATATTTAACAAGTCAACCATATCATCCACCAATTTAGGCATTTAACACCCAACAGTTCATTCAAAGATCATATAAGAGCATTAAACATGAGAGAGATTTTTAGAGGATTGTTTGTAACTATTTGTAACTAAAGTAATGTATGAGTTAATGATGGTAATTTATATCATTTTTAATCTCTCTACCATTTCATTATCCCTCTTATTATATCCTCTTTCTATTATATATTAAGGCTGAAGGCCTTAATTGGGATCTCTCAGGTTCGTATACAAAAACTCTACTAAAATTGTAACTTACACCTTGAGTTAATGATAAAATATTATTATAGACTTATTCATTATTTTTAATGTGTATATTAATTTTTGAATTATATATAATTATTATATTCATCTTCCTTTTTATGTCCTCTCCTTCACTTAATGCTATGTTGTCATCCTCTACAGGTCACATGAAATATTAGGAGATAGAAGTTGTTTTAAAGAATGAGTTAGTTTGTAGTGTATTTAATAGACCTCCATTACTTTACCTTAATTTTAAATACTCATGTTTAGAATTATATTAATAAATTTTAGTTGATAATCTAATCCATTTTGATTCACAAGTGTGATTAAGGATAAGGTTAAGAGATGATCATTAAAGAATTGGTGCATCACCATCACTAGTATATATTTTACCTTTAAGCTATATTTCTAACTCTTTTCACCCAAAAATAAAAATATTTTTAGGAAAAGGATTAAAATTTGATACATCAAAGGAAATAGCCTCATAATCTAGAGGTTTGGTTTAGTTATAGGTAACCCACAACCTGTAGACCAATCCAATGTTAGTCTAAGTTTTGAAGGAGAGCTAAACAATTTATTTCATAAATTACAACTTAGGTTTATAAAAGTTACATAATGCCCAATGGGACAACTCATTCAAGGGATTTGGAGCATTACATTTACATATTTGAGTACATTATCAAGCTTCAAAGGTGTCAGAGGGAAATTTCTAGATATTTTATGCCAAGAGTGGTTTCAAGATCTTCCTCAAAAGGTAAATAGATTGAATTTATTGAGTTGCCTTTGGATATAGTTAAGAAAAATAAATATTCTCAGTCTAATCCAAATAATGCACCTCCTAATTCTCTTAATTTTTCCCCAAAATCTACCTTTGTCCAAATAAACCATTGTCCAAATAAAATTGCTTTAAATCCCACACTTCAAATGGATATTCCTAGGAGACAAGATTTTTTTCCTTTTAATGGTGGAAACCCATTAAAAATCAATAAATTTGATGATATACCTACTAATTCCTTAAATATCCTTCCTTATTTCATATGATAGAACCCAATTACTCCTATTGAACATATTGTAGACAACCAATCTATGTCTAGTACATAATGTAACTCAGGAGAATGTGGCTATGAGATTGTTGGCAACTTCCTTTAATGGTAAGGCACTCCAATGGTATATGGGTTTAACACCTTCATACATTAACACCTAGGATGAGTTTGGAGAAATATTGTGTAAGCATTTTAAATACAAGATGTGGCCATCTTTCCTTGGTGGAACAACTTACTACAATTAAGAGAAATTCCCAAGAGTTCATGGTAGACTTCAACTATAAGTTTCAAAAAACCTAGGATAAGATAATTATAGTTATGAAACCCACCCCTAGTTATGTATTATTGTATTATTTTAAATCTCTAAATTTAGATATGGTGGTTATGATAAAATCAATGGGGGGAATTACGTTACTATAGGCCTTTGAATTAGCCATAAAGGATGATAATTTCCTAATCCAAGTAGGCAAACTCTCTCTTAAACACTACCCATGCATTTATTTATAGAGATTAACCCTCTTATTCCTACCATTTATCCATTACCAACTCTAATTAATCTTGATCAACCAGATGGTAACTAGGTGGATAGATTGGGTAATATAGAGAGTACACTTAAGGCTCAAAATAACAAGCTAGTGGAATTGGAAAGGCATCATGTTACACTTCATAGGACTTACCAAGCCCTTAAGCTAATAATATCAGTATAAAAAGCCTCATTATCAACCCAATCAATAGGTTCAAGGATAATTTACACAATCAAGACCATATAATGCTTATAATCCCAATGCTTTCTAGTAGTTCTAGAGATTTGGTTCTAATTCATAACAATTATGCTCAAGAAGGTAAATGGCCCTAGTTAATGGGAGTAATAAAACAATATGGAAATGGATATAACTTGTGAGATGAGTCATCAATATTTCATGCAACAAGGTCCAGCTCTTCCACCACATGATAATCAACTACATTCACAACATAAGGAATCTTATCTATCACATGGAGACTTTCCTTCTTTCACTCAAGTTGAAGTACCAAGTTAGAAAGAAGGTGGAAGAAAAACACCTTCTAAAAACTACCTTTTCCCAATTTCCAAGAAGGTGAAAATCCTTTTGATCATATGACAGTTAATCGGAATCATAATATGGATAATGTGGATAACTTAGCTGTATCCCATATAAGGTCTAAAATAAGGATAGTTAGTGATGGTTTGGGTTTTGAAAAGGCAACCACTCTACATTCTCAACCACCTCAAAATACTAATATTGTCACTTGGATTTGATCCCTTTGAGGAGATGAAAATCTCTCCTCATCTAAGTGGCACAATGGAATCACCTCTATGCTTGTGGGTAGCCTAAGGAATGAGGTGAGTCTCTATATAGGGCTAGTTCCCTTGATGTACCACTTGACTACTACTACTACTAACTTTGGGGTTTAAAAATGGTGAGAGATAATTGAAATAAAATCTAAACTAAGGAGGTGATACAAAAAATCAATTTGATGAATTCTAACCAATTGCATCTTACACTTAAGACCAAAAGACAAACCAAACTTACACTCCTTCAATCTTCATCTTCTCACATCAATGTTACATTGTGAGGTCATGGATGGGTGTGAAAAATTAGGAGGACTAAATAGAAGGCCTTGAATGGAAATAATGAAAATAACAACTCATTAAACATTTTACATCTCCTAAAACACTTCACATGCCTTGTAAAAATATTTTTTCTAGCTACAAACAAGGTGAAAGAATGAGACCACATGCTAGGAATCCATAGTCTTCACTAAGAAAGATTCATCATCCATGTATAAACACACTTGTAAATAGTCATTAAAAGGTAACACGTAGTCATTTTATTGATCAAAATGTATACAAATGATCAAAGGTTTCACCATACTTAGGTGGAGCATCCCATACAATGCCAAAACAACTAACGCTTTTGGCATAGAGAGAGAGAGAGAGAGAGAGAGAGTGAGAGAGAGATGAGAGAGAGAGATGAGAGAGAGAGAGAGAGAGAGAGAGAGAGAGAGAGAGAGAGAGAGAGAGAGAGAGAGAGAGAGAGAGAGAGAGAGAGAGAGAGAGAGTTTTCCAAGGGTCATAAGGACACTTTTAAAGTTTAAAAAATAAGTTATACATGCATGAGAATAGGATATTGGTTGAACCATGCAAGGATAGGATCAAAAAAGTGTCAATTCAAATCATCAAAGTTATGTAAAGTGGCATACAACTCCTTTTTTTTGCACATAAAAATGCCTTCATGATTAGGCCTTTTTGAGTGGCTTTTAATTAATAAATGGTAATTAAAATTATTTTAATGGAATGGGAGGCTCTCATACATGACTCTCTATGCATTGGTTTCATGTCTAGTCTTTTGGAATCACCTCAAAGAGAGCCATCATCACTTGCACTCTAGGAAACCTCCTTCTCATGCACCTTACACACTTGTCTTCAAATTTGGATTCATTTATTAATTAAAATCCATAAAAGGTATTTATTGACATTTTCAAGACCCTCTATGCCCTTTGAAGCATCAGGGTCACCTTAAAATCACTTTACTTGAAGATTTCTTCCCTTTTCTCTAGCTTCCCTAATATGCCAAATATGAATTCATAAAAGTAAGGGCCTAGTTTAAGCATTTATAAAAAATTTAAAGGAATGAAATGAATATTATAATTTATTATAAATGTCAATATTTTACCCTAACTTAGTTTCATCTCCTAACTCCTCATGTAGCCTGTACAACACACAAAATAGTGATAACAATCATGTTTCTACCCCCATTTGTACAAGTCTATAAAAAAAATGTGTGGAGCAGCCTAGGGAGGTCCTCTACAAGTTTAAATATTTATTCTAGTCAAAATATGTCCTTTATATTATCTTTCCAACTCAATTTTCCAATACTAGTCTTTAACAAGGGTTTAGTAGGGTTTTAGTCCTATTTTTTGTTCTTAATAATTGTTCATATAAAGTTGGGACATCCAAATTGGGAAAATTTTCCATAAATATGTCCTATAATACCCATGATAACACCCTCTAAATCCTTTGGCTCCCATGCAAGACCTTGTGAAAGATATGAGTATTGGAACTTGCCCCTATCATGTTTGCTTTCCTCATTTTTGCAAGTCAAAGTTGATACTTGAGATAAAGTTGACATTTTTTATGGTTTTATTGACCTCAAAAGGATTGAAAACATTTTTTTTGATCTCATTAAAATGTATCCATCTTATATAATTCCAAACTTATGTAGAAATGAGATGGATTCTCCATTTGAGCATTAGGCCTAGACCCTATCTACTAGGCTTGACTACAACATCTGGTATTCTCAGAATTTTATTGATTTTATTTGAGATTGAAAAGTTTAAAATTCATTAAATATGTTCCCATAAACATGGATAAATAGGATAGAAAACATGTTTCATGTTGGAAGTGTGAATGGCTTCATCTATGTTCTTTTGGCCTCACCATGCTTTCACAAGTTTGTCTACAACTTCTATGTTTTAGGTCATCATATTTGATTTAATTTCATATAATTAATCCATAAACCTCAATTTTTAACTCAAAAATAATATACAACAAATTATAAGTCATGCTTAGGTATATAAGTATAAGTGATTCTTCAATTGGGCACTAGGCCTAGATTTTGCCCATTAGGTTTTGCTTGTAGGTTTTATGGCCTAGACCCCCATGTGGGATTAAATGCCATTGTGATTACTTATATATATGAGATAATAGGTTTAACTTATATATCATAAACCCTCTTTTAAATTTCAAACATCTCCTAAAGATTCCTTTTTATCACCCTCTCTTAAAACTACTAGTCTGTGTTTAAGGGGAAGTACCCCTTGTCTAAGATAAAATAGGGGGTACTTACCCTATTTTATTAGGTCATTTTTAATATATTAGTGTCTTTTATAATAAATTAGGGTGTTATACACAAATTTTCATATCTTTATTATGTCATTTGACCTTCCAATCTTCTTAACACTGAAAATAGACCCTGCTAATGAGAGCTATGTATGCAAGATTTCACAAAGAGACTATGTATGCTTACTTAAACCTTATCTTATGATTAATGTATCACTGTGGGTAGTAAATTTAATTTTTAAATATCATGATATATTTTCTCAAATCACTATTCTATCATTTTATCTCCCCAATAATCCCTTATGCTCTTGAAACCATAATACTGGGTTAGCTTGCCTGATTGTGTTTTGTACAATAAGGGCACCTGTAGGTTATTTTATGCCCACCTGGGATTTTATAAACATTTTATGGACTAAAATAAGCTATAATATCATTTTATCATAGTTTTAACTTGATTTTTCACCCTTTTTAACCTATATCATCATTTGGGACTCACACTATTCACTATTTGCATGCCTTTCTAATTGAGATAACTTGTTTTAGGTGTGTATTAGGTTTATGGAGTTAAAATAATGATGTGAAAATGTATTTAATTAATAAATTTAAATAATAATTTATGAATTTTGGGTTATAATCCTCTTTTTCAACCTTAAAGTACCAACCTAGTATCAATATTAGGTCACTATCTGTAGGTGGACTGGGACACCTTTTTTATACCCTACCTATAGGTTCATTTGTCCTATATTAAGCCTATTTGTAGTTTAGGATCATATATTTAACTAAACTTGGGATTATACCATGTATATTCAAATACTATTCCTATTTATGATCTTTTAAAAAACTATCTTTCATAGCTTTGTGATCACTATTTGGATTGGAGTACTCTACCCACAACCTTGTCTGTAGGCATATAAAGAGGTCTTTTTCATTGTCATGGTGTCCATTAAATTATAAAATTATTTACATAAATCTTTTGAAGTTTTAAATAATTAATTTAATATATTCTTACCAATATGTTTCATTGGAAACTAAGACAGTCCATTTTTCCCTTGACTGAGACACTAACATTCTTCATAGTTGTAGATGTTTCCTAGGTCATATGTACGGATAGGGCATGTGTGTAGGAGACTAACATAGTGAGTTGCCTTACTTGTGGTCATATATTTAATCCTTAATGTTATTTTACAAAAACTAAAACATCTCCATATGATATAATGTTATATATTTGCATCCAAATGTGGGAGGGATTTTATGACTCAAGCCTGTAGACTTTACTATGAGAATTTAGTGCTTTGAAAGACAACCTTGAGGTATTCAACCTCTACCTTGCATTGAACCTTTGACCATAAAATTTGGTATATTTCCTCTCTATACTAGGGAATAAAAATTTGTCCAAGTTATATGTTTGGATCAACTTGAAGGCACATTTGTATGAGGTCCTAAAAAAACCTTGTAGGCCTTTGTTTGGCTCTTTTTGGGACAAAAATTTTGAATACACAATCTTCCTCTCCTTAAATAGTTTCAAGCCTTCTCTTTCCACCTTAACACCTTGTATGAGATTTTCATGAAATAAATCCATATAAAAACCTCAAGTAGGTATTCAATTTATTCCATCCTTCTATGAGAGCATTTTGATGACCTACTCAACCACTTGTAGGTGGACACTTTGATATATCAACAGTGAAAAAGGTATGAACCATATGAATCTTCCATGAAAGTTAAATTTAAATTTTTATATCAAGAATTAAAATTAACCTATATCAATTTTAATAAGTATTAAAAACTCTTTTATCCTTTCACACCTTAGGATGATGTCATCAAAGGGTCCTATAGGTGAAAATGAGTTGCATATAGGCAAATTATGAGTAGGATTGAGGAGAAAGACATAGCATTTGGATTTAAAATAGGTCCTAAACTCATTTTAATGATCCAAAAAACATATTTAAACTATCATGGACGTACAAAAATAACTAACACATTCTAGTCCATGTGAAAATTTCTTCCAAGCATTCTGTATGTAAGTACATTCATGACAGATTAAAAGGTAGGTTACACATGACTGCAACTCCTAGAGAATTTGATTTGAAATTAATATTGGAAAGTTAAAATTATTTTAATATAACTTGTAAAATAATATATTTAACCTATTATAACCATATTAAACCATGAAAAAGTGTGTAAGTCTTGAAAATGGAGAAAATTTGCCAATAAACCCATAATGGACCAGTCTACAAACTTGAGGGTATTAGCTTGTCAAAACAACTTAAAACTTGAAATTAAGAATGGTATATGTAATTATACATATTAAAAATCATTTGGAGAAAATATGAGCAAATTATTTATACGTAATCACTCAAACTAAAGCAAAACCTGAAGGGTACATAAAATGATAAGCAGATTTGCATAGTCCACTTCAAATAGATGGTTCTTGAAGAAAATTTGACCATTTTTAAAAATTATTATATTTATTTTAAGGTATATTAATTTCAAAAAAACCTACCAAGATAATTTTTCTTGAAACCCTTTCTGTTGGCCGTACCAAGTGGAAACCTGTAAGTCACTTCTTTATGCCAAGAAGGATGAAAAAGAGATAGAATAGTTTTGGATTAAAATTTGAATTTCAAGATAAAAAAATTGGATATGAGATTTATTAATATTTATATATTTTAAATTTCCTCCTCACATGTGGCACACTTCTCGAGGAGCCATACATATGTCATTTTCTATCTTTTCTTTAGGAAAAATAACTTTCTTCTGATTAACCTACAAATTTTCAGTTTTTTTAGTTACTTAAGACCTTTTTGGACACATGGGTCATGAAATAACCCATTTAAACTTGAAAATTTTCTAATAATACCATATAAAGCATTAAATGCACCTATTTGACCCCTTAAAAAGACTCAAAATGATAAATAAACCTAGAGAACTAATGATGAAATTTATTATAGGATAAATTGACATTAATTGACATATGAAACACATTATGAAAAAATATTATACTCCATTATATGAATAAAAGTGAATTTTTTTACTAGGGGTACCCTATTTTGATCTAAAAATCAAAATTGGTCAACAAATTGGTGACTCATAGGGGTAGTATGCCTACTATACTAACTAGACCAGTAGCCTTATTAGTCCATTGGGATTATGGAGTCATATAAGGACTGAGACAAACAAATAAAAATTAACCATTGACTCAAATTTTATCAACACAACACAACTAGTGACTACCTCAACCACATAAAGGAAAAGGACACACACAACCAAGAAATCAAACACACAAGACACACACATGTGCATAAGCACTTAGGGGAAATGGGAAACATCATATTATTCAAAAATGACAACTAAAAAAACCTCCTTTCTAGGATCAAAATGAAAACCTCTTGAATCATCTTCATGGTGAGATGAAACAAATTGCCAAGCATGCGTCTCTTTGAATTAAATGCTTTGTGGATCAAACCTTTTCCTTGGAACTTCACTTGATTTGATATCAAGTATATCATCCTTAAATATGAATATAATTAATACTTATTACTCTTGAACATGCTCACACACTTCATTCTACTTCCGACTCTTCATCTCATGGTCAACTTGTATCTCCTTAGTAGGAATGTCTCCAAGAGGATTGATTTCTTATTCCTTAGAAGATTGAGGCCAATAAGAGTTTGTTTCATCCTTCAAGAGCTGATATGTTTATCCAAACTGATTGAGAGGGTGATATCCCATATTTATGACTTCAAATATGCCATCATCAAATGCATATGCTTCTTGAAAAGATATATTTGAGAGGATGTTTTTCCTTTACATACTTACTTGTGTACCAATGTTGCCTTTTCAATCTTTAAATAGTGCATAGCCTCCTTGAAGAGGGGTATAACCTACTCTCATGAATTCAATAAAGTCATCTAAAGGCTGATTAATAACTTCTTGTAGTTCATCCATGGTATCTTTCAAAGTGAGAAAAAAATCAATGACCATTTCTTCCTCATCAAATATGAAGGAAAAAGCTTTTGAATTGTTCTTTTGTTCACCAAAGGGAGTCCCTATGGTGATTTATTCTTCATAAAAACTCATGAGGTCTTCTTTATCAACCATGAATTGAGCGTGTTCCCCTTCATTTTTCTCTCTAAAGATAGGTTCTTCAACACAAAAAAAACATTCTTCGTCATCAACCAAGCAAAAAAATTCAACAAAAGAACTTACCTTCTCTTCATCAATTTAAGACCTCTTGAGATATTTCAAAATGAACTTCAGCTATCATAATTTTATCTATTTGTTTAAGGGATACAATATTTTCAACCTTATTCATGGTCATTCCAAGACTATGCATCTTGAAATCATGTGATCTAGCCCAATGAGGCTGTCAAGGAGGTAGGTTTTCTTCAAGTAAGAGTTATCTTTCTTTATAAACTAGCTAATATTTCTCTGGTTACCACACCATATTTCTATCAAGGCAAATGATAATAGGATGAGGGCAAGATGAACTAGTTGGTGGAGGTGGAATATAAATCTCAAGGTCATATTGAGAATGCAAGGTAAGAGACTCTTTTTGAAGATATTAAGGAAGGGGGAGATGGGGTGTGTTTAGGCATATGATCTTATTTTGGGTATAAACCTTCCATCTCAACTTCAATTAGCAATCTCATCTTTGCTTCTAATTCCCTTCTATTTGATTGGCTAGGTTTTCTTAAAAAATATTCTCTTGAAGTTGATAGGAATCATTATGGGGATATGGATTGTATGAAGGTTGCCATAGAATAGAAGAAGTTTCTTGAGGAAGGGCAGGAGGGACTTGAAAAGTATAAACTCCATTTTCCACTTCACACTCATGGAAAATGCTCCCATATTCTTTCTTACCCCATGAATCTACTACTTTTCTCCAACTTAGGATGCTAGGATTAGATGTCTTCTCAATTTTACACTCTTGTTCAAGAAATTTTATCCTTATTTTTTCCCCATGATTCCACTATTTTTTTCCAACTTAGGACATTGAGATTATGAGTCTCTTTTTGAGGTGATGGGGATGGTATGTGAGAGGTCAAAGTAGGATTGAATTCCACTTCCTTTACTTCCAACATAGTCTATTGCATATTTATATTAGATAAAATCAATCTACCTATCAAGATTGGCCTCAAACACAAGACTTTTTTGTTTTAATACTCTCCTCCAATTGATTAGGAAGAAGATGACCTTGATAGGCTTGGTTTGGCTCATGAGTAGGGGTCATATATGGCTGATATGAAACTTTGTAAAGTGGGTAGAAAGGGTGATAGGTTTGGTAAGAATACCTTTCATGAGCTCCTAAATTATCCTCCAAGGAAGAAACTAAGCCAATCACATCAAGCATCTCACTTATGAGCCTTTTCCAATTGGCTCTCTCAATAGGTTCTCACTCCTTCTTGACTAACTCTAATTCATTTATCACTTGATAATGGAATTATTAGTAATTTTTTGACCACATCCCCTTTGAGTATCAAGCTCCAACATATACCTTTCATAGCCTAAAAGTGCTTGTTTGAAGGTGTAAATGGGTTGATTAGAGAAAATATTAGGTTGACCAGGAACAAGACATTATGAAGGCTGGTATAAGACTGATAAAACTCATGATAGGGTTGGATATGATCATATTGGGATTGATAATTATCATAACAAGCTTGACCAAGAACTTATTCATATTGATAGGGAATGGGAAAAGATGGATATGTTTCACCAACTTATAAAGGATAAAACTCAAATCCAAGGTCAACCATGAATCTTCATTGAAAGTAAGAACACAATGAAATATATTACCATCAATATTCAAAGGAAAAACTGAGTTTTTTGACCAAATGATATGTCTTCAGAGTCACCATTGATGCTTGAAAAGATGCCTCTACAAGCTAATGTGTTGAAGGACAACACCAAAAATCCTCCAACTCTTGGAACAAGAGTCCTAATAGGCATGCCAAAAACCATTTTCACTTATATTTGCACCCTTTAAGGAGATTAAAAGTTAATCCTCATCAAAGTGGCACAATGGAATCATGTCTAGGCTTTTGGTTAGCCTAAGGAATGAGGTGAGTCTCTAGATAGGGCTAGCTTTTTTGATGTACCACTTGACTACTAATACTACTACTAACTTTGGGGGGTGAAAAGGGTGAGAGATAATTGAAAGAAAATATAAACTAAGGAGGTGATACACCCAATCAATTTGATGACTTCCAACCAATTTCATCTTATACTTAAGACCAAAAGACAAACCAAACTTACATTCTTTCATTCTTCATCTTCTCAAATCAATGTTACATTGTGAGGTCATAGATGGATGTGAAAACTAGGAGGAATAGATGAGAGGAATTGAATGATACTAATGAAAAAACTAATTCACTTAACATTTTACATCTCCTAAAAAAATTCACATGCCCTGCAAAAAGATGTTTTCCAGCTACAAACAAGGTGAAAGAATGAGACCACATGTTAGGAATCCATAGTCTTCACTAAAAAAGATTCATCATTCAATGTGGAACACACTTTGTGAATAGTCATGAAGAGGTAACACTTAGTCATTTTATAAATCAAAAGGTATACAAATGAGTATATCATTTACCATACTTAGGTGGAACATAGAATACAATGCCAAAATGGCCAACTCTTATATAGAGAGAGAGAGAGAGAGAGAGAGAGAGAGAGAGAGAGAGAGTCACAGAGAGATACTTTCAGAGAGATAGAGAGAGAGACAGAGAGAGATAGAGATTCAGAGAGAGAGAGAGATTAATAAAAGTCTAAGGGTCACAAATACTCTTTTAAAGTTGATAAAATAAGTTTACATGCATGAGAATAGGATATGGGTCAAAAAATGTAAGGACAAGGAGCAACAAGTGTTAAGTCAAGTCATTAAAGTTATGTAAAGTGGCCTAAAACTCCTATTTCTTACACAAAAAATTGCCTTCATGATTAGGCCTATTTGAGTGAATTTTAACTAATAAAAATAAGGTAAAATTATTTAATTTAAGGGGAGTATATCATAAATTCCTCTCCATACATTGGTTTCATGTTTTGTCTTTTGTAATCATCTAGAAGAGAGCCATCATCACTTGCACTCTAGGAAACCTCCTTCTCATGCACCTTGCACACTTATCTTCAAATTTGGATTCATTTGTTCATTAAAATACATAAAATGTATTGGTTTAATTTTTAAATATAATTAATGTCTTTAGACACATCAGGGGCACCTTAAAATTGATTTACTTGAAGATTTATTCCCTTCTCTTTAGCTTGCCCAATATGCCATATTTGACTAGATAAAAGTAAGGGCCTAGTTAAATAAATTATAATATTTTTCATGTAATTAAATTAATATTATGAGTAATTATAAGTTTAAATATTTTACCCAAAAAAATTTTTTTCATCTCCTAACTCCTCGTGTATCATACACAAGACACAAAATAAAGAGAAAAATCATGTTTTTGCCCCCACCCATATAAGTACATATAAAAAAAAGGTGTGGAGTAGCCTAGGGAGGTAATATAAAATATTTATTATAGTCAAAATATATCCTTATATTATCTTTATAACTCAATTTTCTAATACTGGTCCTTAGCAAGGGTTTAGTAGGGTTTTAGGTCTGTTTCTAGTCTTAACAATTGTTCATAAAGTTGGGACATCCAAATTGGGAAAAAATTACAAAAATATGGCCTATATTACCCATTATAACACCCCATAACTCCTTTTTCTCCCATGAAATACCTCGTGAAAGATATGAGTATTGGAACTTGACCTATTGTGCTTGCTTTCCTCATTTTTACAAGTCTGAGTTGATTATTGAGCTAAAGGTGACCTTTTTTATGGTTTAATTGACATTAAAATGATTTAAAACATCTATATTTATCTAATGAACATATATACATATTATAGAGTGCCTATTTTATGTAAAAATGAGATGGACTCTCTATTTGGGCATTAGGCATAGACCTTGTTTACTAGACTTGACTAAAACATATAGTATTCTAAGCATTTTCCTGAGTTTATTTGAACTCAAAAAGTTCAAAATAATTAAATATGGTCCCATAAACATGTATAAATAGGATAGAAATCATGTTTCATGTTTGAAGTGTGAATGGCTTCATCTTTGCTCTTTTGGCTTCACCATGCTTTCACAGGTTTGTCTACAACTTCTATGTTTTAGGTCATCCTATTTGATTTAATTTCATCTAAATAGTCCATAGACATCCATTTTTAACTCCAAAAAAGATACAATAAAGTATAAATCATTCTTAGGTCTAGAAGTATAAGTGATTCTTCAATTAGGCACTTGGCCTAGATTTTGCCCATTAGGTTTTGCTTGCAGGTTTTATGACCTAGACCCCCTGTAGGCTTACATGACATTATGAGTCCTTATATATGTGATAATAGGTGTAATTTATATATAATAACCCTCTTGGAAGGTTCAAACATCTCCTAAAGAGTCCCTTTTGTTACCCTCTCTTAAAACTACCAGTATATGCTTAAGGGAAAGCATCCCTTGTCTGAGATAAAACAAGGGGTACTTCCCCTATTTTATTAGGTAATTTGAATATATTAGTGTATTTTATAAGATCTTATGGTAATATACATAAATATTCAGCTCTTTATTATGTCATTTGACCTTCCAATCTTCTTAACACTCAAAATAGACCCTGCTAATGAGAACTGTGTAAGCAGGGTTTCACAAAGAGACTGTGTATGCTTGCTTAAACCTTCTATTATGCCTGATGTATCACTATGGGAGGTCTATTTAATTTTTAAATATCATGATATAGTGTCTCTAATCACCATTATATCATTTTATCTCCCCAAGAATCCCTTATGCTATTGAAACCACAAAACTAGGTTAACTTGCCTGATTATGTTTTATATAATAGGGGCACATGTAGGCTATTTTATGCCCACATGAGATTTTAAAAACTTTTTATGGACTAAAATAAGGTTATAGGATCATTTTATCATAATTTTAACTTGATATTTCACCCTGTTTAACCTATATCATCATTTGGGACTCACACTGTTCACTGTTTACATGCCCTTCTGATTGAGATAACTTATTATAGGTGTGTATTAGGTTTATGGAGTTAAAATAATGATGTGAAAAGGTATTGAATGAATAATTTAAATAATAATGTATTAATTTTTGGTTATCATCCTCTTTTTCAACCTAACCTAGTATAAATATTATGTCACTGTCTATAGGTAAACTAGGACACCTTTTTTGTACCCTACCTATAGGTTAGTTTATCTTATATAGAACCTATTTTTAGTGTAAGAGGATATCTTAAACTCACCTTTGGATTATAACATTTATATTCAAATAATATTACTATTTATGAGCTTTAAAAATACCATCTTGCATAACTTTGTGATCACTATTTAGATTAGAGTACTCTGCCCACAACCTTATTTTTAGGCATATACAAAGGTATCATTCATTGTCATGGTGTCCATTAGATTATAAAATTAGTTACATACCTATTTTTAAGTTTTAAATAATAAATTTAATCTTTTATTACAAATATATTTCATTGTAAACCAATACAATCCCTTTTTCCCTTGACTGAGACACTAAAACTCTTCACAGTTGTAGGTGCTTCCTAGGTCATATGTACAGACAGGGCATGTGTGTAGGAGACTAACATGGTGAGTTGCATTCATTGTGGTGGTATCTTGAATCATTTGCTTTATTTTAAAAAATTAAAACATCCCCCTATGCTATCATGTTATATATTTTCATCTAAAGGTGTGAGGACTTTTATGACTCAAGCCTATAGACTTCACTGTGGGAATTCAGTGCTTTGAAAGACAACCTTGAGGTATTCAACCTCTATACTGCATTGAACATTTGACCCTAAAATTTTGAATATCTCCTATATATAATATGTAATACCAAATTTTCCAAGTTATATGTTTGGATCACCTTGAAGGTACATTTTTATGAGGTCCTAAAAAACCTCATAGGCCTATATTTGGCTTTTTTTGGGACAAAAATCCTGAATACACAGTCTTCCACTCCTTAACTAGTTTCAACCCTTCTATTTCCACCTTAACCATTAGTATTATATTTTTATAACCTATATCCATATGAAACCCTCAAGTAGGTGTTAAATTTATTTCATCCTTACATGATATAATTTTGATGACCTACTCAGCCACCTGTAGGTGGATACTTTGACATATCAATAGTGAATAAGTCATGAACCATATGAATCTTCCATGAAAGTTAACTTGAAATTTTTAAATAAAGAATTAAAATTCACATATAGAAATTTTAATAAGTTTTAAAAACTTATTTTGATCTGAGCAATATTTTGGGCGATAATTTAGGCGACGGTTCTACCCCAATTGGTGGTAGAACTTCTGGGAGCCATAACTTTTGCACCATAGCTCCGTTTGGCTCCCTGTTTGAAATTTTGGAAAGATAAGAATGAGGGGAAATTTTTTAGATGGAAAAATATCTAATATATTGGTTTTTCCTCTTAAAACGAAATGGGGTTTCCCCAAATTTCAATTTTAGTAGTGTAGTCTAAAAATAGTAAGTTTCTAAAAATAGTAATTCCTTGAATTCTATATTGTTTTAAATAATGGAAGTTGAACCACTTAATCTTACTCAATATTTATGACCTTAAAAATCCTCATCATACCTTAAAAATTTGTATAAATGAATATGTAACTTGAAATGGAAATTAGACATCTCTTCTTAGAGATAGGCATATGTTTGGGTCTACAAATTTGATCAATAAAACATCTCTTCATAGAGATAGAACTATTACAATTGTGTTGTTCTTGTTTCTTGAATTATATTTAAACCAAATATTCTAATTTTTGGATAAATTTTATCCTTTTACACCTTAGGATGACATCATCAGAGGGTCTTGTAGGTGAAAATGAGCTATATACATGCATATTATGAACAGGATGAGGAGAAGGACATAGCATTTGGCCTTAAAATAGGTCCTAAACTAATTTTAATAATAAAAAAAGAATATTTAACCTATAATATATGTAAAATAAAAATTAATACATTCCATTCCATGTGAAAATTTCTTCCAAACAATCTATATGCAAGCACATTCATGACAGATTGAAAGGCAAGTTAAAATGACTGCAACTCCTAGAACATTTGATTTAAAATTAAGATTTTAAAGTGAAAATGAGGTTAATATAACTTTTAAAACAATATATTTAACCTATCATAACCATATGAAACCATGAAAAAGTGTGGAATCCCTAAAAATGGAGAAAAATTGCTAATTAACCTAGAATGGACTAGTCTGTAAACTTAAGGGTATTAGCTTATTAAAAAAACTTAAAAATTGAAACCAAAAATGGGAGATTTAAGTATAAATATAAAAATCATATGGAGAAAATATGAAAAACTTATTTGTACGAAATCAATCAGACTAAATCAAAATATGAAGGGTGCATAGAATGACATGCAGATTTACACAATCCACTTCACATGGATGGTTCATAAAGAAAAGTTGACCATTTCTCAAAATTATTATACTTATTTTAATTTATCTAAGTTTACAATAAACTCACAAGATAATTCTTCTTGAAACCCTATCTATTGGCCATAACAAGTAGAAACCTACAAGTCACTTTTTTATGCCAAGAAGGATGAAAAAGAGATAGAATGGTTTTGAATTAAAATTTTAATATAAAGAAAAAGCATGGATATGATATTTAATAATATTTAGAGACATTACATGGCCTCCTCACATGTGGCACACTTCCCAAAGAGCCATATATGTTACATTTTCTTCCTTTTCTTTAGGAAAACTAACTTTTTTCTGATTAACCTACAAGTTTTTAGTTTTGCCAGTTACTTAAGAATCACCCATTTACACTTTCGAATTTCCAAATAAACATATACAAAGCATTAAATACACCTATTTTATCCCTTAAAAATACTCAAAATGATAAATAGACCTAGAGAACTAATGACCAAAATTATTATAACATCAATTGACATTAATTTACCTATGAAACACATTATGAAAATATATTATACCCCATTATATGCTTAAAAATGAAATTTTTTACTATGGGTTCCCTATATTAACCTAAAATTAAAAATTGGTCAACAACTACCACTCAAGATGCACCTCAAAAGTCACCATCAACTCAACAAGTATAAGATGGTAAGGGGCAAAATTAAAAAGTTATTTTAATAAAATAATTTATGTATCCTTTAGGCAACACTTCTAGTCCTAAATTATAGCCCAAGATAGCCAATAATCCTCTTAGAATTGTTGATCAAATGAAGAAGGCCACTCTCTCTATTTATATGTGGGACACATTGCTTATTCTAGGATAAAAGGATCTCCTAGAAGAAAAACACTCCAAGATTCATGTTTCGAATAGAAATGATAAGTGTTTTTACATAGTAAACTTCTCAAGCCTCAAGCACCAAAGGTAGTTAATCCCCCTCCCTTATACCTTTTAATTGTCATAGGTGATTGTCTTTTACATAAATACATGATTGATAGTGGTGCTAGTACCTCTGTCATGCATAAATCCATACCTGATAAGTTGGGACTTTACTATGAGCCTCATGATAAGGGAATTTTATAGTTAGATGGGTCTCCTACTAAGAGTGTTATTAGATACTTAAGGTCATTTTAATTGCTTGTCCTAATTTTACTATCTCTCAAGATGTGTCAATAATTGATCTTCCCCCTACTTTGCTTTATGCTTGTCTAGGGATTTCACTGCCAAAATAGGGATGTATATTTCTTATGATTGGTATTACATCATTTTTAGAACCAGATATGTGGCAAAGGTTACCATAAGGTTATAAATTATATCCAAATTCCATTTAAAACATAATATACCCAACTTATTAAATGTTAATTATACTATCTCAAAGGAGGATGAACACTTCAATGATCAAGAACCTTGTAAATCACTTAAAAGTATACCAAATTTATTCCTTGATGAGTGAGAAGCTGATAATCATGTCTATTATCCTTATAAAATTATTTAAGAATCAAGTTTGGGTGTTTATTTCATGCATGATGAAGGTGCCATGATGCCTAGTCTCACCAACACAACACAAGATCATGAAAGAGTTAGGAATTTATTCTTTGATGGGTCTAGATCAAAGAATGGGAGTGGGGGAGGTGTTATGATTGTGTCTCATATCAATAAAAGGTACTATTTTTCTCTAATATTCCAATTTAGTTACACCTCTAATACTAAATAATATGAGGCCCTTATTCATGGTCTATAATGGGCAAGGAAGAGAGGGATTAAACTTTTGCAAGTTAAGGGTGACAACAGATTAGTAGTGCAATAAGTAAGAGGTCTGAGTGTAGTTGAGAATCCAATTTTGAAGGCCTAAAAACATACTTATTGGGACCTTATGGAGGACTTCCAATATTTTGGCATTTGTTCCATTCCTAGAGGAGCCAATCAACATGTAGATTGGTTAGGTGTTATTAGGTCACAATATGACATAGTTGATGGGCTTAAGGACATTAAGGATTAGTCCAAAATTAAAATGGTATTTAGCCCTTGGTCCCTAATAATTAGGTAACTTGGAAAGTATTTGATAGTGTTAAACAAATTTCTTGTTTCCTAAAACATGAGCCATAATTCTACTCAAAGAACTAAGATAAGTCACAACAATAATATGAGAAGCAGATTGTCCAAATTAAGTCAAATAAGTTACCTAAGGGATTGGTAACTTTGGAGAACATATTTATGAGGATGATTAGTTGAGAAAATATAAGGTAAGTATGATCAGTTGAGAAAATATAAGGTAAGCATCTCCACTAAAAAGAAACATTATGAACAAATTGCCATAGCTAAAGATAGACTACTCAAGTTAGGAAAAGTGGATAATAATGAGGAGAGAGAATCATTAAAAGCATTTTTCAAATAGTTTATAGATGTTTTTTCATTGTAATATCATGACTTGAAGGGGTTTGATCTTAGGTTGGAAAAACATACCATAGAGTTGGAAGAAAATGCCAAACCTGTGAGATATAAACAAAGACCAATCAACCCCAAGGTTGAGATCATTATGAGGAAAGAACTAAAAAAGATTATTGAATCCAACATAATATTTCCTATAAGACATTATACATGGGTTTAAAATCTTTTACACATGATAAAAAATAATGGGGAGATAAGGTTGTGTGTATATTTTAGAGATCTCAATAGGGTGTCATTGAGAGATCACTACCCTCTTCCATCCATGGATCAAATTTTACAAAGAGTTTTAGGTTCACAAAGGTTTTCCATACTTAATGGATATTTAGGTTATAATTATATATTGATGAATTATTAATATCAATACAATACTATCTTCATAACTAAGTGAGGTACCTATGCATATAAGAAAATTCCTTTTGAACTCTCTAATGTTGGGCCTACTTTCCAAAGGGAAATAGATGTGGATTTATAAGGTCTTATAAGTGAAATGGTACTCATTTATCTTGATGATATTAATATGTTTTATAAATATACTAAGGATCATTTTACACACTTGATATTGGTATTTGATAGGTTTAGATAGTTTGTGGTCTCTTTGAACCCCTAAAAGTGTATCTTTGCAATGCATGAGGGAAGGCTTATAAGACATGTTGTATCCAATGGTGGAATTTCTATTGATATTTAATGAAAAGAGGCAATCCTTACATTTTATTTTACCAAACATAATAATGGATTATAAAGTTTCTTCAGAAAGATCAATTTTATTAGGAGGTTCATACCTGGATTTGTGGAGTTGGTGAGGCCAATAACTCACATGCTCAAGAAACATCAAGAGTTTTGATGGATAAAATAAGGTAAGAGAAGTTTTTGGGCCATTAAATATTCCATTAATAAATATCATTCCCTATTAAACCCTAATTTTACTAAATATTTCTTCATGAATGACTTTTCCACATGTGACACAATTTTTGCCACGTTTATGCAACAAAATAGTAAAGGATTAGAGAAACCTATTGCTTTTTTAATCAAGCATTAAAATGATACGATGAGAAATATAATTTTTAAAAAAATCGTGTCATTTTTTTCATAATGGGATTGAATAAGTTTATACATATGGTCTCTAACAATAAGATCTTTGTGATGGTCGTTCATCCTAGTGTAAAGGATTTTATCCTTAATAAAGACCTAAATGAAAAGAGGGCTAGTTGAGTGACCACATTCATGGAATATTATATATAATTAAAGGTTAAAAATTTGGTCATAGGTAGGGTAATTTTTTAGGACCTTTTAGTAGATTTTAAAGAGGAAAAATAAGTGGTTTTGGCAGTCTAAGAAAATCAACATGCAACTACAACTATCTCTCCTAGCTGGACACAAGACATAACAAGATTCATCCAAATGGGAGAGTATCCTGTAGGATTATATGGGGAAAAGAGGAGAAATTTTAGGCTGAAATATAACCCTTACATATTTATTGATGGATTAATCTTCAAGAAAGACATTAGAGGTATATTTTGAAGATGTGTAGAAACTAGCCAAGTAGACAAGTTGTTAGAATAATTTCATGATGGGCCTACAAGAGGTGATTTTGAAACCAAGACTACATCATAAAATATCATAAGAGTTATCTATTTTCAGCCTACTTTTTTCAAAGACTCACATGCTTGGATTAGAAGATGTTCCAAGTGTGCAATGTTTACTAGCAAACGGAGATTAGCTGTCATGCCTTTGAAACCTATTCAAGTTGATCAAAATTTCATGCAATAGGGCTTAGACTTCATTTTCATGATTCATCCCCCATAAATTACTAGACATAAGTGAGTTTATATATCAATTGATTAGTTTACTAGGTACTATAGGTATTTACACTCAAGGAAGAAAATGAGAACTTAGATTTAGAGTTTTATGACAACCTAGTGACTCATTTGGGGGTCCCTCAACCATCATATTAGACAATGCTTTGGATTTTAGTAGTGTAAAAGTTTTTGATTGGGTCCTTAATCATGGTACTTATCTCAAATGTTCATCCAATTACTATCCTTAAGGCAATGGACCGGTAGAGTCCACAAATAAGAATTTTATTAGGATCATTAAGATAAAAATGGAAGACAGTCAATGAGGATGGCATACCAAGTTAAAGATTGCCTTGTGGGAAAATAAAATTACTCCAAATAAGTCTATTGGTCACTCTCCTTACCTCTTGGTTTATGGTAGAGAAGTAAATTTTCCTATTTCATTGGAACTACCATCCTTGGAACTTGTACATCACCTAGAGTTTATGGAGAATGATGTAATGGAGGTAAGAATAAATGAGTTGAGTGAGTTAGAAGAAACAAGGGATAATGTTCTGCATACTATGTGGTCTAACCAAGACCAAGTAAAAAGGAATTTTGACAAGATATTTTCATCCAAGACCTTTTAATAAGGTGTTATTATGTTCAAGTGGTATGAAGACCATGCCAAACTAGGTAAACATTCTAAATTTGATAGTCTTTAGAATGGCCCATATATCATTAATAATTGTAAGGAAAGTAACACTTTCTAATTGTCTAATTTTAATGGTAAGGAGATACCTATT
This sequence comes from Torreya grandis, assembly GCA_037957365.1. Lineage (NCBI taxonomy): Eukaryota > Viridiplantae > Streptophyta > Pinopsida > Cupressales > Taxaceae > Torreya > Torreya grandis. The sequence continues at coordinate 1,188,345 of JARHVA010001116.1, read as the reverse complement.
CTTATCAATGGGATGTTCCTCAAGTATTTCTATTAGGAGAACCATCCTCTTGTACATAGTATTAGTTTCATTCATCTAAGTTCTACTGCATATGCTTATTAGTAGTTTTATTTTAGTTGTTTGTTGTTGTTTATTGTGTTATGTCTTGTCTTGTTTGATTTGTGTTCAATTTTGCAAGGTTTGATAGTTTCAGAGAGTAGTCATATTTTGTGTAGTTATTAGTGATAAGCAAAAGATTATGGATTGTTTTGATTAATAGGCTGATCAAACCAATTGAGTCACCAAAAATGCTGACCACTTTCTATCTTAAGACCTAAAAAGGTGTCCAATTTAGTATTGGGATATTTGTTCTATTATAAAAATAACATATTTATCATGTATGTTGAGGGATTAGGTAAACTCAAAGGAATGTTCATTGGTTTTCAAGTGAAGGGGTATGAGTCTCATGTCTTGTCATGGTCATGTTTAACTTAAAACTTGTGTTAAGTGTCATCATAGTGTGTGAGTATATTTATATGTATTTGACAAAGGATTGAAGTGGACTTATGATCTACAATTCCTTAAAAAATATAGTTAAAGGTGGTAGATGATGATTTGCCATGAGATTTTTATAGTGTATTTAGTATATGTGAGCTATGGTGTACTATAATCCTTGAAAAGAGTGAAGAACATACATAAAATCCCCATGAAGAAATTTTAAGAAGGTTATAATGTACTCTTGTGATATTCATTAGAAATCTTATTTTGAAACTATGTGTATGTGGTCTAAAAGTGAAGTTTTTGGTCTTTAAATGGAAAAATATGATCTCAAAAGGCCATTAATCATTCATAACATATTTTAAATCACCCCATAGTAATTATATTTCTTATTCACGTGGTTCTTACTTTGAAAGTGTATCTTCTACGAGCTTAGAAGGTTATTTGGCCACCAAAAAAAATCTCACATGTGAAAAATCCCTCCTTTCTTCTCTCTAAAATGTGTTATTATTTGAAGATGCCTTTTTGACCCGTATTCCTCTTCATGTCACCCTAAAATGGTGTTTTAAAGCTAAAGGAAGAGGAAATTAAGGAGAATTTATAGGTTTTGATAGTGTTTTCAAATGGTATAGATATGTACTGTATGAATTTGCTTAGGAAGAGTCTTAGAGATACAAGAAAAAATAGTTATAGACACATGGTGAAGATATCATAAGGTTTAAGGGCTTGAAAAGACCAAAATTGATGTGTTTTCCATGGCTTGTTCATTGGAAGATAAAAAGATCACATCAAGTTCATGCTCAATTTGTACAATAGAGAGAGAAATTAGATCTAAGCCATTGAGTAGAGGAACTAGACTTTATGACCTTCCATTCATGGGTGTTCATTTTTCGTTTAGTCTTCTCAACTTTATGAAAAAAGGCTAAGAACTTAAGGGTTATATTCACTCTTCAAATCTGCACAAGGCAAGGAAAGTGGTATGATTTTATGAAGTTCCTAACTCTTTTGACTAAACTATTGATTGATCCTAGTTCTTTAGGTCTTGAAGAGACCTTTCATGGATTCCCCAATAGTTTTATACACATGAGTGAGTGGATATAGTTCAAGAACACATTTACTATCAAATGTGTAGTCAATAGGTAGTTTGAAGGATAGTGTATGGTTCATGATGGATCCAAGGATATCAAAACTCATTAAGACTTTGTTTGTGGTGTTTCATTCATGGCAAGTGTCCTTCACTCAAGTGTATCAAGCTTCCTCAATTTATCATTGATTAGAAATAATAATTTTTCCTCAAGCATCCTCATAGTCCTAGTTTAGTAGATGTTAAGAAAACTTAGCATTTGTTAAGTTAGTTTAGATATTCCTAAGTTTCTCCTTTGATAGTATATTCTAGTTCAAGATCCTTTAAAATCTTATATCCTATTAAATTATGTTCTTATGCTTGCCTATGTTCCTTCATGACCTCCTAGATATTAGATTCATGTTTCATTTTAACTCCATCATGTTTTATCCCATTTCATATCATTATCACTACCATTCACCACTATTATAGGCTTATCATTCCATCTTAATTCTCCCATTTAGCCTATTCACATACCATAACTACTACCTACCCATATTCACATCATGAATACAATGTTTGGTACATTTAAATGTTGTTGAGAAACACCATGGTCATTGAACTAATTTTTTAAGCTTTAAACCCTACCAATAGTCCATCTTCACCTATAGACAAGGTGAAAACATAGTCAAGAATACTTAATAGAAAGTGGTGTATATTGGAGGCTACAAGAATGTTTCAGTAGATGGATCTTGAACTATCTATTAGGTTATTCTAAATGAATTAAAGTGGTTCATAAGTCATGTTAATGACCTTTTCAAGGTCTTTTAACATCTAAATACCATCTCTATCTATACAAAATAGCCTTTAATAGTCACCTATAATTGTCATAAAAGTACATAATTAGCACAAAATTATATTAAGATAGAGGTGCATATATGGAGTTAGAAAAGATGTGAAAATATTCTTGATCCCTATTTTATACTTTATTTAGAATAAATAGTCCAAGGAGGCAGCCAATGAACTTATAGTTAGTGCCTTCTAAGATACTTATAGGCTAAAAATCAACACCTATAGCCAATATAGTTCAATGGTAGTCTTGAGGTTCTTTTGAATAAAATGATATTTAAGAAGTGGAGGTGCATGGTTCAATTGGGTGTGATAGCCTCAGTTAGGATAGATAAATTTTTCAAGGGGATAAAAAGGTTAAAGGATTTTCTAACTTAGGAAATACCTCAAGAGAGGATACAATGAGCCTAATGTAGGTATATAGCTAAGTAGAGCAAGCTCAGTCTTGTGCATTAGATTGATGAAAACTGGTGAGATATAAAATATGAAGAGATGTCTAAATTTTTTATAATTATTGTCAATTATGTCATTCATATCAAGGTTTATGTCATTGATGTCAAGGTACATATGGTGAAGATTCATGATGAGTGGTATTTGAGGTATGAGATTGTGAGCTTGATGTGACAAGGTAAGTTTGTTGAGCCTTGTCTTCTCTATTGGTTGATGTCAATGTTGATATCAAGGTATAGATAATGAAAGGGTGAGCCATGTGAATGAAGTATATATATATCCTACTTTTCAGTATGTGATGAGATAAAATGTATTAAGAAGAGTGTGACCAAGAGATAATTTTAAGGCAAGAGATAATTTAAAGGAAAAAAAGAGAATTTGAAGGTAACTAATGCCTTATTTTTTCATGAAGGTATAGGTATTTGAGTAGCCTAAGCCTAGTCATAGCATTAATAAACCTTATGAGAAGGTATGACCATGGTGGCTTAGTGAGATGAGTGCATATAGGCATGATTGTTTGTATGAGGTTGCTTGAGCATGCATGTGAGGCATTGAAGCTCTCATGAGAGTCTCAGGGTGAGTCTATAGGGGTAGGACCTTCAAATCAAGTCTATAAAAGACCACTTCTAGGCCCTACCTATCCTAATGAGGTATCATGATCTTTTGTAAAGGAATGTGAAGGATGTATGGTAGTTTTTGAGCATGAAAGAGGTTTCTTGAGTATGTGAGTGAGGTGGAGAGAACATGGAAAGAGGAATGAAGGTCAGTTCTAATGTAGAGAGAGAGAGAGAGAGAGAGAGAGAGAGAGAGAGAGAGAGAGAGAGAGAGAGAGAGAGAGAGAGAGAGAGAGAGAGAGAGAGAGAGAGAGAGAGAGAGAGAGAGAGAGAGAGAGAGAGAGAGAGAGAGAGGGGGGTCATATTTCAAGGTTTTTGAGATCATATAAGAATTTTTAGAGGTGAGGTATGTTGTTTCAAGTTTATTCATGTAGTTTGAGGTCATAATTTGAAGGATAAGGCATGAAAGTGGGTTTTAGGTCTTTCAAGTGCATAAAATGAAGGATTATCAACTTGAGAAGGGTTTTATTATGATATATCATGAAGTTCATGGTATATGTGGAATGGTCCTATCTAAAAATTCCAAGCATTATTTTTTGGATTGAGGGGCTATGCTTTATGAATGATCACTAATAATGGAAATAGGTTTAAACCCTCGTAGAACCCTAATAAGAAACCAATGTTGAATACATTGATAAAAAATAACAAAAATTGATTGGTATGATTAGGAAATATATTTTATATTATAATACACTCTTCCAAGTACCTCCAATTGGTATTGGTTAGAGAAAGGAGAGAGATAATGTTGAGTTATAAGATTGTTTTTGAAAAAGTTACTGTAGAAGTCAAAAATTACATTAGACATAGTAATAAAATGAATGGAGGCATAAGGTAGAGACTCATTTTTTATGTCCATTAAGGTTTTTGTATATTTTATATTCCTCAAGTTTTCTAAACCAATCATCCAAGTTATCCAGTCACTAATAGGCCTAATGGTGTAAACAGTGAAAAACCTAGTCAATAGTGAGAAGATGGTTAGGAATGTGTTATCATGATATAATGATAAAACCAAGTGAATGGAGTTATTTTTTTGGAATTATATGTCATATTAATTCTTGGTATAAATATTTTATAATATTTATAGTGGTGAAAATAATGAATCCAAAATGGCCTGTTTGGCTCAGTGAGGACTGTGTGTAGTAAGGTCAATAAATTAGTCTGTAAGACTAATAGTTTCCACTAGACCATATGATGTTTAAATTTGAATATTATATGGATATTTAAGAGGATAATATAATTTAATAATATATCTTTTAAATTTTTCATAAGAGTTTTTAAGGTCAATGTCACCATGACTATGCTTTAAGGTAAATTGGTAGTTCTAGGTAAGCAAGTTACAGTGATGAGTTTGAGGCTCTATGACCTGAGTTGAAGTACATAATGAATATGGTGTTGCTGTTTATGAATTTAAATTAATATTTATTCTTTTTAAATATTTTAAATTAGTGTAAGAGTTTTAAAAGTTGAATTCAAAATGGCTTGTTTGGTTTATGCAAGATTATGTGAGATAAGGTCAAAATATTGGTCTGTAAGACCAATATTTGATATTATATATTATGGTTTATATGATTGAGGTTGTTTTAAATATGTTATATAATATTTTTAATTTATTTATAATCATTTAAATTTTCATTTTAGGTCTTGTATGTCAAGTAGTTTCATGACTAGATTTTGATAGTTTTGAGTGTGCATATTGAAGAGATGAGTTTAAGCCTTTTTACCTTAAGTTGAAGTGTTTAAATCATATGGTTTTGAATATGAGTTTATATATAATATATATATTCAATTGGTTTATCATGTTTTAGTGGATTAAGTGAGTTTTAGTGTTAGTATTAAAAGGTAATTTTTTGGTGTACACAGGCCTAATAGGACTGAGTACTAATGAGGGGTTTCAAGTGGCGATTTGTTGTAAAATGTCTTTTTGATCCTATAAGACATAATTGGGTGTATATTTTATTGTTATATGATATTTTAATTATATGTGTGGAGTTTGAAAGTGTTCTTATAAAGGTAAAGAGTAACGTGTCCTAAAGTAGACTTAATGAAATTAGGTCTCCATGAGACCTAAAAGTGAAATGAGGTCTAATAGAGTTATGATAGACCAAAATGTACTCAATATTAATTTTAATAATGTTTATGAGATTTAATAATACCTATTATATGGAATAACTAATATTTTAAGGGTGATTGGATAACTAAGTGGTATATGAACAAAAAATGGTATATATACAAGGTAGTTTTAAGTGTATGTATGTAAGCAAAGAGTAATCGAATGAAATAACATATTTTTGAGAAAAATGAGATATTTTAGACCATAATATAAGTTTATATGATATATAATTAATATATAAATTTGTGTCTACATATGAATATCAATGTCATATGACCTAATCAGTCTTAAAGAGACCTAGTTAAGCAAAGAAGCCTAGAAGGCAGCTTGAGATAGTTAAAGAGTGTGAAGAGATAAAGAATGTGATAATAATCTATTGTATGAGAAATTTTTTTTATGAAGGAGATAAAAAAAATCATGTGGCTAAGTTTGTGTTGATTCATCTAGGGGTTAGTGCTTGCTTGTAAGTGAGTTCTTAATAATGCCTAGTCAAGTAGGTGCTTGGCTAGTTGGGGTTGGTGCTCCATGTGGAGTTAGTGCTTAAATAAATTTGGTTTTTGTCTTATAGGAATTTATTCCATTTCAAATATATATTTTTTCCCCTTGAGTTTTTCCCATATATGTGATTTTTTCTTATGTTTCATGCTTATGTGGATAGTTGTATGTGCTTGCTAGATCTATATGTTTATTTGAATGGTTCATGAATGCCTAAGTATAATTGAAGTGAAAGGTTTTTAATAATAATTAACCCCTTATTATTAATTTTTATTATAACATTTTTTATCATATACATTCCTTTTAAATAGGTATAATAACCTAAAGGAGATCCTATAATCAAGGATGACTAGTAGTCAAGTTCAAGGAGGTTTCTCTACCAATAAGGCTCCATTATTCAATAGTACTAATTATGAATTTTGGAGCATCAAAATGAGGAAATATATAATTTAAATGGGCCATGACATATCTAATCTAATTTTGGATGGATACACTCCACCTCCTACACCATGAACTAATACAATGGGCAAGAAGGAAAGTGAGAACAATTCTAAAGTAATGAATGCCATTCTATGTTGCCTATCACAGGTAGAGTTTTTGAAGGTGATGAACTATGAGTCAGCCAAGGTGATACAAGAAAAATTAAAGGCTATCTATAATGGAGACACCAAGGTAAAGATGGATAAATTAAATGCCCATAGAAGGTAGTTTAAACGTCTGAGTATGAAGGAAGATAAGAGCATTGCATCCTACTTGTTAAGGGTTGATGAAGTTGTCAATGTCATCAGAGGTATAAAAGAAGAAGTGAAAGAGCATATAGTTTTTAAAAAGGTATGTATATCCCTAAATTCTAAATTTGATTTAAAAGTATTAATAGTAGAAGAAATGCAAGATCTAGACACACTTCAGATGATGGGCTTCATGGCACCTTTACGACCTATGAGATGAGAACAAATGAAGGAATACATTTCAAGAAGGAAGCATGATTTAAATTTGAGAAGAAATAAAAATCCTAGAAGGTCAAGGATTAGGTATGTTTATATATCAATGATGATGAATTGATAGCCATTTTTGATAGAAAATTGAGGTTTGAATCTGGTAAGTATAAGGGTAAGTTGCCTTTCAAATGTTTTAACTATGGTAATATTGGTCACTTTGCATCAAGTGTCCTAACAAAGATAAACCTTAGAATGATGAAGAACATGATTAACATCATGGTTATGATAAGAAGGTCTATAAGCCTAACAAAAATAAGAAATATTTTAGGAAGTATGAAATTAGGAAAGGGTCATTCAAGAATAAGAGAAGTTTCTATACCAAAAAATATAATAGCTCATTTGATGTAAGTGACACAAGTACATTTGATAGTGATGATGACAATAATGAACATGAACATGAAAATAATGAAACCCATGAATATAAATAGAGATAATGAAGGTTGTTTAAAAGGGAAAGGCTTTATGGATGATGAAAAATTAGATAAAGAAGAAGTTGAAGTTAACCTTGAGGTAAAATTGGTGGCTCTATGTGATAATGTAGCAGATAAAAATGTAGTGGTAAAAATGTAGTATGATAAAAATGTAGTATGACAAAAATTTCATGAGGATAAAATATAGTGAGGAAAAATGTAGTGGTATTGGTAATGTTGTAAAAATATCATGAAGAGCATAATTGGGATATTTTAGTGATTATCACATTGTTTATTTGTTGTCTAGTTCATTTTAGTGACAATCGTTAACATTTCATGGTGGAAAATTGATACACCAAATTTACAATTAAAATAGTAGAGGAAAATTTGATTTCATGAGTTTGGACCTTTAGTTGAAAGTTGTGTCATCTTAGAAATATTACCAATACCACTATGTTTTTTCCTTGCTACATTTTGTCCTTACGATGTTTTGTCATACTATGTTTTTACCGCTACCTTATTTAGTGTTACATTTTTGTATGTTACTTTTTCATAGGATGCCAAATTGGTGAGTGATTTAGAGGAGTTGAAATTCCAAATAAGGGATAATCATAAATTGAAGTCATTAGTTAGGGATTTTAAAGAGTAGATTGGTTCATTTGAGGAGAGACTGAGTAAGAAATCCATGGAGTATGATAAGATCATTAATAATATTTAAGCACAAATGAATATAGTCACTGCTAGCCTAAAAAAAAGGAAGAAGAATGCACCAATTATGAATCAAAAATAGTGTCCTTAAAGTTAGATTTGGATTAAACAAATAGCAATATGAAGATCTATGAGAAGTTTGAAAAGAGAGATAAGAATATAGATGAAATTTTGAGTAGTAATAAGTCTTTGAATGATAAGATAAGTATTCATTTCAAAGAAGACCAAAATAAGGTAGCTCAAATCAAGGATAAGGATAATGAAGATAATAAGGTCAACATGAAGAGATCAATTAGATAACCTAATTTTATAAGGTATTCTAATTAATTTAATGGTTACTATTTTGCATGCAATTAGTTTGGTCATAGAACAAGAGAGTGTAGAAGATCCTCTAAAAATGAATATGCATGGGATCATGAAAGGAATCATTATTCAAGAGGTATGAATGATTTTTTTTTGTTTCCTAATAGATTTAGAAGGACATAAATTCAAGAAAAGAGATTTAAATCCTCTAGAGTGCAAGAGAGAAGGCAAATGAATTTGTGGAAACCAAAGATAGTAAAGGTGAGTCATGATCAATCTACAAGTCCAAGTGTACTATTTTCTATGGTAGAGCATACTTTAAATGTGAAATCAAGTAAAGAATGTCTGTTAATAGATCATATTTTTGATTTAATGGTTGATGAAGATGTCAAGCTTAAGGTGCCAATCAAGCCTAAAAGGATCTTGAAGGATATTCAATCTTATGAGATCATGAAGATTTAGAAATATCTTGAGTTTGTGTTGTTTTAGTGCTCTATGGAAAGGGGTGACTCTATTAGGCTTCATGGAGACACTCTTAAATTATAAAAAATGTGGTGGATGATTGGTTTAAGATGAAAATATTTATTTTGTTTATAAGCTCTAAGTTTAGTTGTTGACAAGCATAAAAGATATTAAAAAAGTTGTTCTATGTTTCTAACAGTTAGTAGTTGAGCATGATTTATGTTGTAGATGGTTTAAAATTTTTGTTGATTCTTTTGGTGAGTTCTAATTATGAAGACAAAGGGGGAGTTACTATTCATTTAGTTGATATCAAGAGTTTTGTAACTTGGTAAGTAATCTTGAGGTTTAGAGTTCATTTGAAGACTATCCTTGGTCTAAGAGGGAGATTGGTAACTCAAAGTTCTTTTATAGTTTCTAAAAGTAGTTGATAAAGAGGGAGAATGAGTGATTTTAGAATTTATAGTGTGTATGACCCTTTGCCATTAATGTCAAAGGGGGAGAAAGTTCAAGAAGGGAAAATTGAATAGAATGGGGTAGATGAGAATGATCAAGTTGTAGTGTGTTTTCCATCAATGACAAAGGGAGATTTTGTTGAGAATTATTGTCATTGATGTCAAGGTTGATGTCATTAATGTCAATGTTGATGTCATTAATGTCAAGGTACATTTGGTGAAGATGCATTATGAGTGGTATTTGAGGTATGAGATTGTGAGATTGATGTGACAAGGTAAGTTTGTTGAGCCTTATCTTATCTGTTGATTGATGTCAAGGTTGATATAAAGGTACAAATCATGGAAGGGTGAGCCATGTGAAAGAAGCATAGTAATCCTAGTTGACAGTATGTGATGAGATAAGATGTATTGAGAAGAGTGTGTTCAAGAGATAATTTTAAGGCAAGAGAGAATTTAAAAGAAAAATAGATAATTTGAAGTCAACTAATGCCTTATGGTTATATGAAGGTATAGGTCTTTGAGTAGCCTAAGCCTAGTCTTGGCATGAAGAGAGATTGTGAGAAGGTATGAGCATGTTGGATTGGTGAGATGAGTGCACATAGGCACAAGTGGTTGTATGAGGTTGCTTGAGCATGCATGTGAGGAATTGGAATACTCATGAGAGTCTTAGGGTGAGCTTACATGGGTAGGACCTTTAGATCAAGTCTACAACTAGACCACTTCTAAACCCTACCTAGTCTAATGAAGTATCATGATCTATTATCAAGTCATGTGAAGGATGTATAGTAGTTTTTAATCATGAGAGAGGTTTCTTGAGTATCTGATTGAGGTGGAGAGAACATGTAAAAAGACATGAAGGTCATTTTTAAGGCCTAATGTGGTTTGTAGGTTAAGGTCTATATACACATATTATTTTTAACTTTTATTGGTTATTAACACTTTGTATCTTATAAGAACCTATTGAGTTGTAATGTGTCTGAGTACATGCCTTAAGGGGTGCATTGGGAAAGGGGTGGGTAGACCATTGGTTATTTATAAGATTGTTTTCCCTTTTGTTACTTGCCATCTACACACTTGTCTCATAAAACCATTTACCCTATGCTTATTCTTCTCTATTATACACATTCCAACATTTTTCATGCTTTATCCTCTTTGATCTTGCTTTAATTACCTTTCACCAATTGATTTTACTAGATTAGGTCAACCATATACAATTTTAAACTTGTAATTACTATAAAAGATCAATATGGTTAACCCTGTACTATTTAGGAATATTTTTCACTTAGAGTTTCGTAACACCTTTAGCTGACCTAACTCAGGACCTAGTGATTTACCTCCTCAAAACATACAAGGTTGACTAGTTTAACCCTTTAAAATTGACATATTCAAAAGGATTTAGGGAAATATATACTTATATATAAAAGTTAATTTCCAACCATTTTAGAATAGAGAAGAGAAAAAGAATAAGTGCGAATAAACATCCTGACCATTCTACTTGAGGAATAAAGCTTAGGATTACATATTTTCTTTGGAGATATGGATCTTATCTTATGGAGAAGTATTTTGGATGCATAGATAGGTTGTGTAGCCTATAGATTATTTGTCTTTATTATCCTTACATACCAAAAAAATATCTTGTGAAGCACCTTGGCTAAGGGAGAGATTTAGGCTCGATGAGTTCATCTTCAAGGTAAGTATTCCTAACTTTATTTCTCCTTTATAAGAGTAGATAGATAATGTAGTTATGATTCTCTCCCATGTATTAGTATTTCATAAACAAGTATATGTTTTCTATTCATTTTTAGTTTAGTTTGTTTTATTTTTAAACCCCAATTTGTGCCATAAGCTTTAGTGTGCACTAGATTAGATTTACTTTCTTATTTATTAGAATAGAGTGAACATTAAACCTAAGACTCTTTTAGGGTTGTTGCATTATTGTGTTAGAGTGTAGGCTTTGTAACCCTTCCTAGCATGGTTAATTATGACAAGTGTGTTGGAAATATTGTCATTGTTGTCAAAAGTCTATCATTATTGGTGATAAAGGTCCCATTGCATTTAATGATGTTTTTAATAGGAATATCTTGGCTAATGTGTGTTAACATTTGTTTAATATTAATGAATATATTTTTGGTTGCATAAAGACAAAAGAAGGGCCCATGGAGAATTCAAAGAGTCATGGGGTAAAGACAAAAGAAGAATGGGATGCATTTTCCCATGAAGAGTCATCGTGAGGAAATCCAAGAGTCACCAAATGAAGACAAAAGAGGAAGGGTGAAATTTCTCATGAAGGGACACTTTGAGGAATACAAAAAGCCACCAAGATAAGGACAAAAGAGGAAATGATGATTTTGCTTATGAAGGGTCACCATGAATTTTCAAATGCAAGGATACAAAGGGTCATGCAAGTTTGGTGCCATTTTCCATGAGGATCGAAGGGTCACAAAGGGTGAAGGCCAAAGGTCATTTGGAAAGCTATAAATAAAGGCTTGAGAAGCCATTATAATATGGGAGAAAGAGTATGATTTGTAATTGTTATATCTAGCTTAGAAGAGCAGAGGAGAGAGAGGAAAGAGATATTGTAATGAACTATCATTTTTTGAGATAGAAACATTGAGAGATAGCTATGTGGTATACACAAAAGGGGTTGTTGCTCATATGGGTTGGTGCTCAAAAATAGTTATTGTGTTGGTGCTTAGCAAAGGGGTTGGTGCTCTTGTGGTTTGGTGCTCATAAATAGTTACTATGTTGGTGCTCAGCAAAGGGGTTGGTGTTCTTATGGGTTGGTGCTCACGAATATTTGCTATGTTGGTGCTCAACAAAGGGGTTGGTGCTTCTGTGGGTTGGTGCTCATGAATAGTTGTTGTGTTGGTGTTCAACATAGGGGTTGGTGCTCATGAATAATTATTGTGTTGGTGCTTAGCAAAGGGGTTGGTGCTCCTGTGGGTTGGTGCTCATGAATAGTTGTTTTTGTTGGTGCTCAACAAAGGGGTTGGTGCTTGAAAATATTGTAGTTTGATTTGGTGCTCATTCATATACTTGAGATTGTTCTCTATGGTTTTTCCCACATTTGGTTTCCACATTAAATATGGTGTCTCTCTCTATCTTGTGTGGTGTTTATTATTTTAGTTTTATTGTATATCTTGAATGTATGGTTAAGTGGAATTTGATTAAGGGGAAGTTTATAATATTTATGATATATTGATTCACCTCCCCTCTTAGTATATCCTGTGCTTAACAATTGGCATCAGAGTAGGTTCCTTTTGAAAATGTTTTACAACTTGAAGGAAGATCAAGGAAGTACGATGGCTTGATCACATGAAGGATTTTATAAAAATAAGGCACCTTTGTTTGATGGGAAGAATTATGTTTATTAGAGCATAAGAATGAAGACTTATTTGATGGCCCTTGGATTCAACATATGGCAAGCAGTGGTGGAGGAATATGAAGAGCCACAGACAGTTGTAATTACTCCAATAGAAAAGAAGGCAAGTGAAAATAATGTTAAAGCTTTAAATACTATTTTCTGTGGTTTATGTGAATCTAAATTTGTTAAAGTTATGCAATGTAAATCTACTCATGAAACTTGGGTAAAACTTGAGAATATTTACAAAGGTGATGGAAAGGTTCAGCAAGCTAAGCTTCAAACTTTTAGAAAATAGTTTGAGAGTTTGAATATGGAAGAAGAAGAAGATATAGCAAGTTATCTTTTGAAAATTAATAAAATAGTAAATCAGATTCAAGGTCTTGGATAAAAGTTAGAAGATTCAATGGTGGTATAAAAGGTTTTGAGATCTATACCAATGAGATATGATTCAAAGGTTTCGATGATTAAGGAGATGAAGAATTTAGCCAAGTTAAATATGGATGAGCTTTATGGTATTCTCACAGCATATGAGATGCAAAATGAATAAGATAAATCCTCAAAGAGAGAAGCAAATTTCAAGACATCAAAGAAAGAGAAAGCTAAGATCAAGATTCAAGTGATAGTTCTAGTGATGATGAAGATGACAATGGAGCTCTTTTCATTTGCAAGCTGAAAAGGGGAACATGTAAATATCAAGGAAAATTACCTTATAAATGTTTTAACTATGGAAAGATTAAACATTTTTTAGCTAAATTCCCAAATAAGGGTAATGATGATAATGATTAAATAAAGTCTACATACAAGAATAATTTCAAAGGTAAATTCAAGAAAGGATTCAAAAAGAAGAGCCTATATTCTAAAGATCCTAGCTCAACTGAAGATAGTGGAGTCAATGATTCATAAGAAGAAGAGATTATATTCATGGCCATAGATGAAGATGCCTCTGCAAGAAAAAGTATAGATGATCAAGAAAAAGAGGAGGATGAAGCCGAAGTGAATCTGGAAGGAGAACTCATTTGTGCCTTAGAAGAGCTAGAAGCTGTTGAGAAGAAGAATTGAAGATTGAAGCACCAGATTGGGAAAAATGAAAAGGAGTCGAAGGAAATAATTGATGATCTAACAACACACTTTGAAGAAGCTAAAAGGAATGAAAAATATCTAACAACACAGTTGCAAAAAGTTAGAAAAGAATGTGAAAGGTATGTTATTAATATTGCCTCTTTAAAATAAGATATTGAGAAAGTAGTCAATGATAAAGTAGTTAGTGATTCAAAATTTAAGGATACCACTAACATGTTGAATAAGATATTAGAAATCCAAAAGGAAAATTTAGATAAGACAAGTGTTAGATTTGAAAAGAAAAAGAGCTATGTTGAATCTCTTACAAAAGAGGAAATAAAAAGGGAAGAAGTGAAGATTATAGAGGACATTTCAAACAAAGAAGGCTGGAGGGAACAAAGCTACAAAAGGTAATCAGGTCAGAGATACACAAAAAGGGCCTATTTTTATGGTTACTATTTTTATTGTAATGGATATGGTCATAAGAAATTAAAATGCTAGAAAAGAGCTAACAGTTTTAGAAATAAGAAGGAAAGTCATGTAGAGTCAAGTAGAAGCTAGAACTATTTTACTCCTCTATCAAGCTTTGATGAAGAGGCCATAATATATTACAAGTGCAAAAAATTTAGACATATAGATCATTATTGTAAAAGTGTGTTTGAGTCAGTTAAGAAGGACCAGAGTTGCAAGGCTCTATTCACCAAGAATAAGGTTTAGACATGTTCATGGTAGAATAAATAACCTGAAGATTCTATGTTGGTTCAAATAGCTTTGCATACAATAAATGAAGATCAGCCATGGTTCGTTGATAGTGGATGTTTGAGGCATATGATAGGAGACAATTGTAAGTTCATAAATCTAAAGAAGATCAATAGTGGCACAGTGAAATTTAGAGATAAAACCACTGCCAAGATAGCCAAAAAAGGTACTTTGAGTTTGGATAATGGTAGAACCAAGACTAAAAATGTATTGTATGTTAAAGGTCTTAAGCATAATCTATTGATTGTAAGTCAAATATGTGATCAAGGATACACATTACATTTTTATGAAAAAGGTTGTGAGATTAGAATAAAAGATTCAAATGAGTTGATTATAGATGTTCAAAGGATAGGCAACACTTTATATGTATTATCACATATCTTTTCAAATGCACAATCAAAGGACACATTCAAGGATCTATGAGAGGAGTTAGGAGTAATTTATTTTACTTCCTACCATTGAGGTTCAACATCAGTTGAGGGGGAGATAAGTGTTAGCTCTAGGTAGGCCCTTTTCCATTGATGTCAAAGGGGGAGAATAATAAGTACAGGTGCAGAAATAAGTATAGGGAATAGGTACAAGTTGCTACAGTAAGGGGGATTTACTATATGTTTTTCAAATGATAGTATGTGTAGGTTTCAAGATGTGGTAGTTTCAAGATTGAGGTTGCCATCAATGAAAAAGGGGGAGATTGTTGGAAATATTATCATTAATGTTAAAGTTATAGCATTATTGGTGATAAAGGCCCCATTACATTTAATGATGTTTTTAATAGTAATATCTTGGCTAATGTGTGTTAATATTTATTTAATATTAAAAAATATATTTTTGGTTGCATAAATAAAAAATAAGGGCCCATGGAGAAGTCAAAGAGTAATGGGGTAAAGACAAAAGATAATGGGATGAATTTTCTCATGAAGAGTCATCTTGAGGAATTCTAAGAGTCACCAAGTGAAGACAAAAGAGGAAGGGTAGAATTTCTCATGAAGGGACACTTTGAGGAATACGAAAAGTCACCAAGATAAGGACAAAAGAGGAAAGGATACTTTTGCTTATGAAGGGTCACCATATAACTTTTGAAATGCAAGGATATGAAAGGTCATGCAAGTTTGGCACCATTTTCCATGAGGATTGAAGGGTCACAAAGGGTGAAGGCTAAAGGTCATTTGGAAAGCTATAAAAAAAGTCTTGAGAAGCCATTTATAATATGGGAGAAAGAGTATTATTTATAATTGTTATATCTAGCTTAGAAGAGTAGAGGAGAGAGAGAGAGAAAAGAGATATTGTAATGAACTATCATTTGTTAAGATAGTAACATTGAGAGATAGTTTTGTGGTATACACAAAAGGGGTTGGTGCTCCTATGGGTTGGTGCTCACAAATAGTTGTTGTATTGGTGCTCAACAAAGGGGTTGGTGCTCTTGTGGGTTGGTGCTCCTATGGGTTGGTGCTCAAGAATAGTTGTTGTGTTGGTGTTCAGCAAAGGGGTTGGTATTCCTATGGGTTGGTTATCATGAATATTTATTGTGTTGGTGCTCAGAAAAGGGGTTGGTGCTCCTACAAGTTGGTGCTTAGCAAAGGGGTTGGTACTCCTGCAAGTTGGTGCTTGTGAATATTATAGTTTGAGTTGGTGCTCATTCATATACTTGAGATTGTTCTCTATGGTTTTGCCCACATTGGGCTTCCATGTTAAATATGGTGTCTCTCTTTATCTTGTGTGGTGTTTATTATTTCATTTTTATTGCATATCTTGAATGTATGGTTAAGTGGAATTTGATTAAGGGAAAGTTTATAATATTTATGATATACTGATTCACCCCCCTCTCAATATATCCCATGTTTAACAAAGTGATCCCATAATTAGGTTTAGTAGATCCTGATATTAGTCATGCTCTTGCTTAACAAATGTATTTCTTAATTGAAAGTGTAGGTATGCTCTATATTATTTGAGCCAGGATTGATTTATAGACACGATTCATTTTTTATTACATACACTATGGTGAACTAGATGTGAACTAACCCTTGCAAGATTTGTTTACCTTATTTCATTTATTTCATTCTTTAATCATTATTTTTATCATATATCTACCACACTGGATCGACTCTATCAACCCAGTATCTAACTTTTGTGCACAAGATTTTAGGTATAGGCTATTGGATTAACCCTATCAACCTAGTACATGTTTTTAGATTTTTAGACATCTAATCTAGACTACTTGGTCAACCTAGTTAGCCTTGTACATTTTTAGGAACTCAATAACAAGTTTTTTAAACCTTAATCAACCCAATCAACCCAGTTAATAGAATTTTCAAGCATATATCAAGGTTATTGAACAACAATCTTCATTCTCTGCATCTTTGATCCACCAAGGTTCCTTCTTATCTCTTTGTCTCTTTATTTACAATCTTTTCTTTTATAGTTTGTAGTTTTTAAAATTGCCCCTACACAATCAATTGGATTGACCTTGCTGACCCAATTATGTGTTTTGTGTGCTATCTGGATAAGTGGGTCACCTCTATCGACCCTATTCATTTTCAAACCTTACTTTTATAGTATAAATTCAACCTTGTTGACCCTATTATATATTTTGTGCATACACTATTAACTATATCAACATTATACCTTGTTTTAAAGTTGGAATTAACCTTATATGCCAATAATTAATTCACACTTTATTTTCTTGTTTTACTATATCAACATTATACCTTATTTTAAAGTTATAATTAACCTTAAATGCTAGTAATTAACTCACACTTTCTTTTCTTATTGATTACATGCTTATAATAGATCACATAAATTAATTAGGTGGTTTCACTTAGCCATTTAGTTTCAATATTTATATTTTATGCACACATGACCAAATCAAAAAATTTAAACAAGCATTTTAACATTTGTTTACCCAAGCCCAACCTACTTGGATTTCATCACCAAGGGGGAAGCCAACTTGATTATTTGGTCAAGTATAAAGTTTGGTTAATGGTATATTATATCTAAGCACCTGACACCTTTATCGCTACAGTGTGTGAAGTGAGGGGTAGGCCCTAATACCAAGCCTATATCATTACCACTACAGATACCTTGAATCCCAAACTTCCTGAAACCATATTTAGATTAGCATTCTAGTTCCTTTCATTCAACTAACTTTTCATCACATTTAAAATCATATATTAATAATCTAATTAACATTTAGGTTGACCAATTAGTTAGGTCTTTACTTTCTAAGTTGATTACTTACTTTTTTCTCAATTGTATTTTATATTGTAAAAACTTGCATTAGCCAATGTTGGTGTAAGTTTTTATGTTGTGTGCCTCATTTGGGTTGGCCATCATTGATCCAATTCATTATTTATTTACCTTCGGTTATTTCTTTTCTAAATTACTTATAAAAGTTATCTTATTTTAGTTCACAATCTATTATAGGTTTCTTTATTTTCCCTTTCTTCTATATTGAGTCAACCCAGTTAACCCTATACCTTTTTCCATTCTTATTTCATTATACTGGATCAACCCAGTCAACCTTGTACTATTTGTAAACCTTGTTTTCTCTTTTTATATCCTCTAATCACTATGTTGGATTGACCCAGTCTACCCTGTACTTTTTTAGACCCTATTTTTGTGTTAGGTTGACCCAATCAACCCTATACTATTTTTATCATTTCTTTTTTCCTTACTTTCTCATCTCTCTTTCTTTTCCTTCATCATGGAATTTTTTCTTGATGATAATATTGAGTTAAAATTATCAGACCTGATGAATTTTACCAACCCTCATAGGGTCTCCCATAGACAGAGTAGGGATCCTATCTTAGATGCTAATAATGTTCATATATCCACTCACACAATGAACTATGGGACCCCTCTTAATACCTATTTATAGTGTAATCCTCTCTTCTCATTACAAGAACAACTCAAATTAGAGTATACCCCTGAAATTCTCTTACTTATCTATGAATTTCATCAACATTGAGGAAAAAATCCTTTTACTACTTTCAATCTTATGATTAGTGGTCAAGTTGAAGAGCCTCATTCACCTACTCTTACATTCTTAACTAGATTTTGGGGTACCACTTTATTTTATTCTCATCCTCTTCCTTAGATTATGAACCCTTCTTATACTATGACCTCTTCTTATCTAACTTATTCCACCTCCATGCCTAGTATATCTACTAACATCATATGTTATACATGTAGTAGGCCTCTTATAAGATCCATTATCCTTAATCCTTCCACTATTTAATCAATTTATACCCAAGGTAATCATGATACTAGTGTTTCTTCTTCTCAACCATTCACTATTCCATCTTTTGCTACATAAGCAAAATTTGTCACTAGTGCCTCACATTCTCACAATTCATCTCAAGATCCTATCAACACCAATAGTGGTACTCAAGCCACTAATACCACCTATAATGCTTCTAATAATGATAATCAAACACATAAAATATTCTTACAAATAATCAATCAAATGAATAATTTTCAAGCTCATAACACAAATCAAATGATGAGAATGCAAAACCACCTCTTCCATCTTTAATCTCATCCTCAACTAATGACTTGGGGCACACATAACTAGAATTTTCACCCTCCTCTTCAAGATTATCAAATAAATCTCATACCTCAACCTTCTTTGGTCAACAAAACCATTAAGCATCTCCAAAATGAACCTCTCACTACTCAAATTGCTAACATTGATATAGGAGGTATAACACTGTTGATGCTTCTAAATGTACCATAAGTGCTCTCAAGTGTTTAAAAACACTTCTCATTTTAGGATTTAAAAAATCCAAGGCATAAGTTGTGTTTTGTGACAATTGAGTGATGTCTATGGTCAAATAGAAGTAGAGTATGGGAACTATCCACAATATTTGTTTAGTTTAGTGGTTGGGAGCCACTAGGGTTTGAATCTTTGGATCTTTGTGAATTTAATGATTTAAAAACTAATCTAAATGAATATTAACAATGATATTTAAACTAAAGTGAGTCTTGATAAAGAAATAAGAAAAGGGAATGGTAAGGTAGAAAGGAAACATGATTACAAATTCTCATCTCAAACATTATGACAAAATTCTAATTACTTTGAGCACACATGAACCAATTTATGTTATACAATATCATGAATTTAGATTACATCACAAATCAATAAAAATTCAAAGGAAATATATAAATCATAAGTAAGAACCAAGTTTACTTTAAATGTTTGCTACTGTGGTCTAAATAGCCTAAGCACATCCAAATGCAGAGCAAAATAAAATGAAGTATACTTGAGATCTTTACATTTAATCTAGCATTAGTATAAATCAACAACCCTATGATAGAGAATTTGATGCCAAGTATGGAGAATCATTAAAACTTAATATGATAACATGAAATTGAGAGACAGCATTAACATTTAACAAACTATATAGACAATCTTTTTAGAATTCCTTAGTTATATTAAATACTCCTGGTATACAATTTCTCAAAACCTCTCTCTATAAAAAATGGTAATCCCCTACCTATTTATAGGAAACATAATTGGTTCACCAATTAACCTTCTTAAAATATCCACATGCAGGATAAGGACAGTTGTCCTTAATAAAAATATTACAATGTACATGACCTACCACATCAAAATTGACAAAAAGAAACCATATATGCTAATAGGCTAGCATATATTTGTTACAAAGGGATATTTTTATTATAAATTACATTGGTAGTGGGCCCCTCAAGTAGCCCTGTCTGAGGAAGTCTTTCACCTTGGTGTATTTCTCTTTGATTAGCTCAAAATCCACTATAGGCTTCATTAGACAATCATCCTCTTGATTTGCTAATGTGTCAAGTTCCTTCTTAGCCATGATTTCTTTGATACATTGGGCTTCCATGATATACTTCCTTGAATTAAGGATGGTGTCAAATATTTTTTAATTATCCTTGGCAGAATGGCCTTGATTATCTTTAATGCCCTAGATGTGGATACCAACTCTCTACTTGAATTTTCCATCACTAATAAATTCTATAGTAGTGCTTTGATAAGGGTTGTCTAATAGGCTTCCCAAAATTTTATCCATTTTGGTTACCAAGTCCTTGTCTTCCTTGATGAAGTTGTTGACATTGCTACACCAGTTGATCAAATATTCTTTCTTATCCATCAAAACTACCATGAGGATATCTAAATGTCTAATATTGATGATCCTAAACTCCAGGGCCTACTTTATCCTATGCACCTTGATGAGTTATATCATCTGAGCTTGAGAATCCTACCACTGGGTGATTAAGGCTTATGCCATCTCAGCTTGATGGTTTAAAGCACTTAATCTAAGCTTGATGTTATTTCAATTCTCAAATGCATCTAGTAAATATTTATTCAACACTTTTAATATGTCCTCAGGAATTGAGATTAGGACTTGAGCCTCCAAATCCTACTTCTCCTTCTCCAAGTTGGGGATCTTTTGCTTCATTCCTTGGATTCTATCCATAGTCATTACTAATTTTGCCAACACAAAACTAGATACATATTCCTAATGGATGGGATGCTCCTCTACTACTTACCATTGGATAAGAGTTAAGCCCACAAAAGGTTTGACCTTTTGAAAGGTGAACTCATTAATGCCAATGATGGCCTTATTTGTCATTATTCTCTCCAAACCTGATGTATTTGGATTGAAATGCAGTATTTTGTTAGACTCCTTGAATTATGATTGATTGATAACTTCTACATTTGAACTCTTAGAGACCCGTAAGGTGCCAATCCCTTCGCTCTCTTTGTTATGAAGGATTTGGATCTTTCTCTCTTGAAGAGGTTCACTTCACTGGTAGGATGAGTGAAGGTTAACCTAGGCTTCTTTTTAGGTGCCAAGGGTACCAAGGACAACTCTAATTTTCTCTTTCCCCCATCTAGTGGGATCAAATCCTTGCTTGTTGCATCAAAGGGATCCTCCTCCCTATCATAACCATAGGATGTTGCAATGTCAACAAGGGCACTCTCCACTTATCTATTTACAATGTCTTAGATCCATGGCTTGATCTTTACTATCTTGCACATCTATGTCAACTTGGGTTAAGGGCCATGATGGAGAGAGAGATGGGATTTTTGGTAATTTTTCATAAACAAACTAGTCAGGAATGGATGGTCCCACATCTTAAGGTCATCCAACAGAAATAAATAGGGTAAATTCTCATCATTGAAGAGGTTCACTTCACTGGTAGGATGAGTGAAGGTTAACCTAGGCTTCTTTTTAGGTGCCAAGGGTACCAAGGACAACTCTAATTTTCTCTTTCCCCCATCATAATAGTGGGATCAAATCCTTGCTTGTTGCATCAAAGGGATCCTCCTCCCTATCATAACCATAGGATGTTGCAATGTCAACAAGGGCACTCTCCACTATATATCCTACCTCTAGGCAATCATGATAATGATTTCCACTAGGGAAGGAGGCCTTTATGGGGATGTGTGGGGTTGAGGACCTTAGCTAGGTCTGTGCTCTATCTTTAACTCCTCAACCACAACTTTACATTTTCTTTTTATATCCTTAGGTTGCCCAACCTAGGGTGGTTTTATCAATTCTACTTGTTGAGGCTCAGAAGATTGTCCTCCAATAGGTGGATCTTGAAGAGAAGTCCTAGATGGTCATAAAAACAAGTGATAATGCAAGGGATGTAGTGTCCATCTCTCTCCTAAGGGCTTATTTTCAGCATAAATAGCCTATGCTCCAACTAGATATTATAGCCTTTGATCTTAGATAGGACCTCTTAAAAGTTCTTTGCCCTTGTATAAATACCATCTCTTATGCCTTTTTAATGTTGTTCTTAAGCAGAAGATATAAGCTTCAATATTTGTGGACATGGTGTTGGATATCTGGGACATTTTTATCTTATATGGGCTTGTAACTCTATTATTTGGGTCCCACATCTTAAGGTCATCCAACTAGAAATCAAAATAATTTTTGTGGATCACCATAAATTCCAGTGGCTTCCAATCCTTGATCACAATCCTGGAAACAGGTGAGAGCATGGCTTATGATGCAAAACCAAGCAGGAGATTTGGTAGGTTTGCTAGCTGGATGAAAGCACAGAGATGAATGTCTAGTGGAAAGTGGTGAACCTAAGCCTTCTTATTTTTCTTACATATCCCATCCACACCTTGGATGATTTGATAGGAAACATCTTGCTCTAAAATATTACTATAGACATGAATGGGCAATATATAAGGTTGAATCATGATTCTTGGAGCACACTAAGGGCTCGACAGGTACAGTGTCCAAAATCTATTCTTATTATAGTGTAATCTGAATAGAACCATACATCCCCCATGGCTTCTACTTTCTTTTTGATTTGGGAGTGGAGTCTTGGCATAGGGTCACTGATGATTACGTCATAAATATCTAGGAAAGGGACCGACGTCGGTCACCTATGTGGTTCATCATTATAGATAAATTTCATATGGTTCCTATATTTGAATATATATAATTAGAGTAGTAGTAAGAGATAGTGGGTCTTGCCATCAGGGGCCTAATTTTGGATGCTAGGGAAATATACAGAGGCCAAAAGTGAGTCCAAGAGATAGGACATAATATCGAATAGAGCAAAGAGGAAGGCAAGGGAGAAATTGTTTGGAGGTCATCATCTTGATGGTTGTGAATTTCTTGGCAAAGAAAAATCTTATTAGGTCTCTAATGGGAGGGGTTAAGTTCTGTTCCAACATGCAGTGGATGTAAGATACCCAAAATTTGCTTACATAAGTAGTCGAAGGGGCACCAAACACTCTATTTAGTAAGTCCATATCTATCCTAACACCCTACCTAAATTAGACAATAGGAATCCCACCATCATGGGATCTAAAAATATGGGATCCTTGGATCAACCAAGGTGTGAGGACTGAATCTAGGTCTTGGGTGTTTGTCAACTCTCTCAAGGATGGGAGATCAATATGAGGCAAGGGGAGCTTGTAATAACTTTCAAAGTCCATAGGGGAAATGCATGAAACATTTTTAGTTCTTCCCTCTTGAATGATCCATTCTCCATCTATTTTGAAATCAATGAAAATGGGAGAAAGGAGGTCAATACAATGCATTACCTCTAGTTTGGCTATAACATGGTGGAGGCTTGCTAGCTAAATTAAGACTAGGTCATTGTATCTCTGGTGTACAACATCATTCCAATTTTCTTCCTAGGAAATTGGTTACAATTAATCCATAAGGAAGAATAACTCATACCAATTCCTGATTCCATGCATGTTTAGGGCTATCAAGTCCAGTTATCTTTGAAGATCCTTCCCTTACTATCTGAAGTTAGATAAAGTTCTTCTTCCATATTCATTTTTTGCCTACCCACCACCATTTATGACACCAAATTAAATTTGAAAGGTTTCCAAAGTTTTCACCAGGGTACTTGATTCAAGGTTTAGTTGCATTATTATGATTACTTTGTGACCGATTGAGTTGACTCAGGTATTCTTTATAGAGGTCTTAGGGTTTTTGAGATTTAATGGTGGAAATATCTAGTTTATAAATCTTATACGTGCCTTATATTTTATGGGACCTTATTATCATGCCTTTGTACTTTTTAACTTAGGATATATTTAATTTTTACTCTCCATGTTTATGTGGAGCCTATGTGGCATGACTCTATGCCTTTCATGACAATTTTCATAAATGCTAGTTGGAGACTAGTTGTTGGCTTTCAAAATCTTTCTTTATTTTGCTTTGATAATCCAAATACAAGTTACTATGTTATTATTGGTCCCTTTATCTTTAATTTCATGTCTATGCCACTTTGCACCCTAACAAATCTTACCCATTTTGCTTATTCTTGCCAGTTACTATCCCAGTTATGCATTAGCCACGTGTCGAGTTCGTAGGGCCTTTGAAAAGTCTTTAGGCTCATCACACTATTGGATCAAATCTAGTAGGAAATAAATCACCATTGATTTTTACAAGGTCCAAGTAATTTAAATGAGTGTCCTTATTAAGTGGGTCCCATCTAATTTTCATATTTCAAATGGCAAGATACCATGCATTCTCCCCGTGATGTACCTTTTTTAGTTACCCTAGTCATGGGTAGGCCATGTGTTAAGTTCATGAAGCCTTTGAAAAGTCTTTGAGTTTGACACACCATTGGATCAAATCCAATGGGTGAGCAATCACCATTAGATCTTGCAAGATACACACCTTTTAATCAATCCTATGAATATATAAACTTAGACTTAAAATGATGTTCCTAAGGTCTTTTTATGTTAATAAACACAAATTAACTTAGGTTAAGTCCTTTTATGCTAAGTCTTTCTATTTAAAAATTCTAGGAATTCCTTTGAAAGGGTCTTTATAAATTCCCCCTTTACTTAGGCTTTGAAAAGTTGTCTAGGCTAAATTTGGCAGGCTCGATAACGTCAACTACGTCTTCATGGATGTAAAATGATGGGAACAAGCTTGTCAATTTTAAGACAATAGAGTTAATTTAGTCTAATGACTAAGTGCCACACATTGGGCTCTCAAGAATTCTTATGGATTTGGGTTCGATGTGCACCATCAAATAAAATCCTCTAAGGTAGTGAGGACCACCAGATCATAATTCAAGTGCTTGATAGCATTTGGTCTCCCTTTCGGTGTTGGCTTTAGTTCATGCTATTAGATAAAAATATTGATTTGAACATGAGGTGTCAAATCTATAAAAGTGTGTGAGATTTAAGTTAAGACTTGATATGTATAAATTTTTATACTAAGGTTTTGACCTTTAAAAGTTTGTTCATGCTTACAAACATCAATATATTTAAACCTTAATAAAAACCTAGTTAATCCAAAAGGGCTCTCAAATTTTAAATGGGAAAAGAAGAGGTCCAAGTCTTGATTTTATATTAATGTTTGGTCATGTTAAAAAACATAATCAAAGCTTAATAAAAAGTTAGACTTAGGGTTTCTATAAACAAAAGGAAATATAATTTCCCCCTAAACTTTTCCCATGGATGTTTTAATTCAAACCCATATGGTTTACTACTTAAGAACCCTAGTTTTCTCCATATAACCTATAACTAACCACCTCAAAGACAATCATTAGCAACATTAGTCTATAAAACATAATCACAATCGTATACACTGAGGCTCATATTTTTTAATTGAATTGCATTTAAATTTCAAGAGAGAATAACCCTTTCACATTAAATATATAACAAAGATGTTTTAAAACATTTACAAGGGTCCCCTTTTAGTAAAAGCAAAAAAATGGGGGTATGTTGGTCTCAACACACCTATAATTTATTATAATGGATCAACCAATCTCACCCTTCATCTTAAAACATTTGGAAATATTTATAAGGATTAGGTCAAATTGAACACCTTTTTTGTTACCAAAATCTTATTTGAAACTCTCACAGGTGATGTTTTGGATTGTTATAACCAACTTAGAACTCATTCCATTACTAGTTTGGAGGATTTAGTGAATGCTTTGGTTTAAGAATTTCAAATAAGTAATCTTCCTAAAAACACTTTGGCTCACTACATAAATTTAAAATAATTTGAAAATGAAACTAATCAAGCATTTGTTAAAAGGTGGAAAACTTTTTCAAACAAATGTGAACATAACATGGATAATGATAATCTTTTCCATCTCTTTACCAATGCCCTTTTTCCTAAACTTCAATATCAGGTCCACACTCTCTCTTCATGTATATTAGAGGAGGTTATTGATGAAGATAAATGAAAATATTTCCTTATGCATCAATTCGATCCACCCCAACATTATGAGGGTCCTTATCTCTTAATTTAAAAAAAAATTACAATGTTACCAATGATAGTGTTACAAATTATTATGACACCATTCACAATGTTCAAGCTATCATTCCTACCTCTTCATCAAAACCTACTCCCCCTTCTAAATAATATACCAACAATCACTTATCTTCACCAAACATAATTAATGTTCATAAACCTCTATCCTTAGCTAAATTGCTTAAGCATCTACCTAGGCCTCTTCTATGAGAACTTGATCTTATCTATCCTATGAAATCTTGGTATGATCCTAACAAGTTTTTTTGATTTCATGCTAGTTGGGGTCATTCTCATGAGACCTATAGACAACTTCATAATTTAGATATGGAATTTATTTTGTGTCATAATTTTGATCATGATTTTATCATTCGAAAGCATCAACAAGATTATGAAATTGATTTTAAGGATTATAAATCACATGATAAAACTCAAGCCTCAAATCAAGCCAATGTTCATTTATTTATCTACAAAGAGCCTCTTCCTAATCATCAAACTATCCAAGATAATCAAGACAAAGCCACCCATTCCAATAATAATGTATAAAGTCTTGTTGAATTGACTTCTGAAGAGAATGTATTTAACATGACTAATATGCGAAAGGTGGTTACTTTTATTGATTCCAAACCTATCTACACTCATACTTCATTTAGAACATATCATATTATCCAAGATTTTTTCCAATTCATTTAAATGATTTGGGGAAAGATGACCTTATTACTTTTTATTATCCAATTTCTAATTCTCCCTTGGATAACACTTCTTTTTCTATTTCTACCACTCTTTTATTATCTTCTAAAACTAATGATACTCAAATTTCTATTAACACTTCTTATACCAATTCTAGAAATCAACTTGAACTAGTTACTTCATCATCACAACATGATTTACAACATTATTCTAAACCTTCTTCTTCTTATCAACAAAAATTCTAGTGTACTTCAGCTCCTCCTTTTGAGGACCTCCTTAATTATTATGCACCTATATCTAAAAACCTTCTTATGGGTTATGATGAGTGGGATACCATGACATAAATCACTAATCTCCCATCCCAAATTATGTTTCTTGAGCTTATGAGGACTTATCCATATCATATAAACCATCTTATGTAACTATTATTTGATATGAATGTCCTTTATCCTCCCCTAGTAGGATGGGAAGCAACCTTATCTAGATCCGATGATAGTATATTTCAATAATGTGAAGAGATGTCTATCAACATTGGTGAAACTATGGACACTTCTCTTTCCTTAAAATTTCCTATAGATTCTATGATTATTGATGAGATTCTACTTCATGTGGATGATCCTCCTTTATT
Source organism: Torreya grandis (assembly GCA_037957365.1). NCBI lineage: Eukaryota > Viridiplantae > Streptophyta > Pinopsida > Cupressales > Taxaceae > Torreya > Torreya grandis. The sequence continues at coordinate 1,160,722 of JARHVA010001116.1, read as the reverse complement.
CATTAGTGTGAAAATAGGTAATATCCTAGTTAAGTGTGCATTAATTGATGAGGGTTATGGCACCTGTGTTACCTATCTCAACTTCTTTAAGACCCTTGGATATTTAGAATGCAATCTCAAGTCTACAGTATCACCTACCAAGGATATGATAAAAGGTAAATGACTCCTCTAGGTTGTGTCTGGCTTCCCATTACTATCCCACCTTTCATCATTCATGTGAAGGTGATAATATTTAACTTTCCCCTTTCTTATAACATCTTGTTTGGTAGGCTATGGACTCATTATATGAGAGCTGATACTTCTTCCACCTACCAATGCATTAAATTCCCTCATAATGGACCCATTTATAGGATTTATGGTGACAATAACCCTTATAATTTCAAAAAATTCTAAGACCATAGTGTCTTCAATATTAATAATCTTGAACTTTTGCCTAATGTTTAATTCTATGAGTCTTAACATCTTTACTTTCTTGCTAATTCAACCCAAGGTTATAATGGTCATCCTAAACTTATTTGGAACATTCTGTGTAACATCTTAGATTCTAATTATGATTACCCTGATGAGATTAAAATAAATAATAAAACATCTAATCTCTAACCTCACCTCATCTCACAACTTCTTACTTCCTTATAGCCTTGTTGTTGCAAGCCTCCTTGCGATGATAATCTTATAGTCTTGACCAAGACTTGACATTCTATTCACCACACTTTCTTAGATGAAAAGGTTATCCCTAATTTTATCATTGATCTTCATACCCTAGATTATGATGATGGTTATTCCTTAGATGATCCATTATAAGGAAATCTTATACAAGCTAATGATGATAAGATTATTTATTATTGTTCTTATTTACTTGAGTTTTTTCACATATCTTCTTGTATTATTTCATTTATAGTTCATAATTTTAGTATTTTCCTCTTTATTATAGGGTAGATATGGCACCAAAACCTCTAATTTTTTAGGAGCCTTTTAGGATTATGCTCATAGATCATGTTTGACCAGGCCTTACTAGGTTCCCTAATCACCATAGTTGGTTTATTATTAATATTAGTGTGACCCTTCTTAGACCTTTTTTAGATCTTATTCCTCCCTCAGTATATCCCTTATGGGATCCCATTATTACTCTCACTATATTTGATCCCATTATTTCTCCTCCTATAGTTGAGCTTATTCCCATTCTTACTATTGTTGAGCCTACCCCTATCTCTCATCCCATTACTCCTTCTATTGAGCCTAGTTATATTCCTCCTCTATCACCATCTTCCTTTGTTGATGGTTTTCTTCCCTTGCCTAAGATGGCTCCATTACCCACCAAATGGGCCAATGAGTCTTCTTCATCTTATTTCACTCCTGTTAGATCTCTTTCTATGAGTGATTATCCTAAGATCACTCACAAGCATATCTATTACTTTCATGGGACATATAATCATTCTTCTACCCATTGTCACAAGTTATGATAATATACTAATACTTTGCATCTTTATTCTCCTTCCTCAAACAAATCCATGCCTTCATTAAAGGTTATATCTAATTATATAACTAAGTATATTGAGGTGTATTATCTATGGCACCGATGTGGCACCCATCACACCGATTGTTACCACATCCTTCAATAACACCTTAAGCATCACCTTATAGCTATACCTACACCTTATTCCTTTCTTTCCATAGGTCATCCTCATAATAATTCTTCTCCTTCTTATCCTTAGGCTCCACCTCTTATGGTTCCATCCCCTTTGGTGGTCCCTTCATTACCTTTTGTGGCTCAACCCATGATTCCTTCACCTATGGACTTTTCCTTACCTATGGATCCTTCTCCACCCATGAGTCCCTCACCCATGAATCCTTCTCCATTAGTGATTACTACATCTATAATAAAGCCTACTCCCATATATTATCCCAACCATCCATTACCTAATTTCCTTCCTCAATAAGATCCATCAAGTATTCCTACTTTTTCTATGGAGGAGATTAGAAGAAAAATATTTTCCCAATTTTCATTGAAGATTGATGAGACATTTACAATAGTTCATATCTATATTTATAGATATTTATTTGATATCTTGGATAATGTGTGTGGAAATAATTATTAGTACTTATGAGCATATGCATGGTGACTTTACATTTACATTTTGATTGGATGTCTGCTCCAATTTTATTTTTATATATCTATTATATCATTTAACGTTATGTCAAATTCATATTTTTCTTATATTATGATTATTTACCTTTGATAATATATATTGTTGATATTTTCATTTATATTTGCATATGATTGTATTTATTTATCAATATATTATCTTTATTTCTTGAGTTTTTCTCAAAACTCCCTTCTTTTCTTCATGATTGTTTAATTTTTTATCTTTATTTTTCATAGATAATTGTCATTGTGACTTGGTTGTACAAACCATGTTCCCTTTGGTCCTTGTCTCCTTTTACCATGTGATAAATTAACAAATAATACATCTCATTATACTTTCCTTTCATTAGTCTACTTTAGATCTCATTTTTCCCTTATTCCTTTTTTTCAAACTAATCATATACATGGTTGAGACTTGAGATCACATGCTAGTTCATTATTAAGCCTAAGTGTCCTAGTCAGTCTTTGTATTTGGTTACTTAGCTTATTTTAAGCCTTATCCTAAATCTCATTCTTTTGTATCATTATATCTCTCATGATTGATCATTCCAGATCTGTATGGATGAGGACTATTAAAAATCTATAAAAATTCAAAAGCTAAATCATTTTACAAAAGGCAATGATATAAAAGGCAAAATCATTCTTAAAAATCATATCACACTAAAAGACATGATTTAAAGCACATCTCCTTCTTCTATTCAAATCTCAAACTCCATATTTGGCCTCACAATAGATTCGAGGTCATTTGGGGTGTGGTAGGCCAGTAGATTACAAAAGGAGAATAAAAAAACTTTTAGTGCTACCTATTTTCTCATATGAGCACCCAATCTTCACAATAGACTGATGGCTCTATAAGGGGTCTTGAGGAATGGGAAACATGTCATGGGAAGGTAGGTCCATTTTACTTTTCCTTGTACCAATCTACTTTCATGAGTTGATCTTAGTAGCACACTTATTTTCCTACAAAGCTTTATGTCTATAACAAACCAGTTTACTTTATATATTGATGGTCATTAATCACTTAGTGTCTTCTCATGTCCTTAGCATGCCTCTTTCCTCCTACTATCTTCTCATAATATGCCTAAGTCTTAATTTTTACATTCCCTATATTCCTCATATTTCCTTTTAAGAAATATTATCTTGTTTACTAGTCACTCCCATTGGGATTTCATTTGTGAGTTACATTATAAGACCATAGATAGGACCCAACATTCCTCACAGATTACCACCTTTTTTCTTCCTATTACCTAAATCCTTTATTACCTAATTTTTATTGATTTTTCCACCCCAGTGGTGTTCCCTTTATGAGTTGTAGTGTAAGACCATGGATAGGACCCGACATTCTTCACAAAATTTTCCAATAATACAAGTCACAAACAAAATTACATGTGTCAAATATGAGATAAGATGTGATTGATTATGAAGTTACACATATTGACATGCTTCCTAGCTTGATTTAGTGTGTTTTATGATTCATTAATTTATCTTTCACTTTTATCTTCTTGTTTTATGAATGAATGTAAGAATACAACCATTTCTTGACTTTTTCATACTTCTCAGCTTGAATTAGTGTGATCAATTTTAGACCAATCTTTTGCCAATTTTATTTTTCTCTTATACTTCTTAATGTTATTTAGTATATTTAATTATCTTAATTTTTTTTAATAAAATTTGTGCCTTTTTACATACTTTCCATTTTATTACATTGTTTTCATACTTCCCAACATGATTTAGTATGATTTTACTTGTTTTAGTTTGGTGCTAAAATCTTTCATTTTGGTTTAAGAACAAATTCCTTTTTACTATCTTGTTTTACCATCCTTTGGTTCTTTATACTTAGTCATTTTATTATTATTACACATTTTCAAACATGAAATAGTGTGTATTACTTTTTTGATTAATTCTATTTTACCAAGTCCTTTTTGCCTATTTCTTTTTAACCATGCATGTGTTCTACATAGTGCTAGAAAAGAAATCACATCTCATATATTTCCTATGGAATATATAACAAACAAATAAATACATGTGATAGAAATAAATATATCCAAAACACACACAACCACAACCATAATGATGACAACATACACAATCAACATCAATATTCCAAAATGATACATCACACACACACACACACACACACACACACACACACACACACACACACACACACACACACACACACACACAAACACACACACACACACACAACACACACACACACACACACACACACAATAAATAAATAAAATCATACATATAATGCTATAGCTCTATGGCTAGGCTCCATCCTACCTATCTCTTGGCCTAGCCACACTTCCTATCGAGGCTTTAGTCTAAATATTTTGAATAGTATGATATAAAAATGTCATCCTAAATCTCAATCCATCCACATATTTATCTATATGTTCCACCCATTATTGTACCTACACAAATTGGGCTAAGGTCACCATGTGTATCACTCTCTCCTACTCTTGTACTTGTGTCATATGGGCCAAGGTCATTGTATGTGCCTATGTCATTTGCATCACTATAGATAGATGCATAAATCTCTCCTCTATTAGAGTCTACCATACCAATATCTCACCTACATCCATCTATATTGGTTGTTACATCCTCCCTCTTTGCTCATATCTACCTCATTACCTCCCTTGCTAATTTAAACCAACTCACCTAAGTTAGGGAAGATGGTACACTAGCATCCCCTAATGTAGTAGGGTCATATAGCTATAGAGTCTCATCTAGGATGTCATATAGTGCTCCCATCACAAGGGACCCCCATATCTCCTCCTCATCCTTAGTTATGACTACAAAATCACACCTAAATAGATATTAGGTCACTGTTATATCTCATTGTATCTATCTCAAAAATAAAAACTTAAGAAATAATTTAATCATCTTTATTACATATCTATGTCTTGAATACTATGTTATTACCATCTTCAAAATCACCTAACATAGTCTCTTCATCCACATGGCCTCCTAACACCTCCTCTATAGGTCTCCTCAGATTAAATCTAGTTATCATGGCTCACATCTACCTCAACCTGCACTTGAGTGTCCTCTATATCATCTAGCTCTCCTTTGGCTCACCTGCTAGGGCCATTAGGGATGGTGATAGTCTCCACTATCTCTTACTCTTTCTACCTCCATCAATTCCATGTCCTTGATGGTCATAACTCATCTCACTATAGAGCTAGTGATGGTTTCTCTAGTGACACTACCTCTGCATCCCTCTCCTCCTACTATAATCCCTCTTGTACTCATCTAATACATAGTCATTCATGAAATGGTTTGAGAATTAACCTCATCATAGGTGGCCCTAGTCCCTTCTTCCCTTATAATTATCTCATATATTGAGCCCACTACTCAAACATGACTATCAATTCTATTAGATGAGGTAAGCCCATCTATCTTAGTACTTGTGCCACTAGATGTGGCTTTCTCCACTAGGTGTAGTGTTGAACACCTCTATCCTCAATATATATAGTGAAATTATGTCCTATCTTGGCCATATAGTCATTATGTACCCATATGGATACCACACTATGCCTATTTATCTCACCATTTACAACATTGGCATGTGGGGCATGGATCATGCTACCTAGTCTTTTCTCCATATTTACACTTAAGGTAACCTATCATCAACCAAATGAGGAAACCCAAATTATTGATACATGAGAAACCTCTCATATATCCAAGCCATCAGTAATATGATTTATCCTATCAACTTCTACCGTTTGACTAACACCTCATATAGATCATGTATGAGTTAGACCTAGATGACAAAGCTGAGAGCATATAACACTCCCTCCTCTAGGATCATCTTACTTAATGGTACCATGAATAGTGGTACCTTATCATCTGACTTGTGACATACCACTCGCTATGTCATAAGTCCTATCACAACCTTCTAGATATCTATAGTCTATGATGCATATACATCAAACATTCTAACTTTTTTACCTACAAATATCATATCCAAACTTGTATCCCACATAGTTAAGGTTATCCTCTCCTCCATGCTATCTAGTATACCTGTAGTTACTGGTAATCTTACTAACGATAGCCCTAAGATGGTATGCACATCCTCTAGAGTGATAACTACCTCTACCACTTCCCATCTAAAGGTGTTAATTAATCATTCCCAACATCCAAGGAGCATGACTAATAGATCCATGCTCAAGGGAAACCTACATATATCAACTATCCCTCTTAGGCCTATAACTACTATCCTAGATCTATCTCCTATCATCATATATTCTAGTAGATTCGGTGGCCATGATGCATCTACCAATCTCAAAAATTTGGGTCATCCTTATAAATAAGAAAAAATAAAAGATGTATTAGATCTTCCATACCATTTATAGTTAAAATACATTCTTTTTACAATTTCAATCAAAATCAAGCCTAAATTACTTTAATTCATTCTTTTTTACCTATTTTTAGCCTACTCAGTCCCTTTTTCCCTTGTTCATTTTAGGCCATTATAGCCTTCTTTCATCCTTTTACATGCATTTCTATACCATTCTGGTTCTTTGGTCAAAATAGTTTGACCAAAATTTCCCTATTTTGACTTGGTTGACTTAAAAATCTAAGTTAACCCTCTTCTTTTCCCCTCCTTAGTACTGCATTATCATTCTAGACTTTTTGGATCAGTTGACAAAACTATACTAGGTTGGTATTCTATAAAACATATAGGGTCAACACATACCTACTAGGTCGGTAGTGTGGATTTTACACATTTTTAGCCTACTGGGTTGATTGGGTTGACCCAGTTGTTTATCACTACCAACCCCTTGCATTTTCTAAAAAAAGGTGACTTTTTGTCATTTTTTCCCTAATTCCTTCAAACCCATTTGTTGTCCTGGTTTTTCCTACTTATAAAATCTAATTTTGCTTCATTATGACAACAATAAATTTTAAAAAATATTTTTTTTCTAAAAATACACTTAATTCATTCATATACTATAAAATTGGCTTAAGATTCATAGTTGTATACCTATAGTGCACCTATTGCCACTCCTGGAGCTCCCCCTCATCTAGCTTATCATCTCCTTGCCATCCTAGATCATTTGGTCTTCATAGCTCTTTTTCTCTCCTTAAAAATTCAAAATAACCAAATAAATTATTTTTACCCTTATTTAAAACACCTTTTCAACATTCAAAATTTTCAATTATTATCAAGTAGATTTCTTATTTTATCTATATCTTTGTTTCTATTCATCTATTTTTAAAACCATAAAATGCATTGGATTCATGATGACGTAGAGAATAGTTTCCACTATCATATGCCTATTTTCTAATTTTTTTGATTTTGGCTATTTTTTGCACTAACTTCTACATGTTTTCCTAGTGTTCTTCACATTGGATGCCTTCACTTTCTCTTACAATATACTTCTTTATCTATAGCACTAAGGTAAGTAAAAGTATGTTATTTTTCAATTCTTCCCTTTCATTTATCTTATTTTTTGCTTACTATACTCTACTTAACATTAGCATTGTGTGTTATCATATTCTATTTCCTGAAGCACCATCCCATGTTGCACTTACATGACATGTGATGAGCTTTGAGTGGGGTATATGTATATGCATAATATGTTTAATTTTTATTGACTATTGACACTTTTTATCTTGCAAGAACTTGTTGAGTCTCATTCTCTCTAAGGGAAGTGTTGGGTAGACCATTGGTGTTTTATAAGATTGTTATCCCTTTTGCCACTTTCTATCTACATACTTGTCTCCTAAAACCATTTACCCTAAGCTTATTCTTCTCTATTTTACCCATTCTAAAAATTTGTCATGATTTGTCCTCCTTGCTCTTGCCTTAATCCCATTTTACCAATTGACTATACTAGGTCGATTGGGTCGACCCTATTCAATTTTTAGCCTCTAATTACTATAGAAGGTTGACAAGGTTGACCTTGTATTGTTTATGGATATTTCTTACTTGTATTTTTTTATCCCTTTAAACAACCTAGCTCAGGACCTAGTGATTTACCTCCCAAAAACATATAGGGTCAACTAGGTTAACCCTATACAACTGACATATTCAAATAGATTTAGGGCAAGATCCATCTATATATACAAGTTCATTTCTAACCATCTGAGAATAGAGAAATGAAGAATAGTAAGTGTGAATGAACATATTATTATTGACCATTCTACTTGAGGAATGAATCTTAGGGTTCCATACTTTCTTTGGAGATATATATTTTATCTTATAGAGAAGTCTTTTGGATGCATAGATAGGTTGTGTAGCCTAGAGCTAATTTTTCTTTGTTATCCTTACCAACCAAAATAATCTCTTATGAATCACCTTGGATAAAGGAGAGATTGAGGCTCTATGAGTTTGTCTTCAAGGTAGGTATTCCTAACTTTATTTTTCCTTTGTAAGAGCAGATAGATAATGCAGTTGTGCTTCTCTCCCATGCATTAGGATTCCATAGACATTGACATGAGTATATGTCTTCTATGCATGTTTAGTTTAGTTTGTTTTGTTTTTAACCTCCAATTTATGCCACTAGCTTTGGTGTACACTATATTAGATTTAATTTCTTGTTTATTAGAATAGAATGAACATTAAACCTAGGACTCTTTTAGGGTTGTTGTGTGATTATGTTAAACTGTAGGATTTATAACCCTTAATGGCATGGTTTATTATGATAAGTGATCCCCTAATTGGGTCTAATGGATCCCCATATTGGTCATGATCCCACTTAACAAATGAATTTCCAATCATAAGTGTAGGTATGCTCTATCTTCTCTGAGCTAGGATTGATTTATAGACATAATACATTTATGATTGCATATAAGGTCTAGAGAGCAACGAGAGAGAGTGTGGCCTAATGAGGGGTCATGATCATATTTCAAGGTGTTTGAGCTCATGTAAGTATTTTTATAGGTGAGGTATGATGTTTAAAGTTTGTTTTAGTTTGAGGTCATAGTTTAAAGGAAAAGGCATGAAAAGTGTTTTTTAGGTCTCTCAAGTGCATAGAATGAAGGATTATCAACCTAAGAAGGATTTTTTTTCTCATTAGATAATTAAAACTTTGAATGGGAACTTGATAAGTTCATGGTAGACATGTAAGTTTCCTATCTCAAAATTCCAAACATTAGTTTTTGGATTGAAGGGCTATGATTTATGAATGATCGTTAAGAATGAAAATAGGTTTAAACCCTCTTAGAACCCTAATAAGGACTTGATGTTTAATATGCCAATAAAAAGTTCCTATAATGGATTGGTATGATAAGGTAATATATTGTATCTTGTAGTGGACTCTCCTAGGTACCTCAAAGTGGTATTGGTTAGAGAAAGGAGAAAGGAGAGAGATAATGCTGAGTTACAAGCTTGTTTTTGAAGAAGTTATTATAGAAATCAAAAGTTACATTAGACATATTAAGAAAATAGATGGATAAATAAGGTAAATACTCATGTTTTATGTCCATGAAGGTTTCTATATATGTTTTAGTCCTCAAGTGTGCTAAATCAATCATCTAAGTTAGTCAGTTGCTAATAGGCCTAATGGTGTAAACAATGAAAAACCCAAGTAACAGTGAGAAGATGATTAAGAATGTGTTATTATGATATAATGATGAAAAAAAGTGTATGGAGTTGTTTTTTTGGATTTATATTTACTATTAATTCTTTATATATATCTTGGAAGTTAGGTATAGTGGTGAAAATGATAAAGCCAAAATGGCTTATCTAGCTCAGTGAGGACTGTGTGTAGTGAGGTCAACAAATTAGTCTATAAGGATAATAATTGACACTAGACCATATGATGTTTATATATTTTATATGATAATATAATTATATAATAATTATTTTAAATTTGTCATATATGTGTTGAAGGCCTATCTCACCATGATTGTGCTTTAAGGTAAACTGGCAGTTATGGGTAAGCAAGTTGTAGTGATGAGTTTGAGTCTTTATGTCCTAAGTTGAAGTATATAATGAATATGGTGTTGTTACTTGTTACTTGAAATTCCTATTCATTATGTTTTATATCTTTTAAGTTAGTGTAAGACGTTGAAAAGTTGAATTCAAAATGACTTGTCTGGTTTATGCAAGACTATGTGAGATAAGGTTAGAAGATTGGTATGCAAGACCAATGTTTGATATTAGAGCATATGGTTTTTATGATTGAGGATATTATTTATATTTCATATAAAATTTTTAATGTATTGATAATCATTTAATGTGTCCTCTCATGTGTTGGATTTCAAGTAGTTTTATGATTGGCTTTTGACTGTCTTAGTAGTTTTGAGTGAGCATATTAAAGAGATGAGTTTATTACCCTGAGTTGAAATGTTTAAATAATATGGTGATTAAATTGAGGTAATATAGACTCTTTAAATTTACTTTTTTGATCTCTTTTAGTGGCTTAAGTGAGTTTGAGCTTCAATATTGCAAGGTAGATTTTTGGTGTACACAAGCCTAATAGGACTAAGTACTAATGAGGGGTTTCAAGTAGTGATTTGTTGTAAAATGTATTTTTGAGCCTATAAGACATAAGTGGAGGTATATTTTATTATTTTATTATGTATTCATATTGTGTGTGGAGTTTTAAAGTGTTCTAATAAAGGCAAAAAGTAATGTGTCCTAAAGTAGACCTAATAGAATTAGGTCTCCATGAGACCTAACAGTGAAATGAGGTCTAATAGAGGTATGATAGATCAAAAGGGACTCAATATTAATTTGAATAATATTTATGATATATAATAATACCTATTTCATGTCTGACCTAAGAGGTTAAGGGTGATTAGTCGACTAAGTGGTATATAAACAAGGAATGGTATATATACAAGGTAATTTTAGGCTTATGTATGTAAGCAACAAGTAAGCAAATGAAATAACATATTTTTTAGTATAAGGAGGTATTTTAGACCATAATATTAGTGTATAGGATATGTAATTAATATTTTATAGTGTGTTTTCATATGAATATTAAGGTCATATGACCTAATCAGTCTTGAAGAAACCTAGTTAAGCGAAGAAGCCTCAAAGACAGTTTGAGAGAGTTAAAGAGTGTGAAGAGTTAAATAAGGTGATAATTATTTATTGTATAAGAAAAAAGTTTCATAAAGGAGATAAAAAAAAATTAGGTATCTGAGTTGGTGCTAATTCATATAGGGGGTTGGTGCCTCCTTGTAAGTGGGTGCTTTCTAAAGCCTAGTCAAGTAAGTTATTAACTAGTTGGGGTTGGTGCTCCATATAGAGTTGGTGTTTCATTAAATTTAGTTTTCATATTATATTAATTTATTCCATTTGTATATATTAGTGTTTTTTATTTACCTTGAGGTTTTCCCACATATTTTATGTGTTCTTGTGTTTTATGCTTATGTGGATAGTTGCTTGTGTTTGCTAGATCTATATGTTTGTTTGAATGGTTCATGAATGCTTAAGTCTAATTGAAGGGAAAAATTTTGAAGAATTATTCACCCCCCATATTAGTCATTTTTATTCCAAAATAAATATTCTAGGGAATATAGGTTCAATTTTAATTAATAATTTGATATTGAGGTCTCAACCCAAAACACACATTCAACCATTCCCAAGGACACCTACAGGTATGGTACTATGTACTATGAGCAAGATGAATAGTCACCTCATGTGTTGGCAAGATATATGGAAGATATTTGAAACTTATATATAATTTAAAATATATTAAAAATATTTTATAAATCTGAATAAGCATGTGAATTGTCCTAAAACATAGAAATCAATCAAAAAGAAACTACAGTGAGATATTCTTAAGGCGTTCTCGTTTATAATGAAGGAAGAAGAGGACTATTGACATATTAAGGGGAGTTAAGTTTAATGAATATTATTAATAAAATGGTTTTAAAACCTATATATCATTCATACACCTTGGTTTGAATATGGAATGATAAAAAAAGACCTAAATCTATTAAAATCTAAGAGAGTTTGCACACAGTCAGTGTATAAAGCTAGTTTTGAGGAGTTTATGGTTTTGAAGCACTATATTTGGATTTAGGCTTTCAAATTTAGTATAAATTGTCTTCATGACTTTTTTAAAACTTTCCATTCTATCCTCAAGGTCTCATAATTAGTATAAATATCCAATGTTTTGTATTAGATCTACCTTTGTCAATTGATAGTCAGTAATGGAATCATGAGGACTATTTGGAGGTATATGGATATGATAGAGGGTTTAAAATTAATGTGAAGGTTTTTGAGGTAAATACATCTTGTGAAATTTATCACACTTAGGTTTTCATTTCAATATGTCTTTGAGGGCTAACATATGCAGACAAGTCTTAAAATGCTAAGAGACCTTGCCACCATATTTAAATTGATCCAAGATTTATTTTAACATGATGGTAATAGGAATGGTGTGGATAGTCATTTAAAATCATAATGGAAGTTTTAGAGTGAGGGGAATGCCATAGATTTATCATTTTGGCCCTTAAGTCTTCATTTTACCTACATAGTTTAGGTAGCCAATGGAAACACCTTTTCACTATGTACATATCTTGATGCATCTTGTGCATGGGATATCAAGATATTTAGGGTATTTTAAGGGGTTATTTTAATTAAAATCAATGATAATAGGTTTTACCTTAAGGTTTTGTATGATATGAATCATTACTAAGAGTTTTGGACCCCTAAAACCCTTGTAAAACCCTAAAAGACACCTAAAGAAGGAAAGATACCTCAAGGTGAATATTTGAAGTGTTTGAGCCATGAAATGATGTTTAGGTCTTCTTAACTCTCTTGATCACCATAAAATCCTATTGTTTGGCATGTGTAAAAGTCATGATGTACAGACTAGTCCTAAGAGGGATAATTTGAGCCTATGAGAAAGGAAATGAAAGGTGTTTGCATATAAAATGAGCTAAAAAAGGAAGAATGGGATCTAAATTCCATAAAAAACATTTTAAGAACCATCTATTAGAGTTTTTATGACTATTTATATAGGCAAATAGGTATAGGTGTTCAAACAAGAGGTTGTGTGCATGTAGATAAAGGGTGAATGGCTCATTCAAGCCAACACCATGAATCCAAAGGAAATAATAGAGGTTTTTCATGTTGTATAAAATGTATAAGAGATTTTAAACTCATGATGAGGTTAGAATTCTAAGAACCCTACATATACATATGCTTATCTATTAGCTTCATTAGATAGTACCATCAAGAAGGGGTAGTATAAGGCAAAGTGGGGTTATGAGTGCACCTCCAATCTTCATGAACATTGTCATCAAGTTTTTATATGGGTGTATGTCAGTTTTGAGATACAAGAAAGATGATATGATTCGTCATTTAGGCCTTAAGACACAAAATACTACTTATAAAGCCTATTTCTTCCTTGGGAGGTGACTTTAAATGTCCACCATGGTATATATATTTTTCATTAGAGGGTGGGCACTTTGGGAGAGAGAAGGATTAGTATACTAGTGTTTTGTGGTATTGGTTTAGACATTCAATGTCAAAACTTTGTGAATCATTTTTAAGAGTCCTAAGCACTCTTAAACCTCTCTAGAACCCTATTTAAGACCCAATTGAGAAGAATTTAAAGAAAAGGCATAAAAAAATATTAAAATCACTTAACTACCACCTAGTTATATAGATGGTGTACAAACCTATTAGAAAATAGTGTTTTCTCAGGGAAAAGAATATAAAGAGAGGTATAAGGTAGTTTAAGAAGATGAAAATCATTGAAAGGGAAGGTTTGACACTTATTATATCACTTTAAGTAATCATATTCTTAAAACCATGACTATAAGTGCCCCTGTGAGTCATTTTTAATCAGCTAGTCTACAAAAATGAAAGACATGATGACCTATTAAAATGGGGTGGTAAGTTTAGAAATGTTTCTTACTCAAGTGGCCTATGTTATGGTGTAGAGGTTTATTTTAGGTGTAAAAATCAATTTTTCATAGGTTCTCAAGGTTTGATACCTACATGGCTTCCAAATAGTAGTAGTTAGGCTATTAGGCCTAATTGGCTTAGTAAACCTATTTGGTCAAGAAGGAGACAACAAAGTTGGCATAGAGGGAAGATGAATGAGTTAATGCAGATTAATAAATAAATAACTAATCATTAAGTAAAATCAATGCATAACTAACCCTTAAGTGGAAAATAATTCATAAATGATCCTTAAGTGGTAATTAATGTATATTCCATGGCCTTAATGGAGGAAAGAATCATTGTATTAACTTAGTTTTATACTAAAAAAAGGAGAGGTTGTTATACTCTTATAATGGCCTAATTACACCTCATCAATGTGTAATTTCTAGTGCATAACTTTATTCAAGATGATTTTTAATAAGTCAAACATATCTTCTACCACTTTAGTCATTCAATGCCCAGTAGTTCATTCAAAGATAATGCAAGAGCATAAAAAATGGAGTGATTTTTGGAGGACTATTTGTAACTATTTGTGATTGAAGTAATGTATGAGTTAATGATGGTAATTAATAAAATTTTTCCTCTTTATTTCATTCCATGATCCATCTTCTTCTCTCCTCTTTCTTCTATATATTAAAGCTAGAGTCATGAATTGGGTGATCTTAGGTTGGTATACAAAAACTCTACTGAAATTATAACTTGTACTTGAGTTAATGATAAAATATTGTTGTAAAATTTATTATTATTAGTGTGTATCTTGATTATTGACTTGTAGATAAGTATGATATTCATCTTCCTTTGTAGGTCCTCTCCTTCACCTAATTCTATGTTGTCATCCTCTATAGGTCATATGAAGTGTTAAGATATAGAAGTTGTGTTGAATAGTGAGTTAGTTTGTAGTGTTTCTCATAGACCACCATTCCTTTACCTTCAAGTTGCAGACCTTTTATCTAACCTCCATCTAAAATACTCATGTTTAAGATTTTATTAAGAAACTCTAGTTTATAATCTATTCCCTTTTGATTCATAAGTGTGATTAAGGACAAGGTTAAAATAGGATCGTTAAATAATTGGTGAATCACCATCACTAGTATAGATTTTCCCATAAAGTTATGTTTCTAACTCTTTTCACCCCTAAAGTAAAATAGGTTTAGGAAAAGGATTCAAAGTTGATACAATAATAGAGTTAGCCTTATAATCTTTAGGTTTGGTCTAGTTATAGGTATCCCACAACTTGTAGACTAATATAATGTTAGTCCAAGTTTTAAAGGATAACTAAATAATTTATTTCATAGGGTGAAACTTGGGTTGCTAACACCTACCACTATATTCTTAGGGCCTGCCACCTCAACATAGTGCCTTCTCACTCTTCTGTTACTTGAATAAGGATTCAAATGTAATATTTACTATTATCTTTATGGTGAAGAAATATTTTTCCAAGTGGAATCATCCCACTCACCCAATACTCTGATACACTACTCTAATTACATGAACTAATTCGAGGTTACAGAGTAGTGGGATTTCACCATATAGTACCATCCTTCTCACCCACTAGTATAACATCTCTTTAGGCTATACAAAAACATTGGGGAGAGTGGGGAAGTGAGATTGTGACATGTAGCATCATCTTTATAATCATATATCCTGAAGGGTTTTGAACTATATAGATGGTTTTGGGACGCCAAGTTACCGATATTATGACACATGGAAGCATCTCACTTACCCAATTGCCTAATTTTATACTACCTAACTAACATGGAGATTCCTAGGAAACTTTATGAAAATAGTCTATGTTAAAAGGCATTTTAAAAGGGCTAAGGACCACTAGGATATTGACATATGGCACCAAGAAAATTTTGAAAAATTAACTAAGTGCTGAAAGTCTCTTGAAAGAGTCTAGGATCTTTGGGAGTTATGAATAATTTATGCATGGAACCATTCAATTGGACCAAAGTCCTACTATGAGTGAAAACCTAGGAAGCCATAAATACATCATTGGGAGACTATTAAATTTAATCTCACCACCTTGTGAATCCATCACTAGGAAGAAACCTTGAAATGACTAAGTATTTTTGTTTTTTACTCTTATAGGCTCCAAGAGTGCACTACATTAACTAGGAACACTTAGGAAGAAGAGAATTCATAATTTATTTGAATTATGTATCTTCCCTATTTGGCCTCCTTCAACAATAAATATGTGATCAAGCCTTGAAAACCTACATGATTGCTAAACCTAGAACCAAAAATAGATGTTACTATTGGAGACATAGATTGCACCCTAGTTGAAAGTAGTAGTGTTTAGATCCTACTCTAAAATATATTCCAACATGGGAATGACCCTAGGTTGTGGGTGACATAATATTGGGTTAAAACTCTAGGGTTTTTAACAAGGCTAAATCCTTTGATGCATCACTTAGCTCATTTTCACTAAAACCTATTAATTTCAGGGAAAAGGGAGAGAAAGATAACTGAAAGGGAAATCTAAGCTAATGTTGGTGATGTACCTAAAATGATTTTTCATCCACTCTTACTTGAGAATTTTAAAACACTAATGAGATAGAATAAATGATTGGATCTACAACTCCAAATGTCTATTATGCATTAGTATTTCATGCATAGGTTTACCAAGTGATCAAAACCTAAGGGAAATGATGGAGATGCCTAATTCAAGGCACTAACCAGTCAATGTATCCACATTATAGCTTTAATAAAATGACATTAAACACTAGAAATGACCTATATAACAAGATAACTAGTATCTAGGTGAGATAAAGACTTGACAAGGGAGAGATTTCTACCACATATGCAAATCAAACTAATATTGACACACTATAATAGAATAATGAAATATAAAATTAGTATTATATTCATCTTAAGAGGTTACAAATATCAATTTTGGTAGAGTCTAGTAATACCCAAGAGAGGGATCAATTTTAAGGCTTAGAATCCTATATATATATATATATATAACAAAAAAAGAATGAGAGAGATAGGGAACATCCATGGGAGAGTGGAGAATAAGTCATTAATGATAAAGAAATACAGTGGCAGTTAATTGATTCTTTTTTATATGCATGCCTTCTTTTAATCATGACTAATCCTTTTCAATAAGTTAGCCTACATTTGGATCCAATAATCTTCAATCTTTCTTATTAGCTGAGAGATCCATTAGAAGATAATGGTTTGTTTTACATGATGAGTCATGACTAAGTTTATTAGAGAAAAGATCTTTAATATCTGAACAAAATCAATGCTCCAACTACTTCTCAAACTACCATCTCTCTTTTTTTTTAATTCCATCCCCACTTATTAATACTATAAGGATAAGTTCCTCATACCCTTGGGCTTGATAGGCCCATCACCATGTCTAATTTTAGCATATATTTTTTAGATATATGATCATATAAAAATATGAGACACATTTCTTCCCCATTTGAATATCTAAGCATAGATTTCTTATATAGATTGAAAACTAATCTCCTTTATTGGTTTTCCTATATCTATTATATCGATGTAGACCTATAGATCACATAGCTTCCTTCTTGATCTCCACATTAGGTATAAAATAGAACTATACTTCCTTTAGACCCTATGGAAGCTGAGAACATATTATATGCATAGTCATAGAATAACATTGTAACTTTGGAAAATAGGGTTGATAAGTTATTAATCTTTGCCCAGAGGTCCTAAGCTATGCTTTACTGATGATGAAGCTTTATTGATAATGGAATTTCATCATTAAAAACCTTGATTATATAACTATGTCCACTTAATGGTGTTTGACTGAGCTTCAATGGTGGTATATGCCCATTAAAACATTATTCCTAGTTTGACCTTGGTCACTTGTTTGACCTCCACTTGAAGTTCTTAGCTTTCACTTTTAATTTTAGCTATTGATCTTGATCTGGGCCATCTCATATTATGCCAAGTGTTATTTATTTATTTGCTCCATGAGATCATACTAACATTTTTACCTCTTACACACCATATATCTACTTTTGTATGATTAAATGCAAGCCCTAGATTTTTTAATAGTATAATGCACTTATGACACTTGGAAGATTCTTATTAGCCTTTGAGATCCATTGACTTGTTGACTCATTTCTCGTCATTGATCCAATCTATATGAGTGAATGCATGTTGTTAATCTACTTAGACCCACTAAATCTATCAATTTATGCATACCATTGGATCTCTATCAAGACACCTAAGATCTTGCCATTTGTCATCTTATCACTTACACTGACATTTTGACTTGATGCTCATCATTGATCTGCTTTGTACAATTAAATACATGTCATTGGATCTTGGGACCCACTAACATCTATCAAATCGATACTCACCACTAGATAGTGACCTTAGTTCTTATGATTTGGGCACTTTTCACTCTCATGTTAAACCTTAATATATTTGAATTTAAATGGCTACTTTACAGAGATTAAACTTGATGTCCACACACATGATTCATTCTTCAAGTCTAACTTTAAAGCTTTATATCTTGAGGTAAAAAGCTCATCAAGACATTAATTTATATATAGGATGATATTGGCACTAAAATCATCATGTCTACATGGTATTTTGGCCCTGGTCAACCTCCCAAGTGTATTTTTTAAATGCACAATCAAGTTGATCCATTCATTTATGTATGACATCTTGTGACAGTCTAGTCTTTCAAGGATTATATAGGTTATTTGATCATTCACTCAAATAAGAACTTTGGTCATTTTTTCAATCCAAGAAAAATATTGGTATATTGGCCAAAATTGGCCAACATTTTTAGTGACTCACAGGGAAACATACTTGCTATGCTTGACAACCTAGACCACTTATCTTGATTAGTCTATTAGGCATGGAGTCTCCTCTCTAGTTCAACATATTGATCTAAATCTAAAACCAACTACCCCTCTGGATGAATCCTCTTGAAATAAAGAAATACCAAAAGGAACAAAACAAAACAAAGTTCCTAAGGAACTTATTAAAGGTAAACATAGAATAGAAGGGAAACTAACCTAAATAAAGTGATGACCACTAACCTAATGTGTTAGGATAATACTTAAAGGAAAATAGACAAATAATTATATACAAGTGACCTAACTAACTAAGACAAAGCATGATACACCTAGATCAAAATTAAAATTCATAGTATCACCTCTGTGATGAGATGGATAATGACATATCACATGTTCCCTTGCAAGCCTCTTGGTTGAGGACACAAGTCTCTTCTTTGCCAATTCCTTTGGCATGCTCATATGTGGAATAATAGGAGCAAAATAACCTCCAATGTAAACATACTCAATTGGTGGCTCTCCATTTTTATTAATATCCAATTGAATTAGGTGCCTTAAAATACACCCTCTTATAATGGCAATCCTAACATCCCCTAGATTGGATTGAAGCTCCATCCCTTCATAATCTGGTTGACTAGGTTAAGCACCAAATAGATATATATTACCTTTTGGAAACATACCCATGTCTATAATCCCACCAAGGATTTGATAGCTCATTCTAAAGATCTAAAATTAGTCCATATCTACAATTAACTCTTAACATGATATTATTGAAAGACTGTCCACTTCATGTTCTTTGATTTTCTTGACAAGGCTAATCTCTTTGGTTGTAATCAGACCATAAGCCTCTTAGAGAAGAGAATATCTTGCTCCCAAAACTTTAAAAAAGTCTTGCAATGGGACTTTTGGCTGACTGATGAATTTTTTTTGCTCTTAAAATTCATCAATTTGATCAACTATTATATCCATTTCTTGATCCTCTACATAAGATGGCAGCTCATCCAAGGAGTTGATAGCCTCAACTTATTCATTGTCAACATAAGATGGTAGCTTTGATTCATCATCCTTAAAGGTATAATTTCTTCTTTAATATCTAAGAGGGGCAAAAATATTAATATCCTCCTCATAGAAATGTGTATCCTCCTCAACACATCCTTCTTGAAGCTCATTCGAATCAACAATTTCCTCTTCTATCTCCCACATAACATGATCCTCTTCTTGAGTGTGGATAGTAGAAATGAAAGATGGATTAAATTATGATATATCTTTAATTTTTTAGGTAATCCCTTTATATAAGAAGCTCATGAATCTTATAACTTTAAACTTATTGATCCCTTCCACCTCCTTTTCTTGATTAGATGGACTAGGCATAATAGGATCCTCATGATAGAGGCTAGGCATCACATAATTTGAGTGTATAGCCCATGAAGATTTTCAAGTTTAAGATGGATGGGTGTCATGAGGAATGGTAGGTAGAGTGGGAAAAGGGACAAATTTCTAAGGGATAAATTTCTCTTGTGGATGTGGGAAGCTTGGGACTTTGAATGGAATAGGTATAGGATTTGGCAATATGGATGTGACTTGAGTCATGGAAGAAATTGGTGTGAAACTTGGTTCCTTTATGGACTAATATTTAAGGAAGAAGGCCATGAAACTAAGAAAAACCTTTATCTCAACTTCCTCCTTGAATTCATCTATCTTTGCATCTTGAAGGACTAAAACATGTTTTCCCTTACCCATTAGTGTCCAAATTATGAGATCCTTTTTTAACTCTAACAATTCATCATCATCAGTTATGAGTTCAACATGGATTTAGTGCTTACCTCTTCAAAAAGTGGTATAGGATATTTTTGGGATGACTCCAAGAGATATGAGTTGTATGTGACACCTCCTTGGTCTAATTATTTATCTTCTATAGTCATGTCCTCCTTTTTCATACTACTTTGGATGGATTTATAAGATGGAAATGACTTATATTCTTATGGAAGGAGGGGCGGGGATTGAATGGATTTAGATTTCCTTGACTACATTATCTGGATCTATGATGGAAACTTGGGCTCATGGTTTTCATGTATAGTGTGCATTATGGCTTGAGGAATGAAAAGAGGTATGTGTAGTTAAGGTGATGTTACCTTTGAAACTACCAGTGTTTGATATAAATGTTTATCTATAGATTCAATTTTATTAGCAAGGGAGGCTTCAAAATTAGACATAGATTGATCATGATGGATATCTCTTTCAACACAAACTTGCCTTTCCTTTTGGACTCCCTTTTGAATAGATTACATGAGGGGAAGGTTGAGAGGAGTTTGAGGGAACTATAATGTATTTGAAACTCATGTGGTGAGGGATTTTTAGTGGTGATGGGAAGCTCAACATGAGGTTGACAAGGGGTGAATGAGGGAAGACAAGATTTGTGAAGGGGTGTTTGATATTCTTCATGGGTTGTCAGCTTCTCCTTAATATTGGAGATTAGTCCATCTATGTCAAGAATATCATAATTATTTCTAGGATAACCTATCATAATAAAATACATCCACTCTTCCTTTACCTACTACATCAAATCTCTAACCCCTCTAATGACATGTTTTAAGATCTCTTGTCCATACCCCTTCAACATGTTAATATTTATCATAGTCTTCTCCTAGTCTAATAGATATTTTTTAAGGCTATATATAAGATGGCTTAGGGTATGAGTAGCTTATTCAATAATGTCATGTTTATACCATGACTGATCAAGATGATCATCATAGGATTGGTATGAGTCACCGTACTACTAGTAAGGATCTATATAGGGTTTGTGATGCTCATCATAAGGTTGACAAAGATCGTAGTAGGGATGATATGGGTCATAAGAAAGGCAAGAGCCATGCCCTTGATAATAGGTACTATGAGAAACTTGATGAGGCTCATCATAATTTTGATATAACTCTTGGTAAGGCTAATAAGGCTCATAGGGATCATGAGGATCATATTAGAACTGATGATAAGGAGGTGAATGATAGGAACATTCACCATAGCTATTCATGTTAACCTCATACATCAAATGATATATAAAAATGATCAAAATATTTAATGAGACATACTTGGGCTGCTTACAACTATAATATTTGATTTAGAGTCACCATTTATGCTAAATTACTTGCTTCTAAAAGCTGATTAGAGGAAAGACACATCAACAATCTTCCCACTCTTTTAGATCTTGGTCCCACTAGGTATGCCAAAACTATTAGAGACATAGATTGCACCCTAGCTAAAAGTAGTAATATTTAGATCTTACTCTCAAATATAGTCCAACATTGGAATGACCCTAGGCTATGGGTGACCTAATCTTGTATTAGACCTCTAGTATTTTTAATGAGCCCAACTCAGCTAATGTATCACTTAAATAATTTTCACTAAAACCTACTGACTGTTGGGAAAAGGGAGAGAAAAATAACTAAAAGGGAAATATAAGATAATGTTGGTGATGCACCTAAAATTATTCTTCATACACTCTTACTTGAGCCTTTTAAAACACTAATGAAATAGAATAAATGATTGGATATATAACACCAAATGTCTGTTATGCATCAATATTTCATGTAGAGGTTCACCAAGTGATCAAAACCCAATGGAAGTGATGGAAAGGATTGATTAAAGGAAATAAATAGTTAATGTATCCACATGCCAAATTTAATAAAATGACATTAAACACTAAGCATGACCTGCATTACAAGACAACTAGTTGTTAGGTGAGATCAAGAATTGACAAGGGAGATATTTCTACCACATAAGCAAATCAAACTAGCATTAACACACTATACTAGAATGGTGAAATCTAAAATTAGTCTTATATTAATCTAAATAGGTTACAAATCTCAATATTGGTAGAGTCTATTCATGCCCAAGAGAGGGAATCATTTTAAGACTTAGAAGCTTGTATATATAGCAGAATGGGAATGAGACATATGGGGAGAATGCATGGGAGAGTGGAGAAGGATTCATTAATGATAAAAAAATGTGGTGGTAGTTCATTTATTATTTTATATACACATTCCTTCCTCCAATTAGTACTAATATTTCTCAACAATTTAACCTACATTTGGATCCAATAATCCTCAAGATTTCTTATTGGTTGAGAGATTCACTAGAAGATAGGGGTTTATTTTACATGATGAGTCATGACTAATGTTATCACTTGGATTTTCACCATTTTATGATATGTTTCATCTCTCCTAATCTAAGTGGCATAATTGAAACACCTATAGACTATGGATAGCCTAAGAATGAGGTGAATCTCTAGATGGGGCTAGCTCCCTTGATGTACCACTTATAGAACACTACTATACATATTGTGAGGGAAAAGGGAGAAATAAAATTGAAATAAAACTATCCTAAAGGAGGTGATACACCAAAATATTTGATGAATACCAACCAATTGCATCTTACACATGAGAACAAAGGACTAACCAAACATACACTTCTCCAATCTACATCTTCTCACATCAATGTTTCATTATGAGGTTATGGTGAATGTTTAGGATAGGAAGAATATAAAAGAGGTCTATAATGACACTATTTAATAGGATATCTCACTCAACCTTGAAACTTCTTATAATACTTCACATGACCTATAAGAAGAAGCTACAAATAGGTGTGAAAATGAGACAACATGTTAAGGAAACCATAGCTATCACTAAGTAAGATCCATCATTCTAGTAAACACACTATGAATAGTTATGTAAGAGGTAAAAATTAGTATTTTTATTGATAAAATGGTATTAAAATGAGTAAATATTCACCATACTCATGTGGAGCATCAATCACAAAGGCTAAAATGGTTAGTTTTTATAGAACTTGAGAGAGAAAGGAGAAGAGAGAAGTCAAAAGGTCACAAGGACACTTGTCAAGCTGAGAAAATGAGTTAATTATACATGAGAAGAGGATGTGAAATGAACCATGCAAGGTCAGCAGAGATAAGTGGCTTCTTAAGTCATGAAACTCATGAAAAGTGGCATAAAATTCCCTTTACTAGCTCAAAAAACTACCTTCATGATTTATCCCTATTTAAACATCCCAAAATTGACTAGGGATAGGTATAATGATAAGAATTATAGGGAAAGATTTTATACATTCATCTCTATGCATTGGTTATAGTCTTGGTCATATGGGAACTTTTGGAAGTGAGTCATCACCATATGTAGTCTAATAAATTCCTATTTCCCACACCTTACACACTTGGCCTCAAATTTGGCTTTATTTTTCCATGAAAATCCATAAAAGGAAGTGTATTACACTTTTTAAGACCCTCCATGGACCTATAGGAATCAAGTACACCTTAAAAATACTCCCACTTGAAGTTTTCACCCTTCTCACCATCATGTTTAATATGCCATTTTTGATTGGATAACATGAGAGAGATTTTTTGAACACTTAAGAGTTTTTTAAAGGCATTAAATTTCCATAAAGAGTTATAAAAATACTATATCTTCCTCTAAAACTTGATTTCATCTCTTGAATGTTCCTAAAACCTATACAATACACAAAAAATTCAAAAAAAGCAATTTTTTACCCTATCTATTTATATTTTTAAAAACTCATCCTAATGTTAGGGAACCTAATTGATTCCTTTACAACATCCAATCCTTTTTCTAGAAAAACTACGCAATTTTGGTGTATTATATCTTTCATTTCCTCAAACTGGTCACTAGCAAGGGTTTTGGTGAGTCTAGGCCTATTTTATCCTCATAAGGTTTGTTCATAAATATGGTAAGTTAAATTTGAAAAAAAAAAACAATATAAATGTATAAGACCCCCATCAACATTCCAAAGATTATTTAGCTCCCATTCATAGCATCCCAATAGATATGAGCAACCAAACCTCTCATATCGAGCTTGTTTCTCCACTTTGTATAGGTCTGAGTTGTATTTGAGCTAAAATATGACCTCCTTATGTATCCTATAAAGTATTGAGACTTTTACACATCTAAAATGACATTATACACATTCTATAATATTTTTTAAATCTTATCTCATGATATAATTGAAAATGGTTCTCCATTTGGTTTTAGGCCTAACCATACCCAATAGGCCTGCTTTCAACCCTTGTATTCTAGGCCATACAATTGTAATTATTTTAATTAAAATGAATTAACATATATATAATTATCCAAAAAACATTATTTAAAAAGTTATAATGACCACTTACATCTATAAATGAAAATGACCTTTTATCTGGGCACTAGGCCAAAACCCTACCTAACTAGACTTGACTGCAACCTTAAGGTTTAGAGCACCCTGTTTAGTTACATCATTATTTTATTGGTTATTAATTTTTTATTAGTTTTCATAAAAATTTAAAAACCTCCTTTAAATTTTAAAACATCTCTTGGCTCATTCCTCTATCTTCTTTCTTTAAACCTACCAATTTATGCCTGAGGGGAAGTACCCTCTGTCTGAGAGAAAATAGAGGGTACTTCCCCTATTTAATAAGAACATTTGGATGTTTTAGAGGATTATTAAAGTTTTAATATTCTCTCTACCAAATTTTATCTCTTTATATATTTTTTTTACCTTCTAAAATATTTGAAAACCAAGAAAGACCTGTGTAAAGAGAAAACTATGTGCAAGCCTTTCCCAAGCGAACTGTATGATGAATCATTAGAACCTTCTCCCTGATATATCTCCACTATGAGGCTATTATTAGGATATTATGATTATTATTAAGGTTTTAAATATTTCCCATCACTTCAACCTCCTATGCCTTTTCTTCACACTTTGACTGGTTAAGTATGAGTGTGACTTTTGACTATGTTCTATATGCATGACACTGTACTTATAGGTGGTTTAAGAAGTACTAGGTTTGAAAAAAAATTATGGACCTATTTTAATATTAAAATATCTTATATAAATGATTTTTAGCTATCCATTCATGTTTTTTAATGTACCAATCACTCAAAATCATCACCCTTTTATTCACTACCTGAGACAGTCATCTATAGTTGGTTGTAGGTTAACATTTGGCATAATGGGACACTTGTAGGTACATGTTGAATCTTATAAAATCACCATTAAACTATTATGTATGATATTTTAAATCATAAATTTCACCTTTACCATTAACCCAAGTGGATATCTCCAATGTTTAGGACTTTGACATGGGTGATGTGGATTTTGACCCTTGGTTGTAGGTAAATAACCTTGGAACTGGGCATGCCTATAGGTGAAAATGTGGTCAAAAATTAATATATGCCTATTTTTAAGATAATTTTCCTCATGGTATGTATTTTCTCTTGATAAGATCTTTAAATATGAGAATATGCATTTTTTTCTCCTTAAGACATCAATGATCGCTTAAAGGTTCAAAACCTATAGATGATAATGGAGAAATTTAGTATTTAAATGGGCAACTTTGAGGCCTCTAAAAACCAAAATCCATCAACCCTCTACCCTAATTTTTTTTTCAAGTCCTTATCCTATGTATATAATAAACTACAAGCACATTAGGATGTATCAAGATCTTTGGTAACCATGTATATGTTATTCACAAAATTCCCGTAGACCTCTATTTTCCTATTTTAGGGAAAATGTCCTTGAATGTAGTCATCTGATTTTTAGAAGTGACTCTCAAATTTTCCTAGTAGTTTATCTATCAAAATATGTCTACTAGGATACCTTAAATACACCAATACTTTAGGAATGGTTCCATCACTTCAAAAGGGGTCCTTAGCTCTCTATTTAAGTTGCTTGTAGGTGAAAATTCCATAGTGCAGGCAATAGATGAAAATTATAGGCAAAAAACATGATATATGAGATTTAAATGAGTCTTGATCTCATTAAATGATTCAAAATATACTCTTTTCATTACCAAACCTTCATGAGATACCTGTACATGTTCATTGATGGTAAGTGACTATGTAAAAGTATAGTGGACATAATTTGAATAATGTATGTTGATAAATGGTATAATGAACCTATTTAGACTCATTATAAATCCATAAAATTAGTGTTTTGACTTATGATAATCTTGATACAAGTCTCAAAACACCTATTCCAATATGAAAACCTCTTACAAACAAATGTTATAGAGTAAGTAATGATGTCTAGTGGCTAGTTAGGTAGTGCATGAACTTGAAACTAACCTACATCCTCTTAAAAAATTCAAATAGACTCTCTTAAGTTCTTAAAACCTTGAATAAGGTGACAAATCCTCACTACAACTCAGTGAACATGCAAAATAGGCTTTGTACATGTGACTACAAGTGAAAATGAGTGGGGAGTTGACTATGAGAAAGGCAAGATTGAATATTTGATCTAAACATGGTGTTATGAGACTAAACATGAAGGTAAAGTGATCATTATGGCCTTAATACCTATGTAAAACCATCTTATATTCACATGAGACCTCTCTAGAAGACCAACATTCTGCAACAAGGAAGAACCTGATTGAAGCTTCATAATGGTGATACCTTCCTACAACATGAGATATCTTGCTCATCAAAAAACCATTAAACATGAAAATAAACATGAAGATCATCTAATAAGAGGGATAAAAATCCTCTAGAGTCAACATCACCAACTAGTTTGTATAGACCAGTCCAAAATGGAGTAAAACCTATAGGGTGCATGAAACAGTAAGCAAGAAAACACAATCAGCTTATAAAAGATGGTTCATAAAGCATGGTTAACCAATAATTAAACTATTATATTGGAAATAAATCACTCTAATTTAATACCGCTTCCCAAAGGTGTTTAACTTGAAACCTCTTCAAATGTCTATACCAAACACAACCATGATGATCGCTTCTATGTGTTTAGAAAGGTAAAGAAAGAGCAGAATGGTTTTACCTCAAAAATGTCACCTTAAAAGCATTTAAAACATGGAATTGAGTCTGAGGAATATGAATAAACATTCCATGACCTCCTCCTATGTTTCACCTTCCCTCATGGGCCATACAAGTGCCAAATTCTTCACTTTTTACTTGATTTCCTAATTTTTAGTTAGATAACCTACAAGTTTCAAATGGGATTGACATTAATAACAAGGAATATAACCTCTTGGATGTTTGGATGGAAAATAGTACACTTTTACACCTTAAAAACCATGACACTTGTATTTATGACTCTTAAAATCCTTCTAAATGACTTAAAGTGACATATTGATTAAAATAACTAAAACCAAGGCTAATATAGCCTCAAATTACATCAAATGGACTATAACATACCCCATGAAAAAATATTAGACCCTTAAAACACCTAAAACTCAGGTGTTTACCTATAAGGGCCCCAATTTGACCTATAAGGTCAAATTTGGTCAACAACTAAGTTTGTTGGAGAAAAGATCTTTAAGATCTGAACATAATCAACACTCCAACTCCTCCAACCACCATCTCTCTTTGTTTTGATTTTCCACACCATCTCCACTTGATTAATTTTTCAAGGATAAGGTCCTCATACCCTTGGGCCTGACAAGGCCATACCATGTTTGATTTTAGTGGTTATTTGTTAGAGCTATGATTGTATCAAAAGATGAGACACTCTCTCATTAATCACATATCTTCCCCATTTTTATATCTAAGCATAGAAATCTTCTATAGATTAAAAACCAATCTCCTTTATTGGTTTTCCTATAGATATTATATCAATGCAGACCTATAAATAACATAGTTTCCTTCTTGATCTCCATGTTAGGTCTAAAATAGACTTATCTTGCCTCTGGACCCTATGGAAGCCAAGAACTCATTGTATGCATAGTCATAGAATAACACTGCAACTTTGGAAAATGGGATTGACATGTTCTAAATATTCAACTAGATATCTAGAGCTATGATTTAATGATGATGGATATTTATCAATAATGGAATTTCACCATTAACAACCTTGATTGTATAACTATGTCTTTTTAATTATGTTTGACCGAGCTACATTGGTGGCATATGCCCATTGAAACATTATTCTTGGTTTGATCTTGGTCACATGTTTTACCTCCACTTGAAGTCCCTATCTTCAAATTTTAATTTTAGCCATTGATCTTAATCTGGGCCCTCTCATATTGTGTTAAGTGTTAGTTATTTATTTGCTATGCAGGATCCTGTTAACTCTTTGACCTCTCGTGTACCATAGACCTACTTTTGTATGATTAAATGTGATCCCTAGATTTTTTTATAGTTTAATGCACTTGTGACACTTGGAAGTTTCTTATTACCCTTTGAGACCCATTAACTTGTTGACTCATTTGTCATCATTGATCTGATCTATATGAGTGAACATGTGTCATTGATCTTCCTAGACCCACTAACTCTATCAGTTATTATATACTATTGGATTTATATTAGGACACTTGAGATCTTACCACTTGTTAGCTTCTTGCTTACACTAACCTTGTGTCTTGATTCTCACCATTGATCTACTTTGTATGGTTAAATACACGCTATTATATCTTGGGACCCACTAACATATGTCATATCGATCCCCACCATTGGATCTTGACTTTAGCACCTAATATTTGGACACTTGTCACTCTCAAATTAAACCTTGGGATATTTGAATTCTAATGGATACTTCATTAAGCTTAAACTTGATGTTTGTGTACCTATTTCATTCTATAATTATAAATTTGAATATTTATATCTTGAGGTAACAAGCTCATCATGACATAAATTTTGTAGAGGATGATCTTAGTACTAAAAGCATCATTTTATGTGATATTTTGGCCCTATTCAACCTCCCAAGTACATTTGTTAAATTCATAATCAAGCTAACTTGTTCATTTTTATTTGATGTCTTATGATGGCTGGTCTTTTAAAGCTTGTATAGGTCATTTGATCATTCACTCAAATAGGAAATTTACTCATCTATGCAATACAAATGAGAGCTCGGTATGTGGGCAAAAATTGGCTAATAGTTACTCCTTTATGGTGACAAAAATGGTCAACATTCTTAGTAACCTCTACAAGTTGCTTGCTTACTAAGTAGGAATATAACAACCCTTGAAGTAATCTATTAGGCATGAAGTCATAGAATATTTTAAAACTCTTGATTCTAACAACAAAACCCTTCTACAACCTACTCAATCTAATACTAAATAATAAAACTGAGATTCACCTTGAGATGGGTAACAAAAATAAGAATAGAAATAAATAAATGTGAGAAAAGAGATTAGAACACTACGTTAAAGGTTTTTTACAACTTAACATTTTGAGCCAAAAATTATCCCATCATCAGGAGTAATGAAAAACTTGAGATAAAGAGATCCATATTTTGCACCATAAATAATAAAAATCCAAGATAATAGCAAATGGGTTAGTCAAGGTAGAAAAAGGGGGGAAATATTAATTAATTTTGATCTTTTAAGTGTTGAACAATAGGTATCTAATTGTTTTTGAGTCTCCATCCTTCATCCCTATTAATATTATTATGATCTTTATTTATTTCAATAGCTTCATAAATCCTTCTTTTTAAGTAAAAATTTTCTTTTGAAATGACATTAATTTTGTCCATGTAAACATGATGTCTAGTGGTCTGAGAGTGCTCCACTATGGTAGATTTGTGTATCTAATTGTGAGTAAGGTACGCATAATGTTATTTTAATATAATGTGAATATAATCATCTATTTTACCCACATAAACCTTACCATAACTACATGGGATGGAGTAGATTATTTTAAATATGCTTGATAAAGCTAAGGATAATCACAATATTATTTAGTTCAAATGTATCTAATCCATTCCATGTAGCTATGGTAAGGTATATGTGGGTGAAATAGGTTGTTATATTCATGTTATATTAAAGGAACATTGTGAGTACCTCACTCATAATTGGACACACAAATATATGATAGAAAAACACTCTCAGACCACTAACCATCCTGTTTGAATGGAAAAAATTAATGTCATTTCAAAATAATATGTTTACTTAAAAATAATGATTTATGAGGCTACTAAAATTGAGAAAAATCCTAATATTATTAATAGGGATGAAGGATAGAGACTCAACACCAATTGGAGACCTATATACAGTGCTTAAAAGATAAAAATTAATTGCTATTTTCCCCCTTTTTCTATCTTGGATAACCCATTTATTGTTTTCTTGGATTTTTATTATTTATGATGATAACTATGTATGCCTTTATCTCAAGTTTTCATTATTCCTGATGATGGGCCAAGCTTTGGCTCAAAACATTGAGTTGTTAAAAATCATCAATGTAATTTTTTATCTCTTTTCTCATTGGTCATTGTATATATCATGAATTAGCAAACAAATGTGCCAAAGCACTTAGAGGAAAGAATAACAACAAAACCAAAGTGTAACAACACCCTAAGGGAAGAAAAGTGACTAAAATAATATGTACAAGGTTCAGAGAACTTTAAAAATAATGCTTTAAATGGATCCCATTAACTAGGATTGGTAGTTCCTCCCCATCTAGCTTTAAGGGTTGAAAGGAATTATATTATTTATAGTTGGTTATGATGTAAGGTATAATCCATAAGGCATTAAAATTGGTTTGCCTCCCAGTTTTGGATCTATCTTCATCCAACTTTAACACCAATTCTCCTTCAAGGAAGTTTCTATGGGCTATTTTTTTTATCAAAAGACCTCTTCACTTGAGCTTGATGAGCTTCATTGTACACATAAAATGGTCTATTATTTATTGAAATTCCATTAGCTCCATAAATTTAATCTTTATGGCACTCTCCTCCATCATTTATAGTTGATGTGTAAGTTATAGAGCTGACATTTTAAGAGATATAGGCAAATTTGCATCTCTACCATAAACGAGCATGTAAGGAGAATTACCAACAACCTTATTAGGGGTGATTATAGTAGCCCATAATGTTATCTTCAACTTGATATTATGGGTCCTCTAATTTCCATTCATATTCCTCTTAATTATCTTGATCAAATTCTTATTAGTGGACTCTTCCAAGACATTGCCTTAGGGATAGTAGTTGGATGAGGTGATCAAATAAATGATATGTATAACTACCTAGATAGTTATCATGGTGCCAACAAAGACATTGTATTATCAAAGATGATTATAGAAGGCACTCCAAACCTAGTGGCTATACTCTCATATAAGTATCATACATTGTCTTCATTTTATTCCTTTAAAACCATTGATTATGTCCACCTTGTAAAATAATTAGTGGCTATCAAGACCCATTTATGACCTGCACTAGAAGGTGGGTTAATCATCCCTATGAAATCCAAACCCAATTACATGAAGGTATTATCTACTAATATGGGATGGAGAGGGAGGTTTATCAACCTTTATTTACTGATGAATAATGAACATTTTTTACAATTATTAACCCATACATACACATTTCTAAAAATATTGGGCCGATAATATCCTGCCCTCATTACATTTATGGTTGTAGTCTTTGGAGTATGTAGACACTACAAAATTGCACACTATGGTTCTATATGTTGAAATGTCCCTAGATGCCCAACCTACCATCTACACCCATTTCAATCATAAACTTGAGTCAAAACACTCTTTGACCAACTCACCTTCTAATCCATCATGACCAAACTTAACCTCTTGACCAAACTTGACCATTTCACCTTTTCAACCAAACTTAATATTTAATTGCCAATGGTTATAACTCTAACCACTGATAGTCAACACTCTAACTACTAATGGTCAACACTCTAACCACTGAAGGTTAGCACTCTAATTGCTGATGGTCACTCTAACCACTGATGGTCACTTTGACTATTGATGGTCAAATCCTCACCTACTTTAAAGCATCAACAACTATGTACGAGATGGGTAACTTCCTCCTAAATATCAACATACTTTAAAACCATTACCAAGCATTGTAATTATCAACTTTATCCTCTTATCTAATTAGTAACTTCATCCTATAAAATAAAGAGAGTAGAACCAAGAAAGGGGTTTCTCTATCTTGATCTTCTAGGATCTTTTTAGATTTTAGATTTTTCTTTGTAAGTCTCCAGCAAGTCTATAAGTGAAACAAGGACTCAAACCTCTACCAAAATCACTCCAAGATTCACCAATCAACTAGATATTACTCTATAAAAATTATTCTGGACCTCAACAATCAAGCTAAGTATCTGTCTCTTATTGGGATCAACAATTAGTTTCTTTATTTTATTTATTTACCTTGCTCTTATTTCTAACCTACTAACTTTGACCTCTAGACCAATTAACTAACCCCTAACAACCTATTTTACCTATCGGCCATTTGTCCTCTGATCTCTAAATGTAAAGATCTAAAATTTTACCTTAACTAGACCTATTAATAGTAACCTCTGATGGTTATCTTGAACACTGATGGTCGACTGTCAAATTACTATCAGTCACCTTGATCATCAATGATCAACTATCAAACAATTGTTAGTCATCCAAGTACTGATGGTTACTCTAACCTCCAATGGGCAGCCTGACTATCAATGGTCACTATGTGAATCCTTTTAACCAAAAACTAGCAAGTACTAAATACCCACCAACCTTAACAAAAACCCTATTTTTTGAACCCTCTGTCACCTTAAAGACCAAAATCAGCAACCTGACCCTACATAAACCATTATTTGAACATTTACCATAATGTTATTTTTTTAGAACACTAGCATTTCTTTGAAAAGTATTTATTTCCTTCAATTTAGTACTTTCATTTATGTTATGCTATCTTTTTTATCAACCTTTTTTTTTAACATTAACTTGTATCAAAAGGTAGATTAACAAATTCATAGATAGCTCATGCTTCTTGGATCTAGATTTATAGAAAATATACCCAACCTACCTAGCTAACCAACCCTTTTCTAGTTCTATCTTATTACAGGTCATCTTCCCATGATAAAAAAGAGTATCTACAACTATCTAGATTATGGAGTACACACCCATCCAAGTTATACCAACCTTTACCTCTCATTTATTTTTACCTTCTTCTATAAATAGATAAAATCAAATTATGATTAAAACATTATAGCATGCCTGGTGGGACCTAGAATCCTTTTTTATTCCTTTATTATATGCTCATCTAATGAAATTTGAAATTTCTTTTTGGGCTTAAAATAAACCTCTTCCATACATTGATTGCTTTCTTGTCTTAGTTCATTTAGTAACTTAAAATCATAGTAATCAATCCTAGCTTCACCTCTTTATCACACACATACCAAACCACTTATCAATCAAACATATTAACACCTGACATAAGGCCCAACTAGGATTTCATCACCTAGTGGTAAACTTTCACCCTTTGGCTATCCTACTTGGACTTTACTACCAAGAAGAGAAACCAAAACTCAGCTCTCTCATTGAGTCTAAACTCTGAAAATTAGTATATCTTAGCTAAGCACCTGACACCCTTATCATTATGGTGTGTGAAGTGAGGAGGTAGGCCCCAATATCAAACCATGCAATGACTTTCAATATAAATTTTTGAGATCCATAACTAACCTAAAACCAATCATAGACTTATTTTATAGTACCCATTCTACAAGCCAAGTCTTCCAATATTCTTTCTAACTTAAGGCATAATCCAAAAGAGAGACTAAAAACAACCCTATGAGGTAACATACTTTAGTGGGTGTTTTACCTTTCTAACTTTTTATTGTCTACTTTTTTTTTTGAGTTGTGAGAAATCCAACTCCCCCTTTCAAAAAAATTCTTCCACCATCTAGCCTCCATTGCCTTGTCTAATAGGGAACTAGCCTATATTCTCTCTTGGAGATCCTAACTTTTATAGGATCTGGGAACACAACCATGTTGCCTTAGAGTGATACCTTGTATCATGATCCACGTATGCTCGTAACCTTACCTATAATCAATCAAATCTTAGATAAAACCAATAGAAAACCTATCAATAACCATTTTATCATCATCATACCCAACCAATAACCTATCAACATCTATGATATCAATCACCCCAACCTCATCAAAATTTTAGATACATACCACAACCAACATATCAAGCATCCCAAACATCATATCAATTACCTCAACCTATCTTATCAACCTTACCAAACCTATCAACTCAACCCAACCAACCTTATCAACCTACCAAACATACCAACTCAATCCAACTAACCTTATCAATCTTACTTAACCCCATAAATAACCAACCTAACTTCACTCAAAATCAATCAAAACCTACCTATCACCTATCAAATCTCAACTAAAACCAACCAACAAACTATCAATTACCACCTAAGTTGGTTACAATGTTAATGGACTAGATAAGCAAAGTAGAGTCATATATTTTTGGTGCCCATGAATAATAAACCCTCACCTACAACCAATCAAATATCAACTACAACTAACCAATAACCCATCAGCTACCATTTAACCATCATCATACCCAACCAAAAACCCATCAACACCAACTTAAAAATTATCATAACCAACCTCAACTTTAACCTATCCAACCTCATCAATCGTTGGGTCACCTACCCCAACCATCATACCAACTACCTCAACCCACTTTTAAGTAGCCCTATTTTTCTCAACACTAAGATTTGGTCTATCATTTTTTCCATCCAACCAAAAAATATCAAACCAATTTATCAGCCTTACCTAGCCTCTCAAACCAACCCACCTTATCAACCTTACTAAATAAATCAAACCCACCCAACATATCAACTCAACTAAACCTATCAAACCAACTAACCTTATCAAACCAATTGATTATCTCAAAAAATCAAGAGCAATCCATCATTGAACCTCTTTTTTAACCCATTATTTTGCACACCAATAACCAAATCCATTAACATAATTAGGCCCATCTATTATATTTGGTTCTTAATAAACCTATAACTAAGGAAACCATAATCTAACCTTTAACCAAACCACTTATTAATCAAGTAGAAGTTTCTCAACTTTCCTTCAAAATCTCAATCAAAGAAACCAAACTACCCTTTCCACTCACCCATGTATAACCAACCAACCTACCTCTTCCACTTACCCATGTAGAACCAACCAACCAACCAACCTCTTTCACCTACCCATGTGGAACCAACCAACTTACCTTTTCCACTTACCCATGTAAAACCAACCAACCTACCTTTTTCACTTACCTATGTGGAACCAACCAACCTACCTCTTCCACCTACCCATGTGGAACTAACCAACCCACTTTTTCCACTCACCTATGTGAAACCAACATACCAACCTTTTCCACTTACCCATGTGGAACTAACCAACCTATCTCTTCCACTTACCAATTTTGTGAAACCTACCATCAACTCAAACTTAACAACCTTTAACCCTACCTTAACAACCATTAAACCTATGTCACCTACCATCAAACAAACCAATCCTTACATTAACCCAACCAAACTTACCATCAACCTAACCTTACCTATAACCATCCACCCAACCTTACCTCACCAACCAAACCGAACAATCAAACTAAACCAACCAACAAATAAAATCAACCATTTACCTTACCTTTGTCAACTACTCAAACCAACCTCTGCACCAAATCAATCAACCACAATCAATATACCTTTTATCCCAACCATAACCAACTTATTGAACAACTTAAACCTAGATCAACCCATAAAACCAACTAAACCTACCCTAACCTACCTAAATCATATCTAATAACATTTTCTAGCCTTGGTGCAATAGAGGAAATCCAACTTAAACCACCACCTACAAACTTGACCTACTAACCACTAGCCTACTAAATTATAACAAATAACAACTAACACCACTTTTTGAAGGAGGATGAAGTCATCTTCACCCTTCCTAAACCCTCTTATTAACCAACACCTTCACTATGGGATATTTTTCCCACCTAGAGCATCCATGGAAAGAGAAAATTGGGATAATTTTCCCTCCATAAGGCTTTGACCATTTATCAACCCAAACCATACCTTAACAATTAACCAAACTAACCCTTGGTATTTTTTTCTCAACCTATCAACCACCAACATTGAATTGTTGGAGATTACCTTTCTCCTTCACCTAACCAAACTTATTGGAGAATCACCTTCTCCCATACATAGTGGAGTCACCTTCTTTACCAACCTACCTAACCTTTGGAGTTTACCCTTATCCACTTTACCAATCATTTATCCTTTCTTAGGATCAAATTCTACTTTGAATACCTAAGAACTCACTAACTAACCACCTTACCTTAACCATGAAACCATTGGAGATTACCCTTCTCCATCAATTAACCAACTAACTAAATTAATTTCACCTTAGTCATTTTGGACCACCTTTATCATGGTTTTTATGATCACCAACCATTTGGGAGTCACCTTCTCCCCTAACCATTAGAGATTACCCTTTTTTACTAACCCATTTGGGAGTCACCTTCTCCCCCAACTTTTGGAGAATACCTTCTCCATCAACCCAACTTAAACCAAGTGGTTTACAAAATTTGGGGAACCTATTTGGACACCACCTAACCTATTTGGGACTCACCTTATTCCCTAACCTATTTGGAGATTACCCTTCTCCACCACTCAATAAAAAATTAGAGATTACCCTTCTCCACCAAAATATCACCTAACCTAACCTGAACCTTTTTGTCAATCCAAATTTTTTCCACATCTAATTAAGTGTCAAAAATTAATTGGGGGATATCTACTCTCATGATTGACATCAACCATTTATGTAAGTAGGGATCTGGGGCATATCAGAACCTCAACCTCCTCTAATGCTTTTGCATTTATGTACCTATTCTTTGGTTAAACCAAGTTCTTTTTCATCTTATATCTAACTTAATCTCATCCCTTATTTTAAATCACCTTCATCTCCTTATATTTAAGGACAACCAATTGAAACATGATCATGTGATTATCCATCACAAACTTAGCCTCATCCTAAGCATGGATACCATGGCTCTACCCATGGCATGATCCTCATTTTACTTTACAACATTTTAAGGATATATTCCCATGGTTGTTGTCACTTAAGCCACCTCTTCTACCCATCATTAACCTCCTTGTGTGATGACTTTACCTCCATAAAGGAAAACCTTAGGCCTATATAGATAATTAATGTCTAATCCAACATATAAACAATTTGGGATACCAAACTGTCACTTGGGTTAACATCTCTAGTATTATAGACTACTCCTTTGAAGTAAAACTACCCTAAAATAGTAAAAATTTCTTAGAGAGGTAGACTAATCCCTTACAGGACAGCTATCAAACATGAACAAATCCAAACTTAGACTAGTCCCTTAAAGGATGGCTAAGTCAACTTTGTCAGAAGTAATCATTTAAAGCTTCCCACATCGATCAACTTCTCAAACCTATTAAATAGAGAAATAATAGACCCTATATTAAAAAATAAGAAATCCCAAGAAAGCTACAATCAACTTTCATAATAGCGTCAATAGATTTCCTACATCGATCAGTTTACACCTAACATATGACATGGGCTTGTTTATCATGGTTTCTAGGTCACCTAAAAAAGGGTAAATCCATACCCACATAAGGTTACCCTACCTATCACCCAATACCTATCATCCATCTCCCCTTTTTTCCTTCATAAATCAAGAAATTTTTGAGTTTACTTAACACCATGTGATCAAGCTACCTTTTTTTAACCATTGAACTAACAACATAACAAAAGCATGCTAAGGGTTTATGTTCATAATCCCCTCATATTTCCATCATAGTATTTGAAAATCAAAGCATTTAGCCTCATTATTATACTTCTATGACCACTTAGGAATATGTGGCTTCCCCTTTTTGAGGCATTGAAACCAACCCATCAAACTAACCAATCAGTGAACCTATCTAAGAGTCACCTTCCCCACCCTTTTAGATATTACCCTTCTCCACCAACCATTTAACCTAACCATGACCCATTATAGATCACCTTCTCCTTAAATCCAAACCTTTAGAGATTACCTTTCTCCATAAAACTTTAACCTTTGGAGATTACCTTTCTCCACAAAACTTTAACCTTCAGGGATTACTTTTCTTCGTAAACCTTCAACCAAACCAAACCAAGTAGTACACCCAATTGTGGCAACCCATTTTCACACCACTAACCAACATTCAAAGAATACCTATCATCCAAAAACAAACCATGAACCATTTGAGAACACCCTCTCCAACCAATTAACCAACCATCTGACCACATCCACTTTGTTATTGTTCATTTTTAACCCGAACTATTTGCATATTTTATGATGACCTTGCTTTGGCCCTTTTAACCACATCGATTACCTTACCATGTTGTTCACTTTAATTTGGACCACCTTGTGCATAACCAATAATTTTATGTCTTCATAGGATCATTTCCTACCTTAGATACTTGTAAGACATTAACCTTTTCTAGGAGACTTGATAGGAATAACTCGATCAACTATGACCAATGTTTTCACCTAGTTACCCTATCACTAGTCCTTTTAGAAATGACCTTATTTTTACCAATATTGACAACTTAGTTTATGCATGATCTTGACTATCAAACTTAGTCACATGTAATGCACGTGTTTGCATCTCAAATGCCCAACCTCACCAACCACCCTTACCACCTACCTTTTCACCCACATAACCACTCATCAAACCTAAACCTAATTTCACTTTTACCTCATCAATTTCTATTTTTAGGGGGATCACCTCCTCCCATATTTAGGGTAACCAAATATTTTACTCATAATATATTTTTGTTTTATAGCTTGTTGATATAAACTTCATAATAAAAAGGGGTAAAATATAGACACTAGAAAACTACACACTATGGTTCTAGATGTTGAAATACCCTTAGATGCCCAACCTACCATTCACACCCCTTTTGACTATAAACCTAAGTTAAAACACTCTTTGACAAAATCACCTTCTAATCCATCATGACCAAACTTAACCTCTTGACCAAAGTTGACCATTTTACCTTTTCAACCAAAATTAACTTTCAACCATCGATGGTCAACACTCTAACCACTAAAATTCAACACTCTAACTACCAATGGTCAACACTCTAATCATTAATAGTCAGCACTCTAACCACTGACAATCACGCTAACTACCGATGGTCACTTTGACCACTGATGATCAGATCCTCACCTACTTTAAATAATCAAAACTATGTATAAGATGGATAACATCCTCCTAAATAGAAACTTTACTTTAAAACCATTACCAAGAATCATAATTAGCAACTTTAACCTCCTATCTAATTAGTAACTTCATCCTATAGAAGAAAGAGATCAGAACCAAGAAAGGGGCTTCTCCATCTTGATCTTCTAGGATCTTTTTAGATCTTAAAGTTTTATTTACAAGTTTTTAGCAAGTATATAAGTGAAATAGGGTCCCAAACCTCTACCAAAATCATTCCAAGCTTCACCAATCAACCAGCTATTACTCTATCAAAATTGTTCTAGACCTTAACAATAAAGCTAAGTATCTATATCTTATTAGGATCAATAAGTAGTTTATTTATTTTATTCATTTACCTTGCTCCTATTTCTAACCTACTACCTCTGACCTCTAGACCAATTAACTAACCCCAAAAAACCTATTGTACCTATATGACATTTACCCTTTAACCTCTAAACTTATAGATCCAAACTTTTACCTTAACTAGACCTATTAACAATAACTATTAATGCTCATCCTGACCACTGGCGGTCGACTGTCAAACTACTACTAGTCACCCTGAATAATAATGATTAGCTATCAAATTTTTGTTATTCACCCAACCAATAATGGTTACTCTAACTATCGATGGTTAGCCTGACCATCAATGGTCACTATGTGAAACCTTTTAACCAAAAACCAATAAACACCAAATACTCACCAAAATTAACCAAAACCTTATTTTTTAAACCTTTTATTACCTTACAGATTAAAAAAAACAACCTGACCTTACCTAAACCTTTATTTGACCATTTAACATTTACCTTAATGTTATTTTGTTAGAACACTAGCATTTCTTTGAAAAGTATTTATTTCTTTTGATTTAGTAATTTCATTTATGTTATGCTATCTTTTTTATCAACCTTTCTATTCAACATTAACTTGTATCAAAAGGTGGATTGATAGCCTCTTAGATAGCTCAGGCTTCTTGGATCTAGCTTGCTAGACAATCCACCCAGCCTACCTAACTAACCAACCCTTTTCTAGTTCTATCTTATTACAGGTCATCTTCCCAAGCTAAATAAGAGTATTTATAACGATCTAGATTATGGAGTGTACACCCATACAAGTTTTACCAACCTCTACCCCTCTTTCAATTTTACATTCTTCTATAAATAGATAAAAATAAAATTTGAGTAAAATAGATTAAAGTGCCTATCAAATGATCCATCATGAAATTCATCTTGAAACCTATAACTTTGGTTCATTTTAATAGTATACCATTGAAATATTTCCTAAACAAGATAACATTTATAAGAACATCAAGGGTTGACCATAATATAAAATACCTTCTTTTGGCCTTATTTAATCCTTGAAGGCATTCACTAGTTTGGAGTAAGTTGTCCATATCTTGGGTCCAACTAATAGGCAATAAAGGTGTAGATGAGTTTTGATCATCTTGGAGTACTAGGATAACATTATTATCATTTTTAAAACATGATTCTAACTATTCACACAAGCCTCTACCTCCTACCAACTTTGTGACCTTG
Source organism: Torreya grandis (assembly GCA_037957365.1). Taxonomy (NCBI): domain Eukaryota; kingdom Viridiplantae; phylum Streptophyta; class Pinopsida; order Cupressales; family Taxaceae; genus Torreya; species Torreya grandis. Next base: position 1,119,375 of record JARHVA010001116.1, on the reverse strand, counting down.
ATGTCCACATCATACTCCATCACCTTTGTAATCCACCCTGCCCTTTTCTCATTCAAATATTTGATTAAGAGTAACTCTTTGACACTTGGGTGGGAGATAAATAAATGCACCTATTGTTAAAAAAAAAATGTTTAAACTTATTTAGACTCTTTATAACAATTAATACTTGCTTTTATACAAAGGAATACTTTACCTCATAGCCTTTTAAGTCCTAGTTAAATAAACTTATTAGTTGTTTTATCCTCATCATTTTTTTATAATAACATGTTTGAGATAGTGTCCATACTTCTGAATGAATAGAGAGTAAAATCATTGGAAAAAAATATATTTATAAGGGTAGGAACCTATGCTATGGCTTGCTTAATTATTTAAAATATATCTTTCCCTTCCTTGAACTAGTGGAAGACCTGATTCTTATTTTAAAAAAATTAAAGGCTTTGTAAGATTGGAAAAATAAGGAACAAACCTCCTAACAAAATTGATCTTTCCTAAGAAGCTTTCTATCCCCTTCTTGTGACTAGGCAAGGATAATGATCAAAGGACACTTACCCTTTTATGATCTATTACAAGCCCCCTAGAGATAACATGGCATAAATTATTGCCTTCATGGACTAAAAAAAGACACTCCTTGGGGTTGAGTGAGACCCTAAACTAACTACACCTCTCAAAGAATTTATTGAGATGACATATATGATCATCAACATGCTTAGAAAATACTGTAATATCATCAAGATAGACAAATACAATATCATTGATTGTTCCCTAAAATTTGATGTCCATGGATTTTTAAAAAGTTGACCCTACATTGGATAAACCAAATGCCATTTTACTATAGGCATAAGTTTTTTCATTTGGTGGTGAAGGATATCTTAAATTGATCCTCCTCCTTCACTAGAATTTGATTGTATCTAGAATAGACATTTAAGAGGGAAAAGTGTTTTGTGATTGCCACCATTTATAAGATCTAATCCATAGATGGAAATGAATAGTGATCCTTTAATGAGGTTTAGTTTAGGTCCCTAAAATTGACACAAAACTTTATCTCTCCATTCCTATTTTTAATAGGGTCTAAGTTCATAACCCAAGATGAAAGCTTAATTAGAAATATGATCTAGCCTCAATCAACTTGGTTAATTCTTTCCTCATGCAAGGCTCTATCTTGGGGTTTATGGGCCTCTATTTATACTTGACTAGATTGGAATCATAATTTAACTCTATAGTGTGTTGTTCCAAACTAAGGTTAAACCCTTTGATATCACCATGAAAAGATGTCTTTAAACTCTTGGCAGAGTTTAAAAAATACATGTTTTTCCTCTTCATTACATACATTACCAAGATGGAGAAGTGTATCCTTGAGTATTACAACTCTTTCATAGTTATCTTCCTTGATATTCATGTTCAATTTCTCTCCCCTAACCTAATAATTAACACTAAATATTTTTTCAAGTGTGATCATCCCCTTTGGAAGTCATTTAACTTCAACTAGATGACTTGGTCATCATATTGCTCATGCAACTCATCCTAATTTCTTGTATAAAATTTAACTTATTTTTGAAAAAAATGATAATCTGATGATCACCATTAAACACCTACCAATTGGCATTACTATCAGGTTAAACATGACTCAAAACCACTTTGATATGTTACTATACTTTGTCACTTTTTATGTCATCTAGAATGCCAAATTGAACACCAATAACAACTAGTCTATTAGATTGCTTATTTAATTCTCTTAGGATTGATTATGCATTAAAAAAATTAAGGTTGATCTATAAGGTCCCAAATTCTATGTTTATATAACTTCAGTAACTAATTTTTTTTGTCACATTTTCCCTCTTACCTTATTAATAACCAACTCATTATCTCTAAAGACTTGTAGATGTTTAATTCCTTTCTTCCTAGACCATTAAAGACCATGGATGAGAGCTTCATACTCAGTTGAGTTGTTGGTGTAGCTAAACTAAAATATCATTGAAGAATCATATTTATCCTTCAAGGGAGATACCAACTTGACACCTCCTCCTGCTCCATGTCTACTTCTAGAATCCATCAAAGTGCATCTACCATACTCCATCGTCATGCTCATTAGTATTCACAAGATTTAGAATGAAATAATTTTATTCATGTAATAAATAGGTACCTAACCCAACATCTTCAATGATTTTATAAGGATAAAACTTGTGATGATCAACCCCCCATTCATTGAGTAATAAATCAAGTGTGCTTTCAAGGTGTGTACTTCCTTCATGTTCAATAAGATAGTTTTCTTGGTAAGATCTTTTATAATTGGCATTTATGGCATTTGGCACATAAGGTTCAATATGGTTCCTAGTAATTAGCCCAGACCTAATGGTGACTTAGTGCCATACATGGTTCTAAAGATCATATGAGACCAATTAGATGACAAGTATTTTGTAATCTTGGTAGTAATGTCCCTAAAAAGGCACAAATTCAATTATGAAGTGAGATTAATTATGAAAACATCTTTGGGAATGGAAAAGTTGGTGAAAGCATGTAAAGTGAGGTCCAAACCCTTTATGATGCCATGAGTCTTAATGGTTATTCCATCAGCTGGACTACTCCTTTAGAGAGTGGTTCATATTCCAAACCCAATTTGTTTATTGTCTATTTTGACATCAGCAAGCTACTAGCCCCTGAATCTATCATGCAATTATGGGATAAATGAATTCCAATGATTAAATAAATATATAATTGTGGAGGATTTACACCCTTATTTTACTAACTTTCCTTTGGTTGAGGGGTATTTATGAGTACTAATTTTGGTCATTCTTGTGATGATCCTTCTAAAAGACTAAAGTTAGATAAAGTTACTTGAAATAGGTCATTTTGTCTTGGGATGTAAAAGTATCCCCATATGGGTATATTCACATTTTTTTCTTCATATGCTCAATACTATTGAATGGACAAATACCCACCTTTTGTTTTACTTTGGCAATAGAAGTACCTTCTTATAATTATGCTCATTGAGAATGGATTTTGAGGTATTATCAACTTCATAAAGTTTGATTATTATATATTTATGATACCTTTGGAACTAAATTAGGATTAAAAACCTTTTTAAACACTATAAAATATGAGTGGGTAACTTACCAGCTATTGGTTCAATTTCTATAGCCACTTTTTTGGACCTAATATTGGATGCCACACTTGAAGAAGAAACCTAGTTCTAACTTTATAATTAATTCACTTCATAATATTCATCCCTTGCTAATTTATAAGTGTATCATAAATATGTACTCTCTCTTTAATATCCTATTATTTTGTTGACACCTCAATGTATCTCTCTTTTTGAGGTGTTATACTTTGCACCATAAATACTTAGTTGAGGATACCATTAGGATAAGTGGTTTGGTTATGGGGAAGATTACAGGGAAAACACCATTCATAGTCCTATAATAAGTAGTTTTGGATAGGGACTAAAGCTTTATATGTGTTAGAAGTATTGGGGTTGAAATATTGGTAAGGATTTGTAGGAGTAATTTGGACTTAGCCTTAAATATTTCCCTAATATGGTAACCTATTTAGCTAATAAGGTCCTTGATATGGAGGCCTATTATTTTGATAGGGTTGATGAGGAATTTGATAGGGTCTATAATTATAAGCCTTCTAGCTTTTGATAGAAACCAAATTGTTCCCAAAAGTTTGAATAAGTCTCTTAACCTATTATAGATCATTTGATGGGCTAGGGGTAACTTTATCTTAGCTTGCTGGTTGGCTAGTTAGCACTATAAAATGCACTAATATGGGTGTTTAAGACATAAAAGTGGGTTATATTTATGTAAAAAGGGCATTGGAGGTCTAGATTCATTTTTAGCATGTATAAGACTATTCTTAGCCCTAATGGTTACTTCATAAGCAATTGGTAATGTTATACCACCCATTGATTGGAGGATCATAAAGTTATCAGTAGTCAAGGCTCTAAGATAATAGAGAAAAACATAATCAAGGTAGGCCTTACTAATAGTGGAATCCTATCCCATTTTATCTAACATATGAGATTAAAATCCACTATGTACTTGTGTGGTGCCCTATTAATAATGTTTAGTTGTTCAACTAGGGATAGATAATCTGACTTGTCTTCAAACTACTTACATAGAGCTTCTCTTCACTCATCCCATGAGTTTATAGAATCAAGTATCAATCCCCTATACCATGGGAGATATTTGAATTTGAATTTGAATGAGGAAAATAAAATCCTAATATCAATGTTATCCTTAGTAACATGATGCACTAAACAAATATTAGCAATATATTTAATGTGATCTATAGGTATGATAATATTCCCTCCAATTAAATAGGGAATTTTCTTGAGGGATGAAATGGGTATATCATCATATTGAGTAAGGTTTAGTGGGCTTACCCTATTGAAAAGAATAGAGGCCTAATTTAAAGGGATAGCCATGTAAGGTACTAGAAGGAATACTACTCTTGGGTAGGGGAATACAATAAAAGGAGGTGTAGATTGAGCTCTTGAAGAAGGTTGTCTAAGCTTTATAGATAATCTGACATGAGAAATGGATGATTTGGTTACTCTTCTTATTATGGAAGGTGTAGAAAATTAAAAAAAGAAAAAACTACCATTAAAAGAAGCTCTTGTTTCTCTTAGTATAAAATAATTTAGGACCAATCTACTAGATATCATAAATGTTTAGAGTCACTAGGTTCTTATTTGATATCTTCAAAACTGGATCTCGCTAAGTATAACACAAATTTATTAGTTAGAAAATTATAACTCAATAAAACTAAATAGGGTCCCATTTGGCATGCTAAAAACTGTTATCAACTTGAGTTTCACTCTTGAGGATATTTCTCACATATCCTCACCCAATTGACACAATGGGATCTCTCTAAGGTTGTGGGTGACCTATGGTTAGAGAGAAATTATAGAGAGGGTTGTTTCCCTTGGTGAATATTCTAAAAATAATAATAAACTAATTCAATTTCAAGGAAAATAGAGAATATAAAATTAACCTAAAATTTAAGAAGGTGATGCACCAAAGATGTTTTGCTCCCTAAACCAACTTCTTAACAACACTAAATGACTCAATATTGACTAAAATCCTCTTACACTCTTCTCAAATGATTTTTTCACACATAATGATTTCATATGAGGGTTGTGATTCTATGCATAGGAATTTGAAAGATAACTAAAAGGCCTTGAATTAGACATAATCATCTAGTTTATTTAGTAATTCCCTATCCTAGACAATTCCAACACAACATACAACCTATATAAATCACTTTACTAACAACAAGGTGAAATCAAAGGACATACAAGAGGAATAAAAATATATATCAAAGTTTTAAATCAACTAAGCATAAGGCTCACACAAGCATAGCAACATAACAAAGGTAATTTTTAGTCTTTATTAATCAAAAAGCTTAAAATCCAATGTTATATGTGGGTAGATTCTGGTCATACCCAAAAGAGGGATCAAAGATGGTATAATTTATGCAACATTGCTATGTTAAAAATGAGTCCCCTTGTCATGATACTTCTACTTATTTTTATAGGCCAAAATATTTAGAGATGGGGTCCCTTTTTTAGGTCTTCCCCACTATTAGGGGTGTTTATTACTTTGATGATGACCAGGGAAGGGAGGTAGAGGTATTAAGGACCCCCTAGGCTTGCTAAAACCATGATATATAACTATCTACCACATCCTCCTAAGCCTACATCTTGTATTTTGCATGCTCTCCATTTCCACTTACCTCCATGATGAATGGGGCCAAATTCTATTTCCCTCTCACCATCTTGCCAATTAGATTTTTGCTACACCATGATTTACATTTCAATCCACTTGATTTATCATTGATTCCATGAGTCAAGGTACTTGCACAGTCAATTCATGAATTTGACATTTGAGATAAAAAATAGGCCATCAAATTTGCTTCAATTAGTACCAATATGGATGCCAAAAATCTCCTCAATGGTAGGTGTTGACCATTTTTTGCCCAACAGGCCAAAAATCGGTCCCCTTCTGTCCCTTCTATTTTGGGCCATTTCATTTTTTGATTTTGCATGAATCTTGGATTTCTATAGACTCTGCAGGTCCATTTCTATGGACTCTGTAGATGTAGTCTTTTGGTAGATAAAGAACTAGTTCAGAGAGTGCAAGGTTTTACAAAGCTTCTTCAGACTCTTGTCTGAAGAAATTTATAAGGAAAGAGAGCTCAAATGGTTCTAAGATGCTTTTTCTTAAGGTTGGAAGAGTGGTTCAATGACATAATCTTTCCAAAAGTTAGCATCTTTGAACCATTAAACTGGTTCAATGCCTTGGTTTAATCGGTGAAGTTCATCACTTTGGTTTAATTAAATGGATCAACTTGGTTCAACACATTGGTTCAAAATTTTGGTTTAATGTTTCAGTTCAATCAGATGGTTCAATCACTTGGTTCACTTAGTTCATTGGCTTGGTTCAATGCGTTGGTTCAACGACTTGGTTCAATCAGCAAAGTTCAATGAAAAGTTCATCGGCAAATTTCAAAGGCTCAGCTAAATTCAAATGGTTCAATGCCTTGGTTCAACATCTACTTGAACCATTAAACCGGTTTAATGGATTGGTTCAATGGTTAGTTTAAAGGAGCATTTCAACCAAAAAAGTTTAGGCCTCCCGAAGGATAAGTGCCCTTGCGGAGGGTAGTTTTGGGTTCAAGAGCCCTTACGGAGGGCAGGGGAACACTTCCGAAAAGGCCACAAAGAGAAAGATGCAAAAGTAAGATCTTTTAGAATTTTGTTAAGGCAAAGGCATAATTCCTTCAAATAAAAAGTCTAAAGAAATTTGGAAAAATTGCAAACAAAAATCTCGAAGAAAAGACTAAGGCATTGAACAAATTCTTTTAGACTTTTGTTTAAAGGAATTCCTTCAGACAAAAAGTTTGAAGAAATTTGAAAGAACACCATGGAAAGAAAGCTGAGAAAATTATGAAGGAAAGCAAATCGGCAGAAACATTTCTTGCAAACTTTTTGTCTATAGGAAAATTGTCTGCAAAAAAAGTCTGCGGGGAAAAAGCCTGAAGCAAGAAACCTGCCTGAAGGGTATGTGCCCTTGTAGAGGGTTCTCACTGAGGAAAAGGAATTTTCTCAAGAAGCCAAAGGGTCACTTCCCCTTTGGGAAGGATAGACAAAAGAAGTCCATAGAAAAGGCCAAAGCAAGAAAGCCAAGGAAACTCTAAAGGGTGACGGGCCTGCGAACATCAATTTTACACTAGGAAAAGCCAAAGCACGAAAGGTTCCAAGTGGCAACCACAAAAGGCTTTGTCATGCCTTTGTAGGAGTAGCAGAATGTGCCATGTGTTCCCTGCAAGGCTCAGTGGAAGTTGACAAGTGTCAGCACCTATAGTCTCTCTCTTTTGTCCCATGAGAATTGTGGTGGGCCCCAAATGAATTGCTAAAGAGAGCAGAAGCTAACACATGTCCTCTTCCACAAGAACTTTAAAGGGTGCCTAAAGCTTCCATGAGTCAAGTAGATGTTGTCACATGTCTTACCTGTTTCACAACGGAACGTGCCATGTGTCACTTATTTGAAAATCAACAGAAAGTGGCCAAGGCAAGTAGAAAAGAGCCTAAGGAATGCAGTGACCCACTAGAAGATAGCTCTCAAGTGCTGAAGGAGCAGAAGGAGACAAAGAAAGGAAGAAGTCAAAGTGCAAGAAAAGACAAAGTAGTCTAAGTGGCAAATGGGAGGTGAGTTATTACCAGATGGTCACCAAATGGTGCAAATAGTAAACAACACAGCCTGTCTTCTCCCTTTTGAATTTATAAGGGGACAAATTGCATGAATATCTAGAAGGAGTAGTTTGTTAACCAAAAAGAGGCACAACCATGTTTTCTCATTAATGTTGGGATGCCAAAGTCAAAGAAGGAACTGACAATCAAATGGCTCCCTCTTCCTAAGGCTCAGAGTGCACATGGGCCACTTGAAAAAAGAACTCCAAAGTCTTTCCCAGAAAGTGCCAAGTTCTCTTCCTCTTTCTATATATTGTAAATTTCTCATTTGAGAAAGGATCAATCTCTCAGCCTTAAGGTAAAACTCTACTTAAAAATCTCTTGGGCTTGTAAGGCAAAACTCTGCTAGATTTTACCTTGAATCAGGACTTAGCATTTTTACCTCCATCTAGACTTGCACTCAAGCACATATCTATGTTTTATTTTTGTGTTAAGTCATTTCCTTTTATGCTTCTCATAGATCGATTCTAGCATGTCTAGTGCATTATGAGTTTCTTTTCTGCAGGTCTGCTAGAAGTGTCTACAGCAAGAATATAGGTGCATGTGAATAGGTTGTCAAAGTGTGTCTCAAAACACCTTTGATAGTTCCTTCCTCCCTGTATCTCCATAGACCCCTGACTCACTGACACAGAAGAGTTTTCCCACATTAGATTAAGTGTATGGGTGCTTCTTCTTGGTGAAAATTATATGTTTTGGGCTTGGGTGGATCAATTTTTTTTGGTGTATCACCTTTTCATTTTTTTAGGTTTAGGTTCTATTTCAGCATCTCTCTCTCCCTTTTCAACCCCCCCTTTTTACATTTTTTTGTTAGCAGTAGGAGAAAATAGGGCCTAAAAGATACATCAGAGAGAGCTAGCCCTTATCTAGAGACTCTCCCATCTAGCTTCACTAGTCCCATAAGCGAGAGGGAAGTTTCCATTGTTGCATGTGGAAGGGCGGGAGCTAGGCCTCCTACCCAGGGTGCAATCCACTACGTCAATAGTTTTTGGCATGCCTAATGGGACCAACTAAGACAAGTTGTGTCCAAAGAGTTAAAGAATTTTTGGTGTGTTCTTCAACCAACTAGCCTTTGGAGGCTTTCTTATCAACACCAATGGTGACTCCTGAGTTGAATTTGTTGGTTAAGCAGCCTAGTGCCATCAAGAAAATCTTATTTTTTGTATGTATAATTATTTTGCTCAAAATCATGGGCCTTATATTCCTTCATATGAATTTAATCAAGCTTAGGGTTTTTATGGAATCACCTCAAGCAACCCTCCTAGTTGCCCTTCAACAAAAAGGGAAAATTCTAATTTTGAGGTCTTTCACCTTGATGGCACTCTCCTGACTTGGAAGGAAATAGTGGAATCATGGGGTAGGAAAGAGGAGAAGAAATGTTTTGCTCAAAACCTTGAAGAAGATAAAGTTGATCCTACCCATGATGATTCTTATGATCTCCAAGAAAGGCTCTTCTAAGAAGATATGGCTAGGAGAATTACAGAGTTGGAATCCAGAGAGAAATTCCTCAGCCAACATGTGATAGATGGTTCAGAACCCAACGGCACATTCTATGTCTGAACATACCCCATATACACACCCCCAAGATAGCTATCAGGCCACACCTGATATCGATGAAGTGTTATCTAGATGGAAAGAGGAGAATCATTTGATTCTAGCTTAAGGACTGCCTCCTCTTCCACATGGTTTTTTCACTTCACCCCTTATCAAGGAGGAACCTATTTTTATAGGAGGCAAGTGAGGAGCAAAAGATCCAATCTATAGTTTCCCAGAAGGCTATCATGGATGCTAAAGAAGATGAAATCATCATGGAGGCTTCTTTTAAAGACACCATCAACAATGGGGAAGACTCAGGTCATGCATACATGCGGATGTTCCAGCAGTATGAAGAGGAACATAAGCATGGTGAGCTCTCTTCCCCCTTGTTCAATGAACTTCTTTATTGCTTCGATGAGGAAGATGACCATGACTATGGAGATAGAGTTGGAGGAGGATCAGGAGAATATCTTTGAACATCTAGAGATCTTGATCTTTGAGGAGGAAAAGGAGAGGTTTGTCTACCTTGAGGAAAGCCTTGAAGAAGAGAAATTTGAACAAAGAGGTGATGTTCTATGGGATGAGCAATCAATTTGTGATTCCATTTTAGACATCACCATAGTCACCCTTCTTTAAGAAGGCCTTGAGGGAGTAGAGGATGAGTTTGACAGGATCTTCAATGAAATAGAAGGAGATGAGTCAAGCCATGATGCATTGCAGAGGGACCGTGCACAACAAAGGGCTTATGGTGATGAGCCAGTAACCACAGATATCTTGGTGAAATGCACCAACATGAAGGACCAGCATTCAACAAGCTTCCAAGAAAAAAATGAATACATGTATGTTGGAAGCATGTTAGAATCTGGTCCACTCAGCTGCAAGCCAATCAAGGTGACAGGCAAAAGGAGCAGGTCACCAAATCTTTTTTTCATTTAGCCACTTGTCTGGCACCATAAGTCTTCTTGCCAGGAAGGGGACTTAAGAAGTTTTCCCTTTGATCTAGGAGGGAGGCAAATATTCTTGGTTAGCTATATATAGTAGTTCACTTTTAGTTTCTTTTCCTACTTTCCCTAACTGCAATTTGCACAAGTAGTGTTTTTAGCCTTGTGTGTGTTTTCCTTTGTGTGTAGGGTAAAAGCTTCATGTTTGATTCTTGGATTTTTTGGGGTTGTTGATAACCTTTATTTAAAGTTACATTTTGACTCTGTGCCTAATGGACTATAAGGCAATTGGTCTCTAAGCATAGTAGGCATGCTTCCCCTAGGAGTCACCAATTTGTTGACCATTTTTTGCCCAACAGGCCAAAAATCGGTCCCCTTCTGTCCCTGCTATTCTGGGCCATTTCATTTTTTTTATTTTGCATGAATCTTGGATTTCTACAAACTCTACATAATTTCTAGCGACTCTACAAAATTTCTATAGACTCTGCAGGTCCATTTCTATGAACTCTATAGGTGTAGTCTTTTGGTAGATGAAGAACTAGTTCAGAGAGTGAAAAGGTTTTACAAAGCTTCTTCAGACTCTTATCTAAATAAATTCATAAGGAAAGAGATCTCAAATTGTTCAAAGATGATTTTTATTAAGGTTGGAAGAGTGGTTCAATGACATAATCTTTCCAAAAGTTAGCATCTTTGAACCGTTGAACCATTGAACCGGTTCAATGCCTTAGTTTAAAGCCTTCGTTCAATCAGCAAAGTTCATCACTTTAGTTCAATCAAATGGTTCATCAGCTTGGTTCAACACATTGGTTTAATTTTTTGGTTTAATATTTTAGTTCAATCAAATGGTTTAATCACTTGGTTCACTCAGTCAGTTCATCGGCTTGGTTTAATGCCTTGTTTCAATCGACAAAGTTCAACGAAAAGTTCATCGACAAAGTTTAAAGGCTTAGGCTCAATTCAAATGGTTCAACACCTTGGTTCAATGTCTGCTTGAACCATTAAACTGGTTCAATGGATTGGTTCAATAGTTGGTTTAAAGGAGCGTTTCAACCAAAAAAGGTCAGGCCTCCTAAAGGACAAGTGCCCTTGCGGAGGGCAGTTCTGGGTTCAAGAGCCCTTGCAGAGGGCAGGGGAACACTTCTAAAAAGGCCACAAAGAGAAATATGTAAAGGTAAGATCTTTCCTTCAAACAAAAAGTCTAAAGGAATTTGGAAAAATTGCAAACAAAAATCCTAAAGAAAAGACTAAGGCATTGAATGGATTCTTTCAAACTTTTGTACGAAGGAATTCCTTCCAAAAAAAAAGTCTAAATAAATTTAGAAGAATGCCATGGAAAGAAAGCTGAGAAAATTTTGAAGGAAAGCAAAGTAGCAGAAACATTTCTTGCAGACTTTTTGTCCATGGGAAAATTGTCCACGAAAAAAGTCCACGGGGAAAAATCCTGAAGCAAAAAACCCACCCGAAGGGTATGTGCCCTTGCGAAGGGCTCTCAATGAGGAAAAGGACTTTTCACAAGAAGTTGAAGGGTCACTTCCCCTTCAGGAAGGATTGACAAAAGAAGTCAGTAGAAAAGGCCAAAGCAAGAAAGCTAAGGAAAATCTAAAGGGTGATGGCTTGTGAATGTCAATTTTACACCAGGAAAAGCCAGAGCATAGAAGGCACCAAGTGGCAACCATAAAAGGCTTTAACATGCCTTTCTAGGAGTAGTGGAATGTGCCATGTGTCCCCTACAAGGCTTGGCAAAAGCTGACAAGTGTGAGCACCCACAATCTCTCTCTTTTGTCCCACAAGAACTGTGGTGGGCCTCAGATGAATTGCAAAAGAGAGTGGAAGCTGACACATGTCCTCTTTCATAGGACCTTCAAAGGGTGCCTAAAGCTTCCATAAGTCAAGTGGATGCTGCCATGTGTCCTGCTAATTTCATAGTGGAACGCACCATGTGTCACTTATTTGAAAATTAGTGGAAAGTGGCCAAGTCAAGCAGAAAAGAGCCCAAGGAATGTAACAACCCGCTATAAGATAGCCCTTGAGGGTTGAAGGAGTAGAAGGAGACAAAGAAAGGAAGAAGACAAAGTAGTTGAAGTGGCAAAGGGGAGGTGAGTTATTGCCAGATGGTCACCAAATGGTGCAAATAGTAAATGATGTGTTCTGTCTTCTCCCTTTTGCATTTATCAGGGGATAAATTGTGTGATATCTAGGAGTAGTTTGTTTGCAAAAAAGAGGTGCAGCCACGTTTTCTCATTAATGTTGGGATGCCAAAGTCAAACCAGGAATTGACAATCAAATGGCTCCCTCTTCCCAAGGCTCAAAGCGCACATGGGCCACTTGAAAAAAGAGTGCCAAAGTCTTTCCCAGAAAGTGCTAAGTTCTCTTCCTCTTTCTATATATTGTAAATTTCTCATTTGAGAAAGGATCGATCTCTTAGCCTTAAGGCAAAACTCTACCCAAAGATCTCTTGGGCTTGTAAGGCAAAACTCTGCCAGATTTTACCTTAAATTAGGACTTAGCATTTTTACCTCCATCTGGACTTGCACTCAAGCACATGTCTATGTTTTCTGTTTGTGTTAAGTCATTTCCTTTTATGCTTCTCACAGATCGATTCTAGCATGTCTAGTGCATTGTGAGTTTCTTTTCTGCAAGTCTACCAGAAGTGTCTACAATAGGAATATAGGTGCATGTGAATAGACTGTCAAAGTGTGTCTCAAAACACCTTTGATAGTTCCTTCCTCCCTATATCTCCATAGACCCCTGACTCACTGACACATAAGAGTTTTCCCACATTAAATGAAGTGTATGGGTGCTTCTTCTTGGTGAAAAGTCTATGTTTCAGCCCTGAGTGGATCAAACTTTTCCAGTGTATCACCTTTTCATTTTTTTTAGGTTTAGGTTCTGTTTCAGCATCTCTCTCTCCCTTTTCAACCCCCCCTTTTTACATTTTTTTGTTAGTAATAGGAGAAAACATGGTCTAAAAGATACATCAGAGGGAACTAGACCTTATCTAGAGACTCTCCCCTCTAGCTTCATCGGTCCCACAGGTGAGAGGGGAGTTTCCATTGTTGCATGTGGAAGGGCGCGAGCTAGGCCTCCTGTCTAGGGTGCAATCCACTGCATCAACAGTAGGTTCTAGACACATGTCAACATCATGCTCATTATGGGCCTTGTTTTACTCCTATGAGTATATTATCCCCTTGGGACACACATAATTGGCACTTTATAGACTCCCAAGCCTACTCTAGTTTGACCAAATATCTTCCTTATATTAGGCTATAAATCCTTGAGCTCTATTAGGTCCATGTAGAAACTTAAAATTTTTCTACCCCTTCAATAATCTATCTCAATCAATATTTATTGAGTGTTAGTTGGTGTTCTCTTATTTGTTGGGCACCCCTACCACTATGTGCTTGGGGCTTACCACCTCCATGTGGCTCCTTCTTGATATTACATTACTTAATTAAGGCTTGAAATGTAATGTTGATTTTTAACTTTATGGTGAAGTTATGTTTCACCATGTGGTTTCATTAATCTCACCTAATACTCCAACATACTAATTTTATTACACATACCACCCTAAGGCTATTTAGTAGTGATATTTCACCATGTGGTGCCATCCCACTCACCCACTAATCTGACATCTCTTTGGGCTATACAAGAATATTTGGGAGTGTGGGGTAGTGGTATTATTCCATGTGGCATAATATTTCTAACCCACTAGTTTAGAGGGTTTTAAACTATATGAATGATTTTAGGACCCTTGGTTATTGGGATTACAACACATGGAAGCATATCACTTGTCCACTTACCTACTATTTAACTTACATGGATATTGCCAAGAAATTTCATAAAAATTGACTAAGTGTCAAAAGGCATTTTTAAAGGGCTTCAGACCAATAAGATATTAACATGTGGCACTAGATAACTTTTTAAAAAAATAGCTAAGTGCTTAAAGTGTTTTGAAAGAGTCTAGGATCACTAAGAGTTCTGAATGATTACTACATAGCACCATTTGATTGGACCAGATTCCTAATACAATTAAAAAATTGAGAATATATTAAGACATTGTTGGGGTCCCATCAAATTTAATATTTCCACCTATTGAATCCATCACTAGGAAGAAACCTTGAATTTTTGTTGTTTGACTCCTATAGGATCTAGGAGTGCACTGCATTAGTTGAGAATGCTTGGAAAGCTAAGAATTTAAAATATATTTAAAGTATGGATCTTCCCTCTTTTGTCTCTTTCAACATTTAATCTTTTAACAAGCCTTAAAAACCTATGTGAACATAGAACCCAGAACCAAAAATGGATGTTTCTCCTTTATGGTGACCAAAATGGTCAACATTTCCTCTGGTGAAATATGTACACAACCATAAAAACTAAAATAAAATAATGTACAAAATATTTAATTTATTAACTTGATTAAGAAGTGATTATAAATCAAAAAATATTTACAAAGAGGTTTAATTATTGATTATTTGATAGGTGGTCATGTAAATAAGAGCTAGTAGTTTCATTTTAAACCTGATGGGAAACCTACAAAAAAAATTATCAAAAATCAAAGTTATTAATACATAGGTCGAAGTTGTTTATCCACAGGTTAAAGGTGATAATACAAAAAATAGAGTCATGAGGAAAAATTAGACATTAGCAAAAGATAGAGCTACTAATTTTTATTTCAAATTTACTACTTTTGATTAAAACACCAATAATCTATAAATAAAATTTGTTATGTATAAATATTAGTTATAAAATAGCAAAAAATAAATCCACTATTGTTATAAATAAAGCCTCTACATTCTAAGATAAAATCACTAGTAATCAGATCAAATCCACTAATAATATAATACTGATAAAAATTATAAATCAGTTAAATCTATTTAAGATTTTCTAAAGCCATTGATGTCAATGCCAAAGTCACTAGTTCATGAATGGCAACTTCACTACCTACATAAAAATAAAAATTATTTAAACATATATCATAAAAAATAATAGGTGAGTCAAAGCCACTAATTTCATGATCACAACCAATAGTCTACAGTAATGGCTTCACTACCTACACATAAATAGAAAAAACCAAAATCACTTTAAGTCCTATCAAACATGTTAGCAAATAAATAAAGCTAAGAATTCATGAATAATGGCTTTGATTTAGCTACATGAAATAGTCAAAGTGTGAGTAGTAATATATCATAGTTATCCAGATGGTTAAAGGGGGTTTAAAATGTTAATGATCAAAGCCTCTAATACCGTGATATAGACATTGCTATGTAGAGTGAATATGATATTATGTAGTTTGAATCTAGTATAAGTCGAGGTGTGAAAATTTTACAAAAAGTAGATAATTTTTTATGCCAATTCAAATTCTAATCAACCTATTAGCTTACTAGAATAATTGAAGGGCATAATGAGCAATGGTAAGGGATTTTATCCCATCATGGTCGCCAAAATGTGTGTAATTGAGATAAAGGTGTATTTAAAAATATGAAACTCACATTTAAACCCATACTTTAATCAAAATTATACAGCCTTATATTAGATCCAAGAAAAATAAAATTAAGTGAAAACTAAATTAAACATAAAAAAATCCAATTTTACTCCTCAAATTTTCATTCAAAGGCCTCCTTATTGATGTTGTGGACTACTCCAAGTGATTTAAGGATGAATGCTTGATGTATAATGTTGATTGTTATTATTTGGCTCAATATTTAGACAACATGTATCTATGGATGACTAATTTGTTGGACAAGGTGATGGCATAATTGTATTTAAAGATTCAAATATCAATGTATTATATATATACTATATATATATATATATATATATATATATATATGTATATATATATATATATATATATATATATATATATATCCATTTGGGGGATTTTTGCCATGGAGGATGGAGACAAATGGATAGGAATTAGTGTGAAGATTAGGTAGTTAGATAATGGAATTAAAAATTCTATGGAGGATTATATAGAAGGTGAAGAGGGGCTCAAGGTGGATTAGAGTATTCTATATATGACTAGGATATAAAATGAAGATTAGATGTTATTTTTAGGAGTGATAGTGGGGGTAGGTGAGGGTAGGTGGCAAGGAGTATAAATTTCCTTGAGAATTGTGTGGATTTTATTAATGGATAAATAGAATGATAAGTGAATGATAAATTGAAGAAAAATATATTAGGATGAGGAATAAGGTTAGTGTGATATAAGGGATGTGATAATATTGTTAGGATAGGGTATTAGTATTTGTTTTTAGTGTGTTATGATGTTAAATAATGAAGAAATTGATTCTAGGTGTATGAATTTTCCTCTCTTTGAAAAGGCATTGTGACTAAATGTAGTACTAAATTTTCAAAGATGAAAAATGTTACATGAGTTATCAAGTTCTTTAGAATGAGTAATGCCCCCTCAATGGGTTATGCATTAAGGAATAATCCATGTGATCACTATAAAGATAATTAGGGGCAGGATTTGTGGATAGAAGAAGGGTTAAGATGGATGCAATAGATGGGATATATGTGATGGATATAATTGATATGATGTAATATTAAAAATTGATGATCTACAACTTGATCAAGATTTGGATTGATGGTTTCCCTAGAAAAGACATTAATGATGGAATTAGATGGATAAAGTATAACCTATATGTGCCCTAGTTAACCACATATGAAAGGGGAAAGTTATAAACTTTGGATGAAAAGTGAAGCTAAGAGATTTCGATGAGCATTACATTCTAAGATACAATAGAGTTTTGATTATTTATTTTTTCACTTATCTCTTTGAAAAATCCTTGGGATGGGTGTAAAAATCATGATTCAATTTTACTTGTCTAATTTTACCCCCAAGCAATGATACATGTCATATAGATATATAGATAAGATAGTCACAATGACTTGTTGGACAATCACATGGATGCATATAAGGATATGGATTTTTTTTACTTAAGACACATAATGAAATGATGGCATGGGGGGAGGGGTAGGGGGAATTTGGGATTTTATAGTATTTATGATATGTACAAATGGTAAACATGGATAAGGAAAATCCATTCTAGATTCAAAATAAAATTAGACTAATGTTTCTAACTATTTTCATTTTTCTACATTCAGAGGAAATAAGAAACTAAGATAATGGCCAGGGGTTTGTATGTACCCAAATGAAATTTGCACACCATATCCAGATGACTGAAGGAGCTCTTCTTTGGTTGTGGAGGATGACACCTATAGAAGAAAAAGACTCAAACATAGAGATTATTAGATAGAGATAAGGTGGACTGCCAAGCGATATGCTCAGTCTCAGAAGCGTAAAGACTTCTTTGAGGGATGACAGTCCACTATTTATAAGTAAAAGTGTCAAAAATAAAGAAATGACGAATGACTAGCTAAGAGGAAATTAGATAATGCGTACCTATTTCTTTGCAGTTGGTCTACCACAATCACCAACATCGGTTAGTCTGTCGGCATCAGTTGTTCAGGTTGCTGACGTCGGTTAGTCTGTCGATGTCGGTAGGGGAAATGGTTAATGTCGGTCAGGGCAATGGCCTTAGGCGAGTTATGGACATGGTTGTGGGCGACAGAGGGGTCTGGAAGGAGTCTGGGTCTATTTAATGGTTTGTGCGGGATTTGTAGGGTAGAGAGTATGGCCTAAAAAGGGGATCAGATAGAGGACAGGAGTGAAAGGGAGATAAAGATGAGGGAAGGCTTTTCAACCTTTCTAGGAAGAACAGGCTGGGTTTGGTCTATAGTACTTAGAAGTAACAAATAGAGACTGATTATAGATACATTCTAAGTTACTAAAATGAAATAAAAGAAGAATACTTAGCTCTTAGTTGCTGAAGGAGTGTAAAAGACTTGTTGCTGATGTAGCTGATGTAGAAGACTTCTTGCAATGTTTCAATCAGGGGTGGAGTGACTGATGCAGAGTTCCTATAGCCTGTGATGCTTGGCATGCATTTGAGAGAGAGAGAGAGAGAGGTCAAATTCCAAGTCTATGATTAGTTTTCTATTCAGCCTGCGAGTTGGTTTTAAGCAATCAACGTCGGTGATCCTACCGATGTCGATCGATGATTGATCGACATCAATAGCTGGAGGATGGGTAAAAAGGCTATTTTTAGCCTTTTGCCTGTTCTTCCATCTACCAAGTTCAGTGGTCATGGTTAAATAGTCAAAGGTGGGTTTAATAGGTGTGGGGATTAGTGAGAGAGTTGGAATGATTAGTCATAAGGTAATGAATGAGGGTATCCAAGGGTGAGGAATCCAAGGGTGAGGTGTCAAGGGTGATGTGTCATGGGTGAGGTGTTAAGGGTGGTGTTATTAATTTAAAATAGGTAATTTATTTTAAATTAATAAGTGTGTGGGTTTAGGAATGTTTAGAAGTGGACCAAGGGGACCAAGGGGGGAGTCGACCAAGGAGTAGACACAATTTTGGTGTCTACATTTGCCCCTTTTTATTTTGTTGGTTGTTCTGACGAACTGCAAGACAAAAATAGGAGTAAGTTGCCCCAGGTATGGGATGAGGTCATTTTTGCCTTGTTGGTTGTTCTAATGAACTGTAAGACAAAAATGAATGTAGGTTTCCTCGATTATGGGATGAGGTATTCCCCCTCAAAGTGGGAGTCGAGGGAAGGGACCCTAATATCGGGTGCTGATTTGATAGATAGTCGATGGATATGGTGAAGTTTGAGTGTGAACACTGCAATAGTTGAGATTACACGTATACCACTTCACGTGATGGTCAGGTTAAATTGTCGCAAGTCAAGGGTCGAGGAGTGCTAAAATTGAAATAACCAGTCCCCAACATTTAGTCGTAGCTAATTGGGTTATTTGATCCAAGTTATAGCTCTAATGGTCATCATGTTCCAAGTATCCCGGGCTCAGCAAGTGCTCCTAGAAAACATGAAAATGTCACAAGTAGTGGGGATCAACTTGCTCGTGATCCAATACTTGTGAGGGTCATAATATGGGTTGCAGAAAATTTTGCTAACTATTCGTGAGGTAGCATTCATGCAATCAAAACAACCAAGGCATAGTTGTCTCAAAAGTGGTCATGGTCAGAGGAGATAGGCGTGATCTATATGGTTGTTGGTCACATTGGGTTGAGGTATAAGTGATCTCAAGTGTGCCCTATGAGGAGTCAAAAATGACTTCTACTATGAGGGTTGGTTTTTTGGTCATGATTTTTGGTTGGTAGAGATAGTTGGTCTATTAGATGGATGGACAAAGGAATGGCTGAGCTAACCTTAGAGGACCCCATGTCAACTGAGTGCTACCTACATAGACCCTATTTGAAGGGCCTTAGGCCAATGTAGTTCTCCCCAAAAGGGAGGAAGAGGGTCGATTATGGATTAGTTTGGACTAGGTTAAGTCATGGTTAAAGGTTGAAATGGTTTGTCCATCAGATAGACGAACAAACAGATATGGCTGGGCTAACCCCAGAAGACATCATGTAATCTGAGTGCTACCTACATAGCCCCTATTTGAAAAGCCTCAGACTAATGTAGTTAAGGTTGGTTGATAGGTTGGTTTGGTCAAGTTAGGGTTGATATCATTGCCCATGTGTGTGATGGTACATGCTTGAAATGATGAGTGTATGACGATGTTATAGCCTTTTCCATATTATGTGATGGTGTATTCTGTAACATTGGTGATAGGGTTTCCCATCCCTAACAAGTGTCCATATTAGTGATGGACGTATGCTAAAAATGAAATGAGTATGCTTATGCTTCAAAAAGTAATGGTTTATGCTTGGCATAAATTGTGTGGTCGATAGTTTCCATGTGTATTAGTTTCCATAGAAACTAGTGTGAATAGGCTTTGATAATGTTAGTGGTCTGAAAAAGGTTTGGTTGGTTTGGTTTGGTTTAGAAAATGACTTGGTTGGATGTGACAAAGGTATGGAGGAAGTGAAAGGCACATTGCTCTTTCATTGACAAGGACAATAATGATATCATAGGTAGGGAGTTTTTAAAAACAAAAGCCCCATTCATGCATTACGTTGTTGACCATTGGTTGTATTAGAGAAGTAAGCGAATCAATTTGACATTTAAATGAGCTTGAAATCCCTTGAGTAGGTGATGTGATATGTTAGGATAGGGTAACCCCTTTTAGTAGGGATAACTTTGCCCCTTTTTATAGGTGGCCCTGAGAACGACTATAGGCAAGTCTATGAATTAATAGTTTGTCAGTCAATGTTTTTTTAATTTTTTATTTTTTTGGGTAGACTGATCAATGTGGGAAGTCTACGTAGGGATGTCATTTTGTTTTGTGGTCATTTGTGAAGTTGATTGATGCGGGAAGCTTCTGAGAGAGTTCTATTTATAGCAATATTTTTAGGCATAGCCATCCTTCGAGGGAGTGGTCTATATTTTTGCTTTATATATTTTTGAGGGCTTTGAATAGTTGTCCTTCAAGGAAGCAGTCTATTAGCTACAGCAATGATGATGCAGCTATCCTTCGAGGGAGTAGTCTGCATTTATATTTTATGACCTTTTGATATTTTGACATCCCAATTTATTTTTGACATAATTTTTAGTCATGGACAAGACTATAGAAGTTTAAGGGTTTCCTTTTATTAGGACAAAGAATTCATACTTTATAAAAGGGTTACATAGTATTTGTGTAGGGGAATAGGGTTCAAAGGAATGAGGATTAAAATGATAGGGATTGCTCAAGGGATGAGCTCAAGTTAAATATCGAGTGAACAAGTACTTGATTAATAGTAGAATGGTCACAGATGCAAGGCATTAAGAAGCTCAGGTTCTGGTCAGCCTTCAAGAGAAGACAGATGATAAGTCCCTGATTCATACTTGTGCATTATGATGTAAGGTCTGAGCCAATTAAGAGCAAACTGATCTCCTTTACTTCTTTTCATGTTGGTCATGTGTTGGTTGATGTTGGACATGAAGTTGGTTGATATGTTGTTGGCATGTTTGGTTGGTTGATGTTTGGTCGATGTTGGTTAATGTTTGGTTAAGGCTTGGTTGAGGCTTGGTCGATGCTTGGTCGATGCTTGGTCGAGGCTTAGTTGATGCTTGGTCGAGGTTTGGTCGAGGCTTGGTCGAGGCTTGGTCGATGCTTGGTCGAGGCTTGGTCAATGTTTGGTCGAGGCTTGGTTGAGGCTTGGTCAAGGCTTGGTCGATGCTTGGTTGGTTTATATGTGGTCGATGCTTGGTTGATGCTTGGTCGAGGCTTGGTCGGTGCTTGGTTGAGGCTGTGATAGTTAGGATAGAGTCAAATTCCCCCAGTCATTTTTGTGACAATGATAATGTTTGGCACCCATTGTGGATAATCAATGGGTTGGATGGGGATGAAGAAAAGATGATGAAGCTCCTCTTAGACAAGGAGTGCGATGCAAGGATGCATCCTGTGAAGCTTTTTTTTTGATAGGCTTTAGTTTAAGAGGGTGAGATCCTGATCTTCCAAGTTGGATTTTGGAATCTCAAAATTAGGGATAGTGATGGAGGCGATGATTGGTAATGATTGGACTAAGGCAGCTAGTGGTTGGGAGTTTTTAGGTTGGACCTCCATTGCCTATAAGGCTTTGATTAAGGTTTGTTGATGTTGTGGAGAGCTTTGAATGAGTTCATACAAAGATGTCTTCATAGGGGTTTGGTGAAGTTGTTTCACCATGGGGTCATGAAGTGGCTGTAAAGATGTTTGTTGAGATGTGCCCAAGACAGTAATCTTGGGTTTTGGTTGTGGAGGCTTGACAAATGGATATGTTTGAGGGAAAGAAACCTTCTCTTTCCCTTTATCCTTCATGACTTGTGACTTGTTGGCCACATTGATGGTGTTGATTTCAAATATAGGGGAGGAAGGTGGTAAAGGAGCCACAGTTTGATGATGGGCTCCTGATTTAGGTGAGGATGTTTGAGAGGTATGGGATGGTGTTGGTGGTTTATTGAAAGGGTGGTCAAGAGGATCCTTAGTGAAAAGGGTGTTCTTTTTGAAGTGTTGATGAATGACCACTTTAAGAGCACAACAACACTCAGTGTCATGTCCAGGTGTGTGATGATACGCATAAAATTTAGTGTCATCGAACCAAGATGGTTTTGATCTGAGAGTTGATGAGTGTGATGGCAAAGAGGTTTGGGAGACATTAGTTGGTGTTGGAGATTTGTTGAAGGGGTCCTCAATAAGAGGGGTGTCTTTCTCGAAGTATTGGTGAATGACAACCTTGAGAGCATAACAATTTTTAGTGTCATGTCTAGGTGTGCGATGATATAGGCAAATTTTAGTATCATCGAACCAAGACAATTTTGGTCTAAGAGGTTGAAATGGTTTGATAGGTGGAAGAGTGATGTTAGAGGATTGTAAAAATTGGCATAACAGTAAGGTGTAAGAACCTGCTAATGGGTCTACACGTTGTGTTTCAGTAAAATTTGACAACTTCTATTTAAATGTTATTAAGGGAGTGTTTCGTACCATTTTTTTGTTTGACAGTGTGGCCAGATGCATAGATGACACTTTCATGGTAGGAGGCATTGGATGTTTTGAAGGAGGTATGTTTTTGTAAGGTGTTGGTAGTAATGGAGGTGATTTGTTTTTGTTGGGTGTCGGAGTAGGAAGCACTCCTATTAAGGTGGAAGGATGTGGGCCCAAAATGGAGGGCAATGATGATGGTGAGAGAAGAGTTCTTCAACATGGTTTAGTGGCCTTCTTTGGTTGGGTGTGAGGACTACTATTATGGGGGGTAAGGTTCAAGTCTACCCTCACCGTATCTTCTTTGACTGAAGTAGGTGAGGTGGTGAGTTCCTCTCTCAGCGGAGAAGGGATTGGAGATTGTGGCTCTTCGAGAGGGCAGAGCGTAGGGATGGTGATGGCTTCGACGTGTGGTCAAGTAGCAGGGAAGGTATGATCCCCCATTGATGATAATAAGGATGAAGGCAAGGCTACCAGCATTGGAGTCACTAAAACATCCTCCAATATGGGAGAATTCAAAGTTGACTCTCCTTCATGTGAAAGAGGGCTGGACAGAGGAATATCCTCTATTGGTGGACAAATAGGAGAAGGTTCTTCTACCTATGTTGGAGGAATAGGTGAAGAAGGTTCTTCTACCTGTGGTGGACTAATAGGTTGACTAACCTCTTCAGACTGTGGGAGAGGTTGGTTAGGAATAAGAGGCGAGACCGTGTTGATTGTGCATATATTATGCTCTTAGGAATCATCAGCCATGGTCTGAATGTTATTTTGACTAGGGGGATGGTTAGGGAAAGGTTGTCTAAAGATGTCAATGTTTTGGTTAGGTGGCGCATTTGGGTTATCCAAGACAAGATCACCTTTATTTATCATGTCTTGGACAATGTTTTTGAAGGTTTTGCAGTTGTTTATGTCATGGCCTTGGACACGGTGATAATGACAAAAGTCATTTTCCCTATACCATGTAGAGATGGATTTTGAGGGGTTGAATTGAGGTGGTGGTTAAATTTGGGGGAGATTGAGGACCCCTTGTTTGACTAGTTTATCCAACACAAACACGTATGACTCTCTTTTTGGAGTGTATTGACATTGTATGTATTGTTGTTGGAATTGTCTTGTGATGCTTTGAGATGTGGAAGGTTCGGATTGGTTGGTTGTTGTGGTTGAAGATGATGGTTTAAGGACCATAGTATTTGCTGATCCTTTGGACTTGATGTTGAAAGAAGAAGGTTGGGAAGAAGGGTCATTTGATTTTGCATTGGGGTTTTTACTACGCAATCTGACCTTATTTTCTTTGACAGCATGGAGTTCAAGCTTCCTAGCCATCGTGAAAGCTTCATCAAATGTGCGGAATGTTTGAACCCGTAAAGTAGAGGAAATATGTTTGGCACACACTTGTGAAAAGAGCTCAATGAGCTCAGGTTGAGGTAAAGAAAAGGAGAGTTGGTTGATTAAGCGTCTCCAACGGGCAACAAAATTGGCTATTGATTTGTCGTCACACTATATGATAGAGTATAGGTCTGTGATGGAGACCTTTTTGGTGATGTTGATCAAAAAGTGGTCAAGGAAAAGTTGAGCTAGTTGGGTGAATGTAAAAAGAGAGTGACTGGTAATGGAACTATACCAATCAAGGGCAGCACCAAATAGTGGCATGGGAAATGTGCATAGTAATAATGCATCATCATGGGCTATAAGGTAACAAGCATGTCTAAATGCTCATAAATGTTGTTGTGTGTCTTCCTTTCTCTAGAAACGAGTAAACTTGGGAAGTTTCCACTGACTGGGATATGGTCAAATTGGTACTAAAGGATGAATGGGTTCATTATAGATTTGTTCATATGAGAGGACATTTCTTGAACCAAAAATGGATGTCTCAAGATTAGACATTTTGTCCATCAAAATCTTGATTAGATTAGTTGGTGGATTTGCAGGTGGGGTGCCCCCTAAGTTGTAGGGCACTTGGAAGGTGTGAGGAGGGGTGTATGACAAAGTTGGTTGTGCTTGTATAGGTGCAACATATTGGTAACTAGTCATAGGGACTGATGTCGAAGCCAAGGGTGGTTGTGTCATGAAGTTAGAAGGTAGAAATTGACTAGGTGCCACCAAAGGTGGTTGAGTGGTGACAACACTAGCAAAAGGATGAGTAGCCACCCTTGTGTTGATGGGTGCAAGAGTAGGTGGGATGGAGACAACTAGGTTTTGGAATGGTGTAGAACTTTGTTGAATAGTTTGCGATTGATGGGGTATCGAATCCCCAATGGATGTAGGTCCAAAAATAGAAGGAGAGGCCACACTTTGAAGATTGGTCATGGTTGGGTTGTTGGCTGAGGTAATGGCTTGGGTGTCTATGGGTTGAATTACAAAAGTGGTTGATATGATTGCCGTCTCAACTAAAGAGGTTAGCATCCCATAAATTGGGTTGCCTAAAGAGTCTCACATTTGACTTCTCATGAGATAGTGTTGAAGGGCCTTGATATTGAGGTCAAGGAACCTTTCAAAGTCTTGGTTCCCATTGAGGACAATATGGCGTTGAGTTGGGGTTGGTTGGGTAGGAGTTCATTCAGTCTCTAAATGATACTCCATTAGAGGACTTGATATAGAAGGCGAAGATTGGAGTGGTTGTTGCCTTGCGTGGTCAACAAGAGTTTTGGTTTGACTACGTGTCAAAACCATCCAAGGCAAAAAGGGGGGTTTAGGTTCTAAAAATTGTATGTTTCAGCCTTAGAAAACCAAAATTGGTGTTTTTGATAGTTGGAAGGTCAGGTTTTTAGCTTGCTATTTTGAGAAGAAATTTTTTGACAGTGACCGACGTCAGCAAAAAAATTGATGTCGGTGAAGAAAGTTGCTGATGTCAGTCAGATAACGGATGTTGGTGAAGAAAGTTGCCAACGTCGGTGGAAAAACTGATGTCGATTACTATGTATTTCCAGAAACTTTAGAAGACTGAAAGTTTTTGGAAGAAAGAAGAAAGTTTGAGTTGTTCTTGAAGCTCAGAATGCGACCTCACCAGCTCAAAAAACCAGATAGAGATAGAAAAATAGATGAAGACAAGCAGCCCCTAAACATTAATTCCTAAGAATAAGTTTTAGAGTCTTGTTGGCTTATGCCTTAGAAGGGTGTGTTTGGGAAGTTGGGCTTTTAGAACGGGTCCTAAGAGAGGCAGTCTAAGGTTGGTTTTGGGTTAGTTTTAGTGCTCAAAAGTCTGTATTAGGTTTTGTACATGGCTTGGTGCTAAGGAGCAAGCTCCCCTCACTTCACGAGCCTAGAGATAAGTTGGGTCACTTAGCCAGTATATACTTCCCCTAGAGTTTATACTCTGCCAGAGAATAGAGTGGGTTCTCCCCTTGGTAGTGAAGTCCAAGTGGGATTACCAGGAAGGTTAAGGTATCTGCTAGGTGATGAAATCCTAGTCGGGCCTTGCCTCAGGTATGTTTAGATGTTTAGTTGTGAAAGTGGTTTGGTCATGTAGCATAAGTGCACTAAGATTTATTCATAATGCATTTTTAATTACTAGATGTGAGAGCTAAGTATGCATTCAGGCAGAAATGAAATGCAATAGATTTTAAGCCCAAACTAAAATGTTTTGTTTGGATGCAAAAAAGTGAGGAAAAGGTTAAGAGTATGAACTTCACTACTCTAAGATGCAAGAGGAAAGGTGACAAGAAGAAAAAGAAAGATTCTTTTTAACTTGCTTATGATGTTTTTTCGAAAGAGAAAGAAAGAAGGATACAAGAAGAGGAAATTCCCTAATACACCTATATGAAAGTTTGTTTTAGAAGAAAAAGAATGATGAACCCAAGGAAAATTCTAGGGGTCCCACTGGGCACGCCAAAATGTTTCTAACTATTTTTGCTTTTCTACATTTAGAGGAAATAAGAAACTAAGATAATGGTCAGGGGTTTGTACATACTCAGATGAAGTTTGCGCACTATATCCAGATGACTGAAGGAGCTCCTCTTTGGCTGTGGAGGATGACACCTGTAGAAGAAAGAGACTCAAACATAGAGATTATTAGATAGAGATAAGGTGGACTGCCAAGTGATATGCTCGGTCCCAGAAGCACAAAGACTTCCTTGAGGGATGACGATCCACTGTTTATAAGTAAAAGTGTCAAAAATAAAGAAATGACGAATGACTAGCAAAGAGGAAATTAGATAATGTGTACCTATTTCTTTGCAGTTGGTCTACCACAGTCACTGACGTTGGTTAGTCTGCCGGCATCGATTGTTTAGGTTGTCGACGTCGGTTAGTCTGCTGACATCGGTAGGGGAAATGGTTGATGTCGGTCAAGGCAATGGCCTTAGGTGAGTTTTGGACAGGGTTGTGGTTGACAGAGGGGTTTGGAAGGAGTCTGGGTCTGTTTAATGGTTTGTGCAATATTTGCAGGGCAGAGAGTATGGCCTAAAAAGGGGATCAAATAGAGGATAGGAGTGAAAGGGAGATAAAGATGAGGGAAGGCTTTTCAGCCTTTCTAGGAAGAACACTGGGTTTGGTCTACAGTACTTAGAAGTATCAAATAGAGACTGATTACAGATACATTCTAAGTTACTAAAATGAAATAAAAGAAGAATACTTAGCTCTTAGTTGCTGAAGAAGGAGTGTAGAAGACTTGTTGCTGATGCAGCTGATGTAGAAGACTTCTTGCAATGTTTCAATTAGGGGTGGAGTGACTGATGCAGAGTTCATATAGCCTATGATGCTTGGTGTGCATTTGAGAGAGAGAGAGAGGTTGAATTCCAAGTCTATGATTAGTATTTCATCTAGCCTGTGAGTTGGTTTTAAGCAACTGACATCGGCGACCCTGCCAACATCGGCTGATGATTGACCGATGTCGGTGGCTGGAAGATGGGTAAAAAGGCTATTTTTAGCCTTTTGCCCATTCCTCCATCTGTCGAGTTCAGTGGTCATGGTTGAATAGTTGAAGCTGGGTTTAATAGGCATGGGCATTAGTGAGAGAGTTGGAATGATTAGTCATAGGGTAATAAATGAGGGTATCTAAGGGTGAGGAATCCAAGGGTGAGGTGTCAAGGGTGATGTGTCATGGGTGAGGTGTTAAGGGTGGTGTTATTAATTTAAAATAGATTACCTATTTTAAATTAATAAGTGTGCGGGTTTAGGAATGTTTAGAAGTGGACCAAGGGGACCAAGCGGGGGAGTCGACCAAGGAGTAAACACAATTTTGGTGTCTACAACTAACTAGTGGATGTGGGGATAGCGGATAGGATATAGGATGGGGTGAGGGATAAGTGGAGAGAAATATCAAGATATAGTCTTCAAGGGTCATGACATGAAAATAATTTATATTACCCCTTATTATATTCCACTTGTATTCTCCCTACTTAACTAGATTGCAACTGATTAGAATTTTACTTTAATTGATGTGCTTGTGAAGACATGTAGACATACTAAATACTTCTCAAGCATGATTTTGGTGAAAAAATATACCAAGGCCAAATTTTGGAAACTAGAATGAAGGTGATGGATATGATATCATAATATAAGCACACATGTATGGATAAATAAGATGGAATGGATAAAATAAGGATTTTCCCCCCATATATATGAGGTATATAGTACAATATGATTGCAGAGTCTTTATTCTAAAAGTGATGTGGGAGACCGATTTACATCACCATGCTTACCCAAAGTGCCAAAGAACTAGTTTTCACCATAGATGAATATTTCTTTTCTATTTCTTATTTTTAAAATAAAAATTTTTAGACCTAATTCATGTGATGACATGGACATGATTCAGGATTAAATTTTTTATAGATGTATGATATTCATTGGTTAATCTAACTCTTAGAAATATTATGTATATAGTTTATAAGTTATTAAACCATATTTTGTGAAGATAACATAGGGTCCAATCAAGTTTTCATCAAACTTCCCTTTATTTTCTTGATTTTTATTGGTGTTTATTTAATTATTCATGATGACTAGATCAATGATTACAAATTCTTGTGGCCGAATTTCTTGTTGTATAGATTATGTAGCTGATTTGGTTAGGACTTTGTGTGATTGAAGGTATTGATCCATTTGTCATCCAAGAGTTCCAATTCTTTAAGTCTTGTAACCTTTTATTCTTATTTTTCAATGAGGCCTTGTAATATAATTCACAAAGATGGTAATTTAATTTTGACTAGAAAGATGGCTTCAATATCAAAGACCAATGAATAGGGAGTAGAACTAGTTGGAGTACATATACTAGAGTGGTAACCCCATAGTGAAGGATAAAGTTGAAAATTCTAATCTTGACCAACATCATTGATGATATTTTTGACAATTTTGATTATAATTATATTAGTCACCTCAGCTTATCTATTACCTTAAGGATAATAAGCATGGACCACTTGTGTTAGATATAAAAGTGTTTACAAAGGGTATTGACATATATTTTTTGAATTATTTTCTATGATTAGAGAGTACAAATTATGGTATGAGAGGCATGGCTTTCGCCCACTTAGTGAAGTGCTTTGTGGTTGTCGTGATGTACTTATGGTCATATGATAAACATGGGTTAATATTTACAATGATATTGAATCCTAAGATAGAATAAGGATATGGAGCAGTGATAGGCAATAATTTATGTGATAGAGCATGAATTAGATCTCAATGTTTTTGATATGCTATTCATTTCCTAACATATTGACATGAATTATGATATATACTAGGTTAGTAATAATTGATTCAAAGGGTTTCTTGGCTAGGACCATCCCACTCTTATGTTCCCTACATATGACATCATGAACCTCCTTGATAGATAAGTAGGCATCTTCTAAGTTCAGACATCTTAATAGGGTATCACCATATCCTATACAATAGATCATGTTACAATTGTTGGTTAAATAGGAGGATTTTTGGATGAATTATTTGTGATGGTTTTAGTCAAGGTTTGGAAAAATGATGTTTTCATGAAGGTATTTATAAATTTATTTATTTCATAAAATGTTTCAGATTCATAAATCTCATGAGCTAGGATTGATAGTTGTGTGACCAAAAAATGACATTGTTGTGAGTCTAGGGACATCTCAACAAAGGGAGAATTATTTCCATTAAATCCATTAATTTATTTCCACCATATAGGATCTATACAAATACAACATGCTAGAAATAATTCTTGAAATAATCAACCATGCATTTTTAGGGGAGGAACTTATCATAGTTTGTTTGATAATCATCATTGACTTATTTAATAATGAGTTGAGATTCAACATAGACTGTAAGACATTGCATGTTTTATTGAAGATCAAGCTTAAGACCTATGATGAGATCCTCATATTTAGTTATATTATTTTTTCAAGGAAAAGTGATTTGGAAGGGCTTTGGGATTAGGTCTCATTAAAGTGTGATAAAAAGGATTCCAAATCTTGAGCCATGAGTTGTGCAGGAGACATCAAAATAGATATTCTATATTTATGACTCATCCATGGTTGATGACTAAATATTAGACATAAGATCTTATGATAACTAATATCTTTGCACTTGTCCTTTGATTGACTTTTTATTGACGTATTCAATGTCAAATTCACTTTAGATCATGACCCATTTTTACATTCTTCCTATTAGGGATTAGTTTAATGATGAGTTTAGTTTTATATTTTAGCATATAATGACAAAGCTTTTGAGATACAAAGATGACTAATAAACATTCATTTTGATAGAAGAGTAATTAATATCATATGATACCAAAGTTATAGTGAGATAATATATATCCCATTCTCTTCCTTGTTCATTATGCTAATCTATAAGGGCACATTAAGTAGTTGATATCTATAAAATCAAGGGTTTTCTCAATGTTGGCAAAGCTAAAATTGGTGAATTCAATAGATATTTCTTAATATTTTCAAAATATTGATAACGTGATTGATTCCAATGGTATTCAGTACCTTTTTTAAATAGTTGCATGAATGGTTTAAATTGACTGGCCAGTTGGGATACTAACCCACAAATTTCTTGGAGTTTTCCTTACATACTTTTTAACTGCTTGATAGTTTGTAGTGGAAGAATTTTAGTGATTACTTTGGCCTTAGTAGGGTCAACCTATATGTCTCATCTTTAAATTTCCAAAGTTTTACCTAATGTGATTCTAAATACACACTTTTTGGGGTTTATCTAGAATTTATACTCCCAAGTCATTCAAATATCCTCATGAGGACTATAGGATGGTCTACCCTTGTTATTAATTTTCCCTAGATGGCATCAACATATTATTCAATAATATCATGCATCATATCATGTAAGATTACTATCTTATCTCTTTAATTTATTTCACCATAATTATTCAATCTAAATGGAATGACTTGATAATGAAAGGTTCCCCATGGAATGGTGAAAGATGTTTTATGTCGATCTTCCAGTGAAATATATATTTGATTATATCCAAAAAAACTATCCATGAGTGAAAACATTTCATAACCAATAGTTGAGTCAATGATCATTTTGATGTTTGTAAGGGGGAAGTTATGTTTAGGGTAAATTTTTTGATGTCTCTAAAATACGTGCAAATACCAATACCACTTTGTGGTTTGTTGAAAGGTGCAATATTTGAGATATAATATGAGTAGCCAATGAGAAAGATGAAGCCCACATATAAATTTTTTATATCTCTTCCTTTAATAGGAGTTCCAACTTAGGATTCATATTTAAAATATTCTTATTAATAGGATTGTAATTTGTATGGATAACAAGATGATGGACTATCAAATAAGGATCTAGGCCTAGCATATCTGCATAAGACCAAGTGAATATGTCAATGAATTCCCTAAGAATATCTATTAGAATATCTCATTCCTTGGGAGTTAGGGTGGATTTAACTTTAATTATCATTGGGGTATGTTTTATTTTAATAATGAAGGATACTGATCCTACATATATGTTGTGGTAATGAGAAGTTAATATTCTTCTAACATTTGCATGATGACTATAAACTCTATAATTAGTTCATACAAAAAAAATTATTTAGGACTAAGAGAGTAATTTAATTGCATGGTTTGGGGGTTATTATATTATTCAATGTCAAGCTTATGGAAAAATCAAATTCCTCATCCATTGGTTCCTCAAAGAGGTTTTCATCATTAAACAAGTCTTTATTTTTCTTGTCCACTAGTGCCTCAGAGTGGTTTTCACTAGAGGACTTTATATTTTGAATTTTTTATCATTGTGATTAGGGAATTATATTTGTTCCCCTTAGTATGTACATATGTATAGTTTGATATCAAACCCCTCTTTATGGTCACCAACTGGTAGATGATCCTATAGGCCCTTGAACTTAGATACTGCTTCATTTTTTTGAAATAGATCAAAATAAGGTTCGTCTTGATGGTCTCAATAAATAAGGTCAAGGTAATAGAGGTCAAGGTTAATGGTAAGGATGGTTATGTTAGTGAAAAGGTTGGTGGAATAAAGGTTATCATAAAGGATATGAATATACCCTATTTTAATATCATCACTAGATGAGGATTCCTTTAAAAATGAGGAAGTATCAGAAACATCATATGGGTCCCTACCTATGGTTTGTATCCTAGGTTGTAGTATAATTGATATTTGAATTATATGGGTTTAAAAATACTTGTTCATGAATTCCCAATCATTTACATTGATAATTCATGCTCTCTCACATTATATTTGATTTAAGATATTTGGGATGCTAAAAATAAGATGAAAGACCATCATTTGATACATAGGTGTCATTTTATCATTCTATTTTTTCATCTAATAGGAGCCCAAATTTTTCAAAGGATATCTTTATGAACTAATGACATGTTTCTTTGACTTCCCTTGTGGTGCATTTCCCATAACTGCATGGTGATTTAAGGAGATTGCCAACATGGAAGGTATGATATTCATATTCACCGCATCCTTTAAGAATGATTTCAATGCATGAGACAACTAGAAAATTTGTGGATGTAGAGAGGATGTAATTTAGATGGATATAATATTTGGATTTGTATTTTATAGGATCAACATCCTTAGTAATAGGAACATATATGACATCCTAATAGTCTCCTTTCAATATTTCACAATGCAAATCATCAAGGATAATGATTTCCATGCTAGAATGAGGAAATTTGAGACATTGATGGAGAGTGGACAAAACAATCTACATTACATGGATCCAAGGGAATCTCAAAAGGATGTTGTATGAAGACTCAAAATCTACCATGTGAATTAATTTTTGATGAGTGGATAGACCCACCATGATAGGAAGATAAATAGTTCCTACTATTTTTTGTTTGATCTCATCGTAAACCTTGATAGTCATGATTTGTGATGCTAATACAAACTTTGAATATCCCAAAATTTTGATCAAATTGATATTTCATAAAGTAAATCTAGATTCATTATCTATAATTACTCATTTGATTTTATGATTTTTAATAAAACATTGATGTATAAGGGGTTTTCATTATTAGGGCTAATTAGAGTCATGTCATATATGGGTCAAAGGTGAGCTATTGGGTGGATAAGAGATGGATAATAAGTGCCTAAAACTAAATATATATAGGAAATATTGATTCCTGTAAGGTCTTATTGAGGATGTTTTGTTGGATGTAAGATGATTTAAAAAGATCCATTATGTGTGTGTGTGTGGGTGTAGATACACACACACACACACACACACACACACACACACACACATATGTATGTATGTATGTATATATATATATATATATATACATATATATATATATACATACATATATATATATATATATATATAAATATATATATACATATATACATATGTATATATATATATATGTATATTTATATATATACATATATACATATATACATATACATACATACATATATATATATATATATATACACATATATAATTTGGGGTTTCTCATATATGTATATATATATATATATACATATACATATATATATATATATATGTATGTATGTATGTATATATATATATATACATACATACATACATACATACATACATATATATATATATATATATATATATATATATATATATATATATATATATATATATGAGTGGGGGTTTTTACAATTTTCTAGATGAGATCATATTATCGCCCATCAGTAGTTAGAGGAGATCATTGAACATTGAATTTTGGAGGTGCATTTTGGAATGGGGGTTTAGGAGGTGACCTAAAAATATTAATCTTACCATGCCATGTGGAAATGACACACTCAGATGTTTGACCTTTAATTTTGATAATGGGATGCTTAGAGGTTCAAGCACATTTAGATGCCATGGCCTTAATTTTGATGATGGGACGAATTTAGATGTAAGAATGTTCAATTGTCTTGGCCCTTATTTAATCATGGTTAATTTATGTTTTTTGTGATTTAAATTACTAATAATTAAATCATAGTTTTAAATGTTTCTCTTGTAATCAACATGGTTTGTGTGGGATGTTTGACCTTAGTCCTGATGTGTTTACTTTTATTTTTTATTATACTTGGGAAATAGATCTTGATATATTCTAATTTGTTGATTCATGGAAGAAGCTACCTCCTCTTTAACTTTAGTTTTTACTCAATCAATCATGTCTTGAATATAATGCCTAATTTGCATGCACCTTTTGATGGAGTGGCCTTGACTCTAGGAAAGTCACACTATTTATATTATTGACACCATGCAAGCTTAAGTTTATTTTTATTGAAGGGATTGATTTTTGGAAACACAATCATATTCATAGCTAAGAATTTATGAAAGACACTCTTTATTGGCTCACTAAGAGGTTTATATTATCTTTTATTAGGATCTTGTTTTGGTTTTCCTCTTGGCATAATGATTATTGATGTATTCCATGTTTTAGGAGGATTGGAACTTTGAATTGTCTAAATATGCTTAGAATCCATAACTCTATTGCCAACTTTATTTTTGTTATTATTGAATAAATTTAGATTTTCTGATGAAGTGGATTGATTTTGATTATCTTTAAAAAATATATTGATTAAGACTTTAGAAATAAGATCCTTTTTAATTTGTGTGCCTTTTAAATGATCTCATCAAAATTATTTTCATAATGAAATTGTAATTGAAAATACAATTATTGATTTAGTTGACACTAAACATAGTAGCAAGCTATTTTTCAAGAATTGTACATGGAAATCTACTAGTGAGACTGCACTAGCTTTGAAATAATGATGAAAATCTTTAGACATTAATTTTTTTTGTGTTATATAGATCCTACATGATAATCTAGTGTTTTATATTGTAGGAGAAGTGCTTAATGAATTTATATGATAAGTCTACAAATGATGTAATTGGTCCTTTTGGTAAGTTCATGAACCATTCAATTTTTGGTCCTCCAATAGTTTTAGGGAACAACCTAATTAGATAAGCATCACTATAAGCCACCTATTGATAAGAAATGAAGAATTCTTTGATGTGATCTCATGGATCTCCCTTTCCCTTATATTTTTCAAAATTTTGTGGTTTAAATTGTGGTGTAAAAGGGATGCATAAGATGTCCTTATCAAGTGGATAGGGGTTTAGATTCTAAAATTTGTATTTATTTCTATGTGAACCATTTTGGATCCGTTAAATAGAATCCTTAATTTCTTGCCATTCATACACAAATTAAGGACCAGTAAAAGGAGAAGAAAATGATGAAAATGGATCATGTTTATCATTATATTTGTTATGTTGATGTGTTTTGGATGATGACTTATGATGTGAATGTTTTGTGGTATTATGATCTATTTGGGACACTAGAAACACCACTTGTTGGGAAATTTGATTTAATTGATCAAGCATAAGTTGTCTATTATCCTATTCTATTTGTTCATCTAAGTTGGACTTACTTTTATCAATTTGACATAGTCAACATTTATAGACTCCATATGGTGTTCTTCTTATTCAAATGGATTAGACTAGGCATATGTCTTTCTTGATTAAGATTCTTATTGCTTATGATATGATGTAAATTGGCAACATCAAAATTAGGGGGTAATCTAGATCAAAATTTAATAAGCATTAATAGTATCTCATCCTTATCATCATAAATATATTTTTCCATTTTGGCTCACCCATGTCCAATGTCCAACAAGTCATTATGATTATTTTGACCATGTTATTCCATATTTATAATGCTTTCTTCATCACTATCATGATTTTGTTTGATATGCCAAGAATTTTTCAGTATTCATTATGAGAGGTTTATCCAATCTTGAGTTGTTAACAGGTTTGTAATTTCATTATACTTGCCTTAGATGTGTTTTATGGAGGTGTATTTATTTGATGTAACCTTGATTTAGATTGATGTAGTTATCTTAGATCAAGTTTTGACTCTTGGATTAATTTAGATTGAATGTGATGTTTGGAGATGAGATTTTTTATTTGATTTTATTTATTTTGGGATAATATTGAGTGAACTTGATTATTTTCATATGTGAGATATATTTTACATAGATATATGGATATGGGAGAAATTATGGATGTCATGATTCATTCAATCCAAATTGATAGGTCTGGGATATTGAACACAAATATTAAGAATTTAATGGTTTAGTGTTTTTAGATTAGTTGATCTTAGGATTCACAAGCTAAATCAAATGATTGAATAGATAATAATATTACTTAAGTAACATGTGTATCTCAAAGGTGATTTTATCAAACTAAAAAGATGTTGATTAAGGTGTTGATTTCGATATAGGTGTGTCAAACCTGATTAGGATTTTAGGACTCTAGCAAGCTTATCTTAGACTAATGGTTTATGATGAGGTGTGATAGGTATTATTGTGATGTTGATGATTTATTTAATTTATGTGGATTGAGATGATTGTGATTTTTGGATTTATGAATTTTTAGGGATTGGATATAATAATGTAAGTTTTATTAAATGGATGCCTATGTTTTGATTGATTTTGGATTATTGGTTTGGATCAGGTTCTTGTTTGGTATAAAGTTTTACAAACAACATGGATTTTTAAAACATAAATACAAAAAGGTAAATGAAAAGCCTATACTAGTAGATAAGGGTGTGAAACACAACTAACAACCTACTAATCTACTCACATAAAGTGGTGACCAGGTTAGTCTCCCAATCCTCATTCTACATGTGTGTGTGTGTGTGTGTGTGTGTGTGGGGTGAGTGATTTTTAGAGATGTTATTTCCATTACATTGATAGTTGTTTTCATTCAAAAGTGTCTTAATATAAGTGGTACAAGGATCTATAAGGGTGTCCCCTAAATACCTTGTGGTATATGTAGCCCAAGTTTGTCTAAAGATGTTGTCTAATGCTTAAGTATTGAAGTGTGTCTTCATCACTTCATGGAACCATTTTTGGGTAATCCCACTCAGATTTATGAAAATTATTCTTGATATTTACTTTCCACCATAACACAAAGTTTAGATTAGTGTGTGGTGATCAAATACACGTCATAACTTACCTAAAAACTATGAATAGTGTGTGGTGATCAAATACATGTCATGTTTCCCATAGAAAAAATAATAAAGGGAGGTGTCAATTGATTTTGATCCCCAAGGGTTTCCTAAAGGTGTGAGGGAATTAAATACATAATATTTCCTCTAGTGAAACATGCACACAAGAAAAAAACTAAAATATCACAATTTATTAAAAAAACTTAATTTATTAACCTAATTAAGAAGTGATTATGGATTAAAAATCAATTTACAAATAGGTTTAAATATTGATTATTTGATAGGTAGTCTTGAAAAAAAATTAGTTTAATTTTAAATCATGATGGGAAACCTAAAAAATAAACTATAAAAAATTAAAGCCACTACTACAAAGGTCAAAGTTGTTGATCCACAAGTCAAAGTTGCTACTGCACAAAAAAAATCTGAGGATAAATTAGGCATTCATAGAAAAGAAAGCTACTAATTTTGATTTAAAAGATGCTAATTTTTATTACAAGGTTGAAAATTACTAGATAAAATATGTTATGTACATAAATTAGTTAGAAAACAAAAAATAAATAAAGCTATTGTGGTTAGAAATAAATCCACTACTTTCAAATATAAAACCTCTATTAATCAATTTAAATCTAGTAAGAATAAAAATTAGAGAACAAATAAAAATTATTCAAAGTCATTAAACATTTTCCAAAGACACTGAAGTTGATGTCTAAGCTGATAGTTCATGAATGATAGCTTCACTATCTACAAAAAAATAAAAAATAGTTAAATAGCTATCAAAACTGCTAACATGTTAGTTGAAGTTGCTAATTTTATGATTAAAGACACTAGTCAATTATAAATAAAATTTCACTTACACATTAACATGAAAAAATAAATATCTTAAATTCTTATCAAATCTATTAAAAAATAAAAAAATCATGATTTTATGAATAACAGCTTTACTTTATATGCACACAATAGTTAAATCATGAATTATTTAAATGGTTAAATGGGGCTAAAAAGTTAATGATCAAACCTAATAATACAAATTATGAATCCACTACTATTAGATTAAAGCCTTTACTATGAATTTTGACTCCATTGCAAGTTTGGTAGTGGAAATTTCACAAAAAATAGAGGAGTTTAGATGTTAATTCAACTTCTAATGATCCTTCAAGCTTGTTAGAATAATCTAGGTGCCTAACAAGTTTATAAGGGATTTTATCTCACCATGGTTGCCAAAATGTGTGTAATTAGGTTAGATGTGTATTAAAAGATATGAAATTCATATTCAAATCCTCTATTCTAATCAAAATTACAAGACCTAAGATTAGAGATAATAAAAATACAATCAATTTTAAACTAAATGAAACACAAAAAAGTCAATTTTATACTTCTAGTTTACAATAAAAGGCCTCTTTCTTGATTTTTTTTATTGCTCCAAGTGATTAAGGATGATTTATTGATGTATAATTTTGATTAGTATTGTCTGGCTCAACATTTGGATAACATGTAGTTATGGATGACTGATTTATTGGACAAGGTGATGGAACTATTATATTTCAAGATTCAAAGATGGATTTACCTAGTAGTGTATCTCTCAAGATATACATCCATTTCATGAGAATTGAGGGTTAGATTTGTGCCATGGAGGATGGAGATAAATAGAAAAGAATTAGTGTGAATATTGGGTAGTTGGATTATGGAATTAAAAATTCCATACATGATTCTAGAGAAGGTGGTGAGGGGCACAAAGTGGATTAGATTATAGAGTTTATTAGGATAATAAATTAAGATTATATGTAGATTAGTGATGTAATTTGTAGGAGTGATAACAGGATTAGTTTAAAAGGAATATAAAATTCTTATAGAATTATAAGGATTTGTTTAATGGATAAAAAGTATGATATGTGGATGATTAATTGATGAAAATGATATTGGGATAAGGAATAAGGTTAGTGTGTTAGAAATGATGTGATAATAATGTTAGGATAGTGGTGATAGTAAATGTTGTTAATGTCTAATGATGTTAAATAACAAAGTAGATGATTTTAGGTGTATATAAACCATAATTAAGATAAAACAAATAAAATAAATCAAAATGCTATAAATGCACTTTTTATAAGAAGAATTAAATAAAAAAATGAATTTGACAAGGCACAAATGATTTCAATAATACTAACTATGAAAATGAATGATTTTTTTAAATTTTTCTATCTGATTTTTTACTATGTGGATTGACATAGAGTATAAATAAGAAAATAATAAATATATCTAGAAGTGCCTAAAAGATGGATCTATGGTTGAATAAGGACAAAATCTATAGTTAAGGACATGATGAAATCCCACTACTGTCCTACTTGGTCTATTATATACTTTGCTTATAAATAGGAAATTTGGGCATAATTACTTGTGATCATCTGAGTTAGGTATGTATGGGTAGATTTAACCTTTGAGGATGTGCAAAATATCTAAAAATTACTTTTGAAAGGTTGAAATGCTAATTGGGATAGAAATTATTAACAAATTAAAAAAAAAAAGAGTGGAGTGTAATTGGACTAAATGGACCCTAATCACCCCCATGATGATTGAATATTACCTATGTATTCAATACTCTAAGGAGGGAATTAATCCCACATAGTTATCCCACTTAGAATGATTTTTGAAAATATTCTCCTTTTACTATATGAATGAATCCATAACTAGATTGTATAATTAATCATGTCTCTTTTAGGGATAAATAATATATGCCTATGAATTATTTGAGGATTACTTGGAATGATTAGAATCAAAATTAGGAAGAATAGGGAAAATTTTCTCAATATGCAATGGTGTAAATATGCCTCTATGTTGAAATTTAAAAGTGGCATAATAAGTGACTCTAGTGTGACTTTATAGCAATCAAAAAGGGGA
This sequence comes from Torreya grandis, assembly GCA_037957365.1. Classification (NCBI taxonomy): domain Eukaryota; kingdom Viridiplantae; phylum Streptophyta; class Pinopsida; order Cupressales; family Taxaceae; genus Torreya; species Torreya grandis. Next base: position 1,079,461 of record JARHVA010001116.1, on the reverse strand, counting down.
AACCACAAGCTAGGAAGCCTAAAAACATAGAAGATAGGGTAAGGGAGGGCTTAATGTAAAAATTTGATGATTAGAGAGATTAAGATAAAAATATCCCATAGGGATAGGAATGACACCCAATATTTTACCTATTGGACATTTTTATCCCCTAGGGAAATGTGTGGAACTTTGGATATGGGTTTGGGACTACAAATGCTTAAGGGATTTTTTAGCTATAATAACTTTCTATAGGTGACAGATAATGATTTGGAATAAAAATAGGTCCTCATATGTGTTTAGGATAGGATAACATGGAAAAATAGGCATTAATTAAGTGCATGAGATAATCTAGGATTATAAAATGCCAAAACTAATGTGATCAAGTATTCATGACCAGATTTAGATTATTTTAGTTAATAAAATCAATGAACACCTAATGAACATGAATTTAAAACATTTTGAGTTTGAAGATAAAACACTTTTTGGCAAAATAATTGACAAAAAATTTGTATTTTTAGTTGTGTATATGGATGATTTATTAATTGCATCATATAAATAGAGATACACTAAAAAAAACTTAAAGTATATTTGATGAAAGGATTTAAATGATAGATATAGGTTGTATTCATTACTATTTGGGTATTTAAATGATTAAAAAATCAAAGAACATCTTCATCACTCATAAAAAAACTAGTGAAACTATGAGAAAATTTAGAATGAAAGATTGTAAGCCTCTTAGTATGCCCATTAAATGAAATTGACATCAAAAGATACCACATATTTTATAGATGCCACTAAATATAGATAACTCATTGGAAGTTTAATATATGTGACTACAACTAGACTATACATTTATTTTATTGTTAATGTTATTTATAGATTCATGTAATGACCAAAATTAAGTCACTTGGTATCAACAAAAATAGTAATTATATATCTAAAAGGAACATAAAATCTTGGGCTCAAGTATTTTAGGTTTGGATAATTCAAATTGTTTGGATATTAAAATTTTTATTATGCTGGTGACTTTGAAGATGGGAAATCTACTTCAATTTTTTTATAAATTGAGGAATAATATTTATAATTTAAAAATCAATGAATAAATCGATGTATATAATTTATTAGATAGAATTAGAATGCACAGTAGCTTTAAAGGCAACCTTAGAAATGTTGTGTCTTAGAAGGGGTCTTTCATATTTTTAGTAACATTAGGTTTTGTCAACACCACTCATAGTTGAAAACACATTTGAAATTAAAATGGTAAATAATCCAATTTTTTTGACCGAACAAAGCACATCAAAACCAAATTTAATTTGATTAATTATTATATGAAAGATGGAAATTTAAAATTGCTACATAGTCCTTCTACATAGAAACCAATAGACAAATTTTACAAAATTGAGTAAAATAATTTTTTGAAAAGTTTAGAGACACGCTTGGTCTCAAAATAAGCCCTATATATTAAGGGGGGATGTAATATTATTGTAAATAATTTTTATATAATCTTAGGTGAAAATTTTAGAGATATTTTATCTCATATTGGTAAATGAATAGTCTATGCATAGATGTTTAATAGTTTTTAAGGAAGGTGAAATGAATATCTATATTTTGGATATTAATATTATGATTTATCTTCATTTGATTAATGTTAATACAATTTTCATTTACACTAAATTTTTATTTTTATCATTCCATTATTAATGGATTGAAAAAAAATATGCACCAAAAGGTCTAGACAATATGCTTGTATTTCATGATAATACATAAGATGGTTAGTTAGAAATTTTAGACCAAGGAAAGAAAAATAGGATAAAGGTTTAATGAAAATATTTACCTATGCACTATTATTTGTTTAATTATTTATTCAACATCCTCTTCCCATGAGAAAAAGGAAAAAATATAAATTGAAATGGTATTGTATTAAAATAAATTTCACCAATGGAGAAAAAATTGGACATACTATATTACTATGAAAGATAACCACTTATAAATGCCACACCAATTCAAAAAAATAATGAACATGGTTTAGAACCTAGATATCACAAATAAAAAATATATATTTTAAAACTATATTTGATCAATAAAAATATATATTTAATAATCTCCACTAGTAATTAGTGATGCATACTATGAAAATATAGTTAGAAATAATAATAAAATGTCCAACTTAAGACTTTAACTATGTAAATACAATCATAAATTAAAAGAGACAAGAGACAAAGGATCTAAAAGATAACAAATGGATTTTATGACACTTTGGGAAAAATATAAATATTTAAGGATAAAATAGTGGATAAAATGGTCAAGCTTAGTCACTAGAATTAACATTTAAAGCTACAAAAATTCACTTGTGACCACTCCTCATGCACACTTAACTTATGTCAATTACATGGTACTAAACTGCAATTCCTCTACTTCTATACAAAGACCCTATATCCTTAGGAAATTCTAATATTTAATATTCCCATTATTCATTTCAAGTAGCCTATAATAACTATTTGTATGATTAACATTCTTAGTTTAGTTATATCTACTCCTTAGACAAGGCCACTCTTTCAAGATAATCCCTCTTGTACTAGCTACTAGTTTCATCCTTATACCAAATAATCATTAATTTCCCAAATTAAAATTCATCTAATGGGATGTCCAATATGTTTCATAAGTCCCATTTAAGGAAATCCCCCCAAATACCACTATATAAGAACATTTTATATTCATTATTCACTAGATGGAAAGAGGCTTTTATATTAAAAACCCCAAAATTATTCTAACTATAGTTTGAGAGTAAAGCACATATCATTCCAAATTATAAGTTCATACAACCCAATTATCCTTGATATAGACACCAAAAAACTATACACATGGTCCTAATCATCGCAATACCTTTGGTTTCTCTTAAACCTCTATTGATTACACTTATAAGTTTGACAAACCTACTTAGCCTAACCCACTTACCTAATCCAGAGTCAAGTTAGTCATTTGTCTAGATTAAATCACCTTTTCACCCATTTTAACCTATCTTTTTCCTAGGTCCTTGACCAATGATAGTTAGGGTGATCGGTGATGGTCACCCTAATCGGTGATGGTTAAGTTGGATAGCCTAGACTCAACATACAACTAAAATGCAAAAAACCACCTTATTTTTATAAATATGGTATTATAAATATGATTGTGAGCCCTTTTCATGGATGAATTATATTTATAATCCTTCTTTAATTCCAATTTGGATAATCAATTCCACTTCTTGCTTGTGCTTATAAGAGAGAGAGGCCTGAGAGGTCAAACGATCTACAATTGTTATCAAGAGTTCTTTGTATCCAAAATCTCTTTTTGTAGGTCAATTAGGTAAATCCACATTATCAAGTGCTATTATCCATCACATAGGGAGCCTACTTACCATTGACCCTCAACTAAGATCCCAAGTACCGTTACACTACTGAAATCAACCCAGATTCCACCAACAGGCAAATCCACATCAAACACCCACTAACTAATTTCTAGTAAGACAAGTATTCATTTTCTTGTATTATTTTACCAGATTTTCATCCCAAGCCTAAGATATCTCCCAGAATCCACTTTCTAGATCCCATTAATAAATAAACTCAAACTTGAGTTTCACTTTTAGATTCACTGATAGGCAACCAATGATAGTTCCCTGATTGGTGATGGTTACCCTCAATTGGTGATGATCACCTGACTGGAGATGGTTATACTTAATTGGTGATGGTTTCATGACTGGTGATGGTCAACTATGGCACCAAAAACTAGTAAGCTAATTTGACCCTCTTACACCCAACCAAATTCACTTTTCTATGTTTCTGACTACTCATAAGCCCCTTTCTAATTTTTTGAGCCATACCACGACCCATTATGACTAGTACTAATCAGTTTAACACTAATTAGATCATTTATAGTCTCTTTTTTGAATATGATTTTCTTGTATTTGATTTCAATAATCTTATATTATTGATGCAAGTATCTTATTTCTTTTTTTATCAACTTAATTATTTTAAATAGGTAGATGGACAACCCTTAAGGAAGCTCTCACTTTCAAGATCTAAATCCTACTAGGTAATCCACCCAACTATCTATCTAAAAAATAATTTTTATTTAGTGATTTCTTATCTGTAGGTCATCCTCCCAAGCCAAAGAAGATCTCTCACAATATTTTGATTCAATGCATCAAACAAACAAGCATTCCTACCACAACCCGTATTGAGTTTATTTTCTCTCTTTCTTAGAACCTTAAGTGAAAATTTACACTTAAACATTATGGCATGCCTAGTGGGACCAAGAGTATTTACTCATGTTTTCTTTGCATTTGTATTCTCTTTTCTCTATTTGTGTTCATAATTGAAATTAAAATTTCTTTTGGGATTAAAATCAACTACATCCATTACTTGATTTTAGCAATAGTTCACTTTGAATTAAAGCAAAGTAATCTTATCATATCACCACTTTTTTTTGACACACTATCCAAACCACTTTCATCAATCAAACATCAAAATAATTTAAGATAAGGTTGGACTAAGATTTCATCACCTAATGGTCATCTTACCCACTCTCGATGATCCTACTTGGAGGTCATTACCAAGGGGAGAACCAACTTAGCTATCTGGTTGAGTATAAACTCTAGTTATAAATATATATTGGCTAAACACCTGACACTCTTATCTCTATGGGATCATGAAGTGAGGGGTTAGGCCCCAATACCAAGCCATGTATTGATTATAATATAGATTATTTTGAGTACCTAAATAACCTGAAACCAACCATAGACTACTAATATAGTACCTAATCTACAAGCCAACTTCTATCACACATTCTCATAAACTAAGGCATAAACTAAAAGCAATATTAAAACTAACCTTTAGGATTAACGTAATTTCTAGTGTGTGTCTTGATTGACTTGATCATTTTCTTGTCTTCTTCTTTTTTGAGTGGTGATATTGTTCTTATTTTGTCTCCCTTTTTTCTTGTATGGTTTTCACTTGTCAACAGTGAAGAGACCTAGTAGAATAAAACCCATCACTTAAATCAACCTCTTTTACCTCCTCATCTATGGAGTATATCTCTAAGGTAGAAGATTCACCTCATCCATTGAAAATAACTACTTTACATTAGGTATTTCCCCAAGGAGACATGGATTTTACCACCTTTCTAGACAATAATCTAGTGGCCCTTTAGCACTATCTTAACACCTCTTCTCACCATATCCCAATTTCAACTCCACCTTAAGATCTTGCTTATGGCATGCCATCCCAGATTATGGAGGGTATCCCTATTGCTATGGTCACCATCTAAATTTTAACCACCCAATCATCTTCATCTACTAACCCATTTAACACTACAACTAAGAATCAACCTATCCAACCAATTGTTGCCCTTACACCTTCCACCCTGACAAATGATTCCTATACCTTGGGGACAACCCAACCATTGACCCATCATACCCTACTTATAGATGGATCACCCACCATTGACATTACTAATCTCCCCTCTATCAAACCTAACCCATTGGTTAATACCCCTTTACTAAGCTTAGGGGTATTTATCCATTCTACCTTACCACCCATTAGCATAAAGGTTACTACCTCTCCTCCAGTCATCAACCCAACTACCAACCATGCCCAATCCATAGGGACTTCTCAATAGTTACCCATTATACCCAATCTAAGATGCATCCCTAACCCACAAGGGTATGTGTCTACTACCTAACCACCACCAACCACCTACCCTACTCAACCTCTAGTATCCATATTCCAATATGTGGTAGCCTCTCAACCACCAAGCAACTACCAGTATGTTGCCCAACCTCAACCATAATGTCAAACTTACAATCCTTTTGGTGTACCACTTCAAACTAACCTAATGAAATTGTTCATGGAAAATATGAACAACCTTGAGTCATCCATTTTAGGACCTCATAACATCATATCCTATGATTTGATTTATAATGAACCTATCCATCCTTCTATGCCCATTAGACCTTACCCTCCTCAATGGGGTCTTCCAAAATTTACCAAATTTCAAAGCAAGGAGGACCCTCAATAACATCTTAGGGATTTTAGGCATGCATGCTACATGATTTCTTATGATAATTCCCTTCTCTTCTAAACCTTCCTCATTTCTTTATCCGATCTAACACTTAACTAGTATAGTCCCCTTACCAAGCATTCTAACTTTTCTTTCACCCAACTAGCACAAGTATTCTTGGATCACTTTTCCATTAATATTTCCAAAAATGTATCTATCACATACCTCTATTCTATCAAGCAATTTGATGATGAGTCTATTGTTGATTTTCTTCCCATTGGAGAAGTTTGATTAATTAGCTTTCATTTTCCCTACCTCAACCTGAAATTATAAAAAAATTCACTTGAGCTTACACTAAACATATATCTTCTACACTACATGTCTATAGCTTCAGAACCTTTAATGAGGATTTTACCATGGCACATAAGCTAGAAAAATGGGCCATAGATGATGGTAAATTAAAGTTATAAAATAAGAACTCTACTTTCAAGACCAACAAAACCTCTTCCTCCAAACCAGGAAAATAAAGAAATACCAAAACCAAGACTAAGTGAACTGTGAATGCTATTATCCCTAAAACTACCCCTCCACCCAATGTCAATCAAAAAAATCCTCCCCTTACCTTCAATCAAAATGCAAGGAACCTAAAGTGAAGCAACCACAAACAATTCACTCCACTTGGATAATCTTACACCTCAGTTCTAGAAAAGCTACTAAAAGCTAACCTTATACAACTTCTGCCTATCAAACCTCCCCAATAATTTTATTTTTCTCATCTAGCACCTATTTGGTATAATGAGAAGGACCTCTATGCTTTTCATCAAGTAATCAGAAATGATGTTAGTCGATGTAATACTTTTAAAAATATTGTTTAGAGTCTTATAGCTAAGTGGAAATTCATGTTGGATAATCCAAATGCACCCTTGACATCTTCAAGAAACCTTTTCCTAACCATTCCCCTATCAAAATTGAGGACACATAAGCTGAATGATCTCATAATTCCCACATGGTCAACATGGTTCATGATACACCTATCCATGAGGACCTGATCAACCATACTACCCATTCCTCCCCCACCTTGCTTATCGAGGTAATAGAGTCACCTTACCCTCCTTTGGATATCCAAACAAAATAAGTTCCTTTCTCCCTAGCTACCCTCATAAAAGTTTTAGAATCATCACATACTACCTCAACTAGCACATCTAGACAAATAAATGTTTTTAATTCACCACCTCCACCAACTACCCAATAAACCACTACTCCTATGGATATTGTTCCTAAAGGATGGGAATTTCTACACATGCCTCCCATGGATGAGCCATTTATCTCAACCTTGCTTCCCTCACCTCAAGAGTTCAACCAACTTACCAACCATCCTCCCCAACCTATAAGTCTATCTGTTACATCCACTACCCATAGATTAGGACTAGTATACAAAACTTTTTCCATATTAGTATAGAAATTGGAATTCACCTTAAAACTAGACATGGATAGAACACTTTATAGCAATAGTTAGGGCTTACCTCCATTAACAAAATTGAACCCTATAGAATGCCTCTAACCAATCAATCCATCATCTCTCCACCACCTCTTAAACCAATCCAAACCTTTAAGAACCCCTCAACTTCTTAGTCAACCAAAGTAACCACCACCTTACCAACCAAACCTTTCAAAACTCTTGGTGTATTCCCTACTTGAAGTTTGATTTTCCCATCCTTGAAAATAGACTTAACTTCACCCAAGCCTATACCTAGATCTCAACCCACACTAGCCAAGAAGATGAAAACATTAAAAGGATAAATGACTAGTTGGACCATCAAACTTGCCCACCCCAACTACCAACATACCTAGACCAAAACCATCAACTAAAAACACCACCTTACCCAAACCATCTCTCACCTAACCTATTATCACCCACACACCCATCTTACCAACCAAAACCATGAGACCAAAATCTTTACCTCTAGTAGAATCCTATATAAACATTATTCAAAGGTTAGTGTAAACCTCTTGCCTCACATTACCTCCCATCATACCTTTTAATCCTCTTGGTTCAAAGCCAACCTGGTATAATGACAATCAAATCTGATCTTATCACAAGATACCTAGGCATGGCACAGAGAATTATAAAACTCTCTAAGACATTATTCACCAACTCTATGATGAGGATGATCTCTTGGTATATGACTTCCCATCCATTCCTCCACCATTATACCTAATAACTAGCCATCAACACGTTCCTAAACCCCCACTCTTACCTCAGAGTGATGGAGAATCCACCCAAACCCCCATCACACCTTCCCCCTCTATCTATACCATTAATGTGGTCACATAATCACAATAAAATGATAAAGGGAAGGAAAAAGTGTCAATTTTATAGACATACCCACAAAATCACCCTATACCAAACTAGATCTAAACCCCCATGTCTGAAACTAAGCCCAAAGTCACCATCTTAGGTACTTCAGAGGCTAACCCTTCTAAATCCATTAAGAAGGTCATTCTTAAACAACTCTACCTGAGCCATACTAAAATGATTCTCTATGAGCTTATTTCCACTTCACCCCACCATCATCAAGTCATGATCAAGGCTATGTAGGCCATCAAAGTTAGACCAAGGGATTCCTAACCTATAGAGGCCTTTTTTGGTTCCCTCCAACTCTCCACCCTTATTATCTTTAATTACTCAGAGATATCCTATGCCCACCCTGAGGACCTAGATCCCCCTCTCTTTATCACCACACACATCAACTAGACCCACATCAAATGGGTTATGATTAATGGGGGAGCTAGTATCAACATCATCTCTTCCCATTATTATGATCAAATAAACCTCTTGAATAATGTCAAGTCCTAAAATTCAGCCATCCTTAGATCTTTTAATGACACTATGACCACTACCTTGGGAACCATCATCCTTATATTTGACTAGGACCTCACATGCTCCCTAAACTCTTCTTTGTAGTTGAAGGTGAATTATAGTCTAATGTTTTGTTAGGGAGACCTTAGATTTGGGACATGGGATGTGTAACTTACACCCTCCACCATTTTGTCAAGTTTGAACATGAAATTCAATTTATTACCATACAAGCTAACCCTATCCCTTTTACAGCATGTAATATGACCTACCAACCTAATTACATTCTCATGTCTCCATCCAAAGCACTAAAAATAACCACCATCAAGCCCTCACCCATAAAATTCACATCCATTACTTCTTCCTCTTCCATTGAGGCATTTTTTAGCTCATCTATCCCTACAAACCAGATACTTGTTGATAATTTTGACCCTATAGGTCAAAATTGTAACCTTTACCATTTGAAAATTTATAGTTCATCTTGTGAATCAGTTTTGGGTCTTGAATAGTCGAAAGAATTGTTCAATATTGGTCTCTTTCTTTTGATAGAATTGTCCAGATAGAAATCTAAGGGGCATCTTTAAAAGCAAGGGCAAGCTATCATAAGCACAGTTAAGAACATGAGGATGAAAGTTCTATCTCCATGGTTTTTTAGTTTTGGAGAAATGGCATTCTATGTTAAATACATGGAGTTTTGTGAGAAAGGAATAAAATGACCAAGATTTCATCTTGAGCCTAATGCACATGTCCACCTATAACCATGTATTCCTAAAGACACCTATAGCAGGTCTAGAGCATGAACACAATCGTAAAAATTTTAAGATGCAAGCATAAGTCATAGTTAATAACTTTTGATATTTTCCAAGGTAGTGAGGTTTTGAAGTTTAAAAATGAGATTGTGGTGGATTAATTTTCATGAAAAATAAGCAAGCTGAGTGGGGAGCCTGATGAAGCAAGAATATAGGTTTATTTTTCTTTCAAGACTTTTTACCAAGTGTTTTTTCTTTCTTAGAGTTTTTTTGGGCTAGGTGATTGGAATAATTTCCTCAAATTTTTTGTCTGAGGGAAATTTTTTTGAAGGACTTTGCATTTTGTCCAGAGGGTATGTGCCCTTTAGGAAAGTTCTTTTAAAAAAACCCAAGAGGGCACTTGGAAAAGTCTGAAAGGCAACTTAAAAAGGGAAACAAAGGTTCAAATCCTTAAAACATTTTGTCCAAAGGAAAGGAAACAATATATTTAGGAATCCTAAAGGGTATGTACCCTTTAAGAAAGTTTATTTATAGGAAACCTAAGAGGGCACTTGGAAAATTTTGAAAGGCAACTTGAAAATGGAAAGAAAGGTTCAAATCCTTCAGACATTTTGTCTAAAGGAAAGGAAATAGTCCATTTAAGAATCTTGAAGGGTATGTGCCTTTTAGGAAGGTTCATTATAGGAATCCCAAAGGGTATGTGCCTTTCAAGAAAGTTCATTTACAGAAAACCCAAAGGGTAAATACCCTTTAGGAAAGTTTAAAACTGAAGATCCAAAGGGACATTTGAAAACCCTGAAGGGCAATCCAAAGGAATAAACAAGGAGATGGGCCTAAAATAGTTGTAGACAAAATTATGAAGGAATTTATTTAGACAAATTATCTAAAAGAATTCCTTCAAAAAATTTACCAAGGGGAAAGTCAAGCAATGAAGGAGAGAGATAATTCCCACAGATAATTTGTCCATGGGAAAATGACTAAGAAAAAAACCAAAGAATAAATGCTTGACTCAAAAATAGAAATGAAATGAATAAGAAAGGCATATTTCAGAAGGCCAATGACCTTTTTCAAAATCTTGAAGGGAAAAAGACAAAAACCTGAAGGGCACTTTCCCTTTGGGCACTTTCCCTTTAGGAAAGTCCATTTTCAAAGACAAAGACCATTTTAAAAATATCAAAGGGTATTTTCCCTTCAAGAGAGTTCAAAATAAGGAATCCCAAAGGGTATTTTCCTTTTGAGAAAGATCAAATAAATTTTTTAAGGGTTATTATCCCTTCAAAAAAGGAAGAGAAAAGTTCACAAAAAAGACAAATACAAACAACAAGATATGCATAGAAATGAAGAATCATAAAATACAAGAGATGTTAATAGCTAATAAATAGATTAACATGTTCTACAACATGTAAAGTGGCCCAAAATAGGATTAAACATGTCCAAGATGTGTAACCATTTCAAACATGACACCTTTAGTTCTAAAATAAGAGACTCATTTACATGAAAGAATCAAGGTTTTTGACACCTTTCAAACATTCCAACAGTTTAAACAGAGTTCTAAAATTGATTTTAGTCTTGATTTCATGTAGAGGGAAGCCTTTCAAATGTTTTAGTAGCTCAAGAAGAGTTTCATTTTTGGATATTGGTGTAGCATTATGCATGTTGGAATATTAGTCCAAGCTTGAGCCCACCATCTATTTTCAATGCCAAATGGTTTTTAATGCAATACAAAAGACAAAAAAGTCAAATTTAGAAGGTTATGATAACACAAATTAGACTTGGGCTGAAGTGAGAGTTGTCCTCTTCTTCTATTTTCAATGCCAACCTCTTGGTTGTTGTATATTTTTCTATATAAGTTAGCTTTTTAGAATTGAATTATATCCCTCTTTTGGCAATACAAAATTCTACCAAATATTAAGTTATAACCTTTTTTGAGATTGATAATACTAGTGTTTTTAGATTCTAGCTATTGGTATAGTGTATTTATGTCATTGATTTGTATAAGTGATAGAGTTTTCTTCCTTGTCAAGTTTTTATTCTTACCTAGTTATTAATTGGTCAAATTATGTAGGTCATGTTCCATGTTTAATTTTTTTTAGCTAACTTTACAATGGATGTAAGTGGCTAGTTAGTGCCTTGAATTAGGTCTATTCCATAATTTCCCTCAAGCTTTGATCTTAAGATAGAACCTTTTCATGAAATACTTATGCATATTGGTCAATTATAATTGAAAGTTCAACCTCTCTCGTGTCTAAATCATTATTTTTAGGAGATTTAATTGAATGGATCAACCAATCATTAGGTGTATCACCATCATTAAATAGGATTTTATTTCAAGTTTTCTTTCTCTCTTTTCCCAAGTAGTTTGTAGTGTAGAGTAGTAAGATCCTAATCGATACACCAAAGGGAACTAGCCTTTATAATCTAGATATTCGATCCATCGATTAGGTCACACACATCTTAAGATTATTTCCATGTTTTAGTAGACTATGAAGGCCTAAAACTACCTTCATAGGTTTGCAATTCTGATTGACAATGGTTTTTGGCATACTCAGTGGGACCAAAAAATAAATATTTTATAGATCTGAGGAAGTTCAAATCTAAATAGAAGCATTTACAGTAGAAGAGAATATATATCTTCATCATAATCTAAAGATTCTTCAAGTTACAGAGTTCATAGCATCATTCAGACAACTCTTTCATGCCAAATGTTACCACAAGGTTAGTAAGCAAAGGTATTCCTTTTGAATTTATATCTTATAAGAGATCAAGGTTTAGGATGGAAAACCATATCCTCAAAAATAGTATTTACCTCTTGGTCATCTTATTATTCTAAGCACTACAATTCCCACTATCCAAATGGCCATAAAAAAATAGGTGTTTACTCCATTCAGTAGAGGTATCCCACTAAATTTAGCCTAGTTTGATGACATTCCAGTGTCTACACTTAAGATTATTCCAATCTTCTCAGGAAAAAATCAAACAACCCCTATTGAGCATATCTAAGATGTGGCTAATCTCTCTTTAGTCCATAATGTTGTTGATGATAATGTTGCTATTACATTTCTTACTACCTCCTTCAAAAGAAAAGCATTGCAATGGTATATAAACCTTCCACTAAACTCCATTTCTACCTGGAATGAATTGGGCACAGTGTTAGTCAAGCAATTTGAGGACAAATATGATCATCTATCTTTAGTTGAGAAATTGACTGCCATAACAAGGGATCCTCATGAGTCCATGTTTGATTTTAACCTCAAATTCCAAAAGATAAGGACCAAAATACCTGTGTTGATAATGCCATCCTCTAAATATGCATTTCTATACTATTAGAAAGCCCTTAATTCTGACATTAGTGTGATGATACAGTCAATGGGTGGTACTACCTTACCAAATGCTTATGAGGTTGTAATAAGGGATAAAAATAGTTTGATACAGTTGGTAAGATTTATCCAAGACCTCTAATTCCTATATTTCCATAAATAATTTTTATACCATCACCTCAAGTTCCTCAAATTCCATTCTTAGCTCCTATTCCAGCACCTCAAGCTCAAATTATAACCCCTACTAGCCAAGCTAGTGAGATAGGTAAGTTGAAAAGCTTAATATAATATTTTGGGAATGAAATAATGCAACTCAAAAGGCAATAATTTTATTCAAATAGGCCCTATCAATATAAAAATTAGAACATTATCAGCCCTTCAAAGATCAAAGGCCTCCTTATCAGGGTTTCATAGAGAATAGACCACCTTATCAAACACAAGGAGTCATAACTCTAGCTAAGCCATATGTTATCCTTGATCCTAATGTTCCTTCTACTTTAAAGGCTATTATTCCCAACCCACCTCAAAATAACATGATGTAGGATTTAGGTTGGTAGCCCTCAAATCTCAATGATCCTCAAAACCAAGCCTTGGTATCATAGAACATCACTATGCCATAAATGACACAAAAGGATTTTTATTTTCATGGAGGTCAGTATCAAGATACAAGTTTGGCATCACAAGGATAGACTTAATAAGTTCAAGGGTAGCCTAATGCCGTTAATGTTAATTTTCAAGTAGATAATCATGTTGTTTTTACTAAAGGTGTTGAAACTAAAAATTTAAGTGGTCAAGTTGTAGTTGTAACTAGAGCTAAAAGAAGATCCATTGAAGAGGCTCAAGAGGTGAAAATGATTTGAGTACTCCTAGGATTTTTTCTAAGAGTACAAAAGAGCAACTTGTTATCCCTAAAACAAAAAAAAATAGAATATAGAGGTTGGTAAGGTTCATAAACTACCTCTAAATCATGAATAACCAGTGCTTTAGAAGGTGAAACCAAAGGTTAGTGGATCTCATTTCATTATATTGGATCAAATTAAGAAATATAATATTAGCATTAACATGTAGGATTCTCTTTACATTCTAGGATAAAAGGATAAGCTCATTCAAGAGCTTTCAACTCTCAAATTATCTCTAAAACTAGTTGAGAAAGAAGGTATTGTCTTGAATAATTTAGATAAGCCAACAAAGAAACAAGTACATCAAGTAAATAATATGGAAAAGGTGGAAAAAACTGAGGTAAAATCAAATAAAACTCCTCCTTTTTACCTTTCTTTGATACTAGGTGACACTTTGGTTCATAATTGTATGGTAGATAGTGGAGCTAATAGTATAGTCATGCCTAAATAGATTATAGACAAGATTGGCCTTGTTTATGAGCCAAATACTAAAGGGATATTGTAATTGGATGGGTCACCAACAAAGATAGTAGGCATCATCAAAATCTAAAATTGACATTACATGTTTGTCCCAATGTTACTATTCAGTAGGATGTTGTTGTGGTAGACTTGTCTCCTTACTTTGCTATGTGCCTTTTGAGAGACTTCACCTAAAATATTGGGGGATATTTATCAACTAATTGGACTTATTTAATTTTCATAACTAGGTATGGTACTAAATTAATAATTCATTCTAAACCTATTACACATTTTCATATGAATCCATATATGCCAACTGTTGTGAATACTAATTGTATCATCTCAGATGAAGTACTAGAAGCTAGTGAAGTAGAAAGTGAATCATATTTGGATGGAGTTATATATTTGTTTCTTGATGAGTGGGATTCTACCTTTCATTATCATGATCCCTAAAAATTTGTTGAATAAGGACTTAGTGTGTATTGCCTTCATGAGAATGATGCACCAATTCCAGCCATTGTAAAGAAGATGAGTCTAATGAAGGTTTGTGGTAATTGTAATTTGATGGATCAATAAATAAGTATGGAAATAGATTTGGAATTATGTTGGTTTCTCCATCAAACTAAAGTTATTTCTCTTCTATTAAATTTTAGTTTGGCTTTTCAAATAATGTTAATAAGTATGAAGCACTAGTTCACAGTTTGTAGTGGGCTAGGAAGATGAAAGTCAATTCTTTGCAAGTTTTTGGTGATAGTGAATTTTTAGTTCACTAATCGAGAGGTTTGAATGTGTGTAAAAATTTGTTTCTTAAGTATTACAATCATAGAATATGGGACTTACTTGAATATTTCTAAGATTTTAACATTCAGGCAATGCCAAGAGGTGAGAATAAACACACTGATAGGTTAGCTACCATTGGGTCACAATTTTGTATCCCAACTAATATAAAAAGTGAAAAAATTAAATCACACATAAAGGTGTTTGTAAGACCTTCTATTCCATATAATCATTAGAATTGGCAGGTTTTTGAAGATGACAATCAAATTGTGAGATTCTTGCAAGAGGAGGCTGAGTTTTCTTCAAGAAACCAATCAAATCAGTTCTAACATTAAAATTATCATATTATGTAAATTAAAATAAATAAGATACCCAAGGCATTGGTCACACTTGAGAATATTTTTAGTGGTGATGATGAGCTAAGGAAAGAGAAGTCATCTTTGTCAAAAAAATAAGAGCACTATGCCATTGTAAAGATTATTTCTGGTAAGATTTTAAAGTTGGGTAAGGTATGCACTCCTTCACAAAAGAAATCTTTCATTGAGTTATGCAAAAGTTTTATTGATATATTTTCATGGCAGTATAGTGATCTCAAGGGATTTGATCCAAGTTTGGCTCAACACACCACTGAGTTAGAGGAGGAGACTAAACTATTAAGACAAAGACAAAGGCCCATCAATCCTAAGCTTGAGACTTTGATAAAATATAAGCTTCACAAGCTCATATAATAAACTATTATATTTCCAATCAAGCACTCAACTTGGGTGGAAAACATTCTTCCAGTATGGAAGAAAAATGGTGAGATTAATTTGTGTGTTGATTTTTGTGATTTGAATACTTCACTTAAAGATCATTATCAATTACCATCAATGGAATAAATTTTATAGTTTATTGTAGGTTTAGAGAGGTTTTATTTTTTGGATGGATATAGTGGCTATATCATATTTTCATCAAGTAAGAAGACCAATTTAAGACAACCTTCACAACTAAGTGGGGGACATTTGCATACAAAAAGATGCCATTTAGTTTGTCTAATGATGGAGAAACCTTTTAGAGAGCCATGGATATGGAATTAAAATGCCTTATCAATAGTTTTGTACTTGTTTATTTGGATGATATATTAGTGTTTTCAAAGAATGAAAAAGATCATATGGTTCATCTCAAGCAAGTGTTCTAAAGGTGTAGGAAATTTGGGGTATCTCTAAATCCCAAAAAGTGTGTTTTTTCCATTCATGAAGGTAAGTTTCTTGGACATGTTGTTTCAAAACATGGTTTAAGCATATATTTTGAAAGGATTGATTCCATTCTTGTACTTTCCTTTCCTAAACACAAAAAGGCTATGCAAAGATTTTTTGGGAAAATCAACTTCATAAAGAGATATATTTCTTAGAACCATGCTAAAGAAAGATTAGAGCTTCAGATAGTCCAAATTAGGAGTAAAAGGTTTTGAGGATATTAAAAAGGCCATATCTAGTGCTCCTGCACTTATAAATATAGATGTCATAAAGGATTTCATTATGTATACGTATGCTAACATGGACATTATTTCAGGCATTCTTATGCAACAAAATCATGAGGCTTTAGAGAATCCAATAGCTTTATTTAGTCAGGGATTATAAGAGTATGAAATAATGTATTATTTTGTTTATAAACATGTAATTTTAGTTATAAGGTCTCTCAAGAAGTTTAGATATTTGTTGTCTAATAATAAGATACACCTAATGGTTTCTCATCCAAGCATCAAAGAGTTTCTTTTAAATAAGGATATAAATGAGAAGAGAGATGGTCGGATAACCAAGATAATGGAATATGACATGAAAATTAAGGTGAAAAAGCTGATTAGAAGCAAAGAACTTTATGAGTATCTCTCTCAAGACTTGAAAGAGACTAATAAGGTTGTTTCAGTGTCAAATGATGAAGAGATTTTTTCTATTCATACCTCACCTTCCAGCTAGTTTCATGACTTGATAAGCTATATACAACATGGTATTTATCCCTCTCATCTAAGTGAAAATAATGTGCTATGTTTTTAGGGAAAGTAAAACTTTAAGCCTTACCTCTTCAACCAAATATGGTGGATTATCCCTTTGTCTAATGGAGATTAGAATTTATTGGTCTCATAAATCCTCCTTCAAGTTTAGGGCATAAATGGATTTTCATTGCTATAGATTACTTCACATATTAAACAGAAGTGGTGGCATTGAAAGAAGAAAACAAAACTAATGTTCTTGATTTCTATGAAGGTTTGATTACTAGGTTTGGAGTTCCTTCAAATATTATTTTTTATAATGTAATGGCTTTTGTTGAATCTAGGATCAACCAATGGACTGTCCAACATGGAATTTATTTGAGCACTTCATCAAAAAATTATCCAAAAGGCAATGGCCTTACTAAATATATGAATAAGAACCTATTAAGGATCATAATAAGGACTTTTGAAGACAATCAGAGGTTATGGAATCTCAAGTTGAAGTCATCTCTATGGGTTGATAAGAACACCTATAAAAGATTAATATCCAACTCTCCATACAAGCTGGTATATGGTAAGGAAGCAAGGTTATCCATTTATCTTGAGTTTCCTACTTTAGAACTAATGCATCAGCTTGAGTTGTTGGATAATGAGCTGATGGAGATCAGGTATGCTGAGATTATGGAGTTGGAAGAGATAAGAAATCATTCCATGCTAGCCATGGAGATTTATCAAGCACAAGTGAAGAGAGCTTTTAATAAATGAGATTCTTCACAAAGTTTCAAAGAAGGAGATTTGGTCCTCAAGTGGGATGAGGATAGAGCTAAACCAAGAAGGCACACAAAGTTTGAATCCCTTTGGAGTGGCCCATATACAATCTCCAACTACAAATCCCACAACGCCTTCTAACTTACAAAGATGGATGGTCAAGAACTTCCAATCCCAGTCAATGGGATACATCTAAAACATTGCTATTGAAGAGAAAATCTCATTTTACATAGTTTGATTTCATCCAAGTGATATTCAAAAACATTAGTTTCATTCTGTTTTGTTCTAAACAAGTGCTTGTTTGCACATTTGCTTTGTTAGTTAGCTTTCCTATTTTGTGTTTCTCTTCTATTTTGGAGGATGAAGGTTAATTCTTGTCTAGTCAAAAGAGATTTTTAGTCATGGACCAAGTTTACCATTATTTTTTGATTTCAATATCATGTTTATAGTCTAATTTCTCAAGTATAGAAGGCATACTTCCCAGTTGAGTTGCCAAAATGCTGACAATTTTGACCCTATAGGTCAAAATTGTAACCTTTACCATTCAAAAATTTGTAGTTCATATTGTGAATCAATTTTGGGTCTTGAATAGTCCAAATAATTTTTTAATTCTAGTCTCTTTATTTCAAGAGAATTATCTAGATAGAAATCCCAAGGGGCATCTTTAAAAGCAAGGGCAAGTTATCCTAAACATAGTCAAGAGCATGAGGATGAATGTTTTATCTCCATGGTGTTTTTGTTTTGGAGGAATGACATTCTATTTAAGATACATGGAGTTTTGTGAGAAAGGAATACAATGACCAATATTTCATCTTGAGCCTAATGCACATGTCCACCTATAGCCATGTATTCCTAAAGACACCTATAGCGGGTCTAGAGCATGAACATAGTCATATAAATTTCAAGACACAAGCATAAGTCACAATCAAGAACTTTTTATATTTTCCAAGGTAGAAAGGTTTTGAAGTTTCAAAATGACATTGAGGTGGATTACTTTTCATGAAAAATAAGCAATCCAAGTGAGGAGCCTGATGAAGCAAGAGTATAAGTTTATTTTTATTTTAGGACTTTTTACCAAGTGTTTTTTCTTTCTCAAAATTTTTTTAGGCTAAGTGATTGGAATAATTTCCTTAGACTTTTTGTCTGAGGGAAGAAATTCTAAAGGACTTTGTATTTTTTCTAAAGGGTATGTGCCCTTCAGGAAAGTTATTTTAGAGAACCCTGAGAGGGCACATGGAAAATTCTAAAAGGTAACTTGAAAAGGGAAAGAAAGGTTTAAATCCTTTAGACATTTTCTTTGAAGGAAAGGAAATGGTATATTTATGAATCTCTAAGGGTATGTGCCCTTTGGGAAAGTTCATTTATAGCAAACCCAAGAGGGCACTTAGAAAAGTTTGAAAGGCAACTTGAAAAGGGAAAGAAAGGTTCAAATCCTTTGGATATTTTGTTTGAAATAAAGAAAGGAAATGGTCCATTTAGGAATCCCAAAGGGTATGTGCCCTTCAAGAAGGTTCATAATAGGAATCCTAAAGGGTATGTACCCTTTAAGAAAGTTCATTTGTATAAAACCTAAATGGTAACTACCCTTTGGGAAAGTTTAAAACCAAGGATCCAAAGGGACATTTGAAAATTCTAAAGGGAAGTCTGAAGGAATAAACAAGGAGATGGCCCTGAAATAGTTACAGACAAAAGTCTGAAGGAATTCCTTCAGACAAATTGTCTAAAAGAATTCATTTGAAAGGTTTACCAAGGGGAAAGTCAAGTAATGAAGGAGAGAGATAATTCCCATAGATAATTTGTCCATAGGAAAATGACTGAACAAAAAGTCAAATAATAAATTCTTGACTCAATAATAGAAAGGAAATGAATAGGAAAGGCACATTTTGGAAGGCAGATGACCTTTTTCAAAAGCCCAAGTAAAAAAGACAAAAACCCCAAGGGCACTTTCCCTTCAGGAATGTTAATTTTCAAAGATGAGGACCATTGTAAAAATCTTGAAGGGTATCTTCCCTTCAGGAAAGTTCAAAATAAGGAATCCCAAAGGGTATTTTCCCTTTAGGAAATATCAAAGAAAAATATGAAGGGTTATTAGCCCATTGGAAAAGGAAGAGAAAATTCTATGAAAAAGATAAATACAAAGAGTAGGACATTCAAAGAAGCAAAAAACTAAAAAATACAAGAGATGTCAACAACGAATAAATAGATGAACATGTTCTACAGCATGAAAAGTGGCCAAAAATAGGATTAGACATGTTGAAGATGTGTAATCATTTCAAACATGACACATTTAGTTCTAAAAATGGAGACTCATTTACATGAAGGAATCAAGCTATTTGATTCCTTTCAAACATTCCAACAATTCAAGCAGAGTTCTCAAATCAATTTTGGCATTGATTTCATGTAGAAGGAAGCCTTTCAAAATGTTCCAACAGCTTTAGAAGAGTTCCATTTTTGGAGATTGGCGTAGCATTATGCATGTTGGAAGATTAGTCTAAGATTGATCCCACCATACATTTTCAACACCAAAGGGTTTTTCATACAAGAAAAAAGACAAGAAAAGCCAATTTTAGTAGGCTGTGATAACACAAATTAGAGTTAGGCTAAAGTGGGATTTGTCCTCTTTTATTTTCAATGCCAACCTCTTGGATGTTGTATATTTTTATATATAAGTTGGTTTTTTAACCTTGAATTGTATCCCTCTTTTGGAAAGACAAAATTCTACAAAAGATTGAGTTGTAACCTTTTTTAAATTAATAGGACTATTATTTTTAGATTCTAGCTATTGGCATAGTGTATTTATGTCATTTATTTGCATAAGTGATAGAGTTTTCTTCCTTTTCAAGTCTTGATTCTTACCTAGTTACTAGTTGGTCAGATTACGCAAGTCATGTTCCATGTTTAATGTCTTTTGGCTATGTTTATAGTGGATGAAAGTGGTTGGTTAGTGCCTTGAATCAGGTCTATTCCATCATTTCCCTTAGGCTTTGATCTTAAGATAGAACCTTTTCATGAAATACTTATGCATATTGGTCAATTGGAATTGAAATTTTAGTCTTTTTCTTATCTAAATCAGTGTTTTTAAGAGCTCTAATTGAGTGGATAACCAATCATTTAGGTGTATCACCATCATTAGATAGGATTTTATTTCTCTCTTTTCTTAGGAAGTTTATATCATAGAGTAGTAAGATCTTAATTGATACACCAAAGGGAGCTAGCCCTTACATCTAGAGATTCAGTCCACTGATTAGGTCACCCATAGCCTAGGATTGTTTCTATGTTTTAGGAGAATGTGAAGGCCTGAAATTACCTTCATAGGGGTTCAAGTCTAATTAACAACAATACCCATCACTTATCCTTTGGAACCTACCTTCCAATGCCTTACCCTATGATAATACCATCTCCTCGCCCTTGATGCCCTCCTTACTCCCCAAGAATATAGGAAACTTAACAACCAACTATGTTATGACCCCAACATTGGATCCATTACCCCCTTGGGGCCTCTAAGCTATCAAACCCACTTTATCTATGGGGTAATTGACAAACCACTTAATGTTTCCATCACTCCCTATCCACCTCAACCATTCACCTCCACCTTCTCTTATTTGGATGACCCAGAATTCACCAAGCTATACCTTCACATATGTTCTTGGAAGGGATTTGGTTTAGAATAATATGAGCATATTCCACACACATTGACCTTGATTGAGACTTGAAAGCCTCAAGATAAGCATGAGATTCATTCCACCCAATAAGAAGAAAGCCAAACAATCTACCCCTATCATTCTTGAAAAAGAAACCCCTTCCTCACCAACACCCCTTCCACCTATGGGTGAGGATGAGGACATCATCCCACCTAATTTTTTTCGTCAACATGATAAACCTCAGCCCCATAACTTATCAAAATTAAGGGGCATCCATATCCATCCCTTTAACCCATCCTAAACTCATGGAGAGGACTCTCCTATCATTAACACTATTTAGTGTCAAGATGGTGATGTTATTCTCACCTACCTTGGTGTACCAGACTCTTCCATACACAAATAACTAGCTCCAAAAACCTTAACCATGTTGAATGAATCTATCATAGACATTGACATAGGCACTCTGGACAACCCCCATATCATCAAACTTGGTTAAACTCTCACCTCTAAGGAACTAAAAGACTTGTCTACCTTCCTCTAAGACCACAATATTGCATTTGCCTAGTCATATACTGACATGCCCAGTATTGACCCAACTATTGCCACCCACAACATCATAACCAATCATGACACCAAACCTATAAAATAGAAACTTTATTGGATACACCTTTTTATAGCTCTCTTTGTCAAATAAGAGCTTTAATGCCTCCTTTATGTCAACTTCATTCAACCCATTAACTATCCCTAATGGGTTTTGAACATTGTGCTTGTCACTAAATCCATAGGGGGACTATGTATTTGTGTGGACTTTCATGACCTCAACCTCACCTACCCAAAGGATGACTTTCCTCTACCTAGCATTGACCAACTTGTTGATCTTACAATAGGCCATGAGATGTTGTCTCTCATGAATGGATTCTCAGTTTATAAATAGATCTTGATTGGCCCTGAAGATCAACACAAAACTACCTTCATCACCCCATGGGGGAATTTCTATTATAGAGTCATGCCCTTTGGTATAAATAATGATGGCACAACCTACCAATGTGTCATGACCTATATTTTTCATGACCTTACCCATATAATTGTTGAAGACTATGTGGATGAACTTCTTGGGAAGTCCAATCTTCACAAAGACCATTTAACCATTCTCAAGATTATCTTTGAGTGACTTATCCACTATCATGTCCACCTCAAACCCAATAAATGTATTTTTGGAGTCTTATCAGGCAAACTTATTGGATTCATTATTTCCCTTCAAGGAATTTAGGTTGATCCAGCCAAAATTAAAGCCATCCTCAAGATGCTACCTCCAACCAATCTTAAACAAATCCATAGATTATAGGGGAAACTTCAATCCATTCATCACTTTATCTCCCATCTCTCTAATCAGTGTTAACCCTTCCACCACCTATTGAAAAAACACATCTCTTTCAAGTGGAATGTTGATTGTCAAGAGGTCTTTGATGCACTCAAAGAGTACTTGCTATCTCTACCTATCCTTATACCTCATAAAGATGTCCAACCTTTCTACCTCTATATCTCTACCATAGATCACTCCCTAGGGGTGATGCTTGCCCATCAAGATGAATAACATAAGGAGAAAGTTATCTATTACATTATCTACACACTTGTCAAATACAAGACTTGATACACATATACTAAGAAACTATGTTTGGCCCTAGTCTTTGTGGCCACCAAACTTCACCACTACCTTCTTAACCATAAATTTTTTGTCATAACCAATACCGACCCCCTCAAATACATGCACTCCAAACCATACCAAAACCAATGTATGGATAAGTGGCTCATGATTTTAGATGTGTTTGACCTTAATTTCCTCTAGTAGAAATTAATTAAGGGGTAAGTAATTGCTAACCAATAGGCCAAGGCACCAATAAAAAAAACTGACCTCCCCCTCTTGAATTTCTATATGAGTCAATCACAAATCTATCTCAAGTAGACTTTACCAATCATGTCACCATGTTTTTCTAAATTTCCAAATGTTAGCATGGTGCGGGAGACAATATCATCCTTATCCCCCTTATCAGTGAACCACTTCCTTTGTCATTTAAAATTGACTTTAAATCAACCAACAATGTGGTTGAGTATGAAGCCGTAGTAATAGGTCTCCAAACTACCTTAGCCTTAGGAGTCAAAACAATCAATATATTTGGTGACTCCCAACTAGTGGTTAACTAAGTCAATGACATTTACTAGTGTAAGAGTGAAATGATGCAAATATATAGAAAACTAGTTATAGAACACCAAACATCATTTGAACACTATAATATTCAAACCACCCTATGATCTACCAATAAATTTGTTGATACCATGGCTTCACTTGCCTCTCAAATCCTATCATCACCCTCTGACTCTAAATTATTGATCATTTTCCATCACCTCACTGAGCCGTCCTATACCAAGACAGACACTCCAACCATCTTCATTATGAAGGAGATCCTACTCGACCTTTGACTACCTTCAACTTGGCATAGTTCCATCTATCCTCTATAGGAATTCTCATTGAGAGTTTATTCAGAGCACCTCCCATTACACCATTATGGGAGGAATTATCTATGAATGTGGTTTTGATGGCCTCCTATTCTATTTCCTTCATGGTTTAGAAGCCTGTCACACTATCAAAGAGACACATGAGGGTATCTATGGGGGACATTTTAGTGGACTCACCATAGATAAATACATCCTCTGCTTGGGATACTATTATTCCACCCTTAACCAAGACTACTGTGATTATGTGAAAAGGTGTATCAAGTGTCAACAACATGCTAACTTACATCACGCACCTAGAAATAGCCTTCATGCTTCCATAGACTTTTGACCTTTTTCATAATGGGGTCTCGACCTTATTAGTGAAATCAACCCCCACTCTTCACAATGACATCATTCTATTATTATTATTATTATTATTATTATTATTATTATTATTGTGACTAAATATTTTACCAAATGGGTGGAGGTTATTCCTCTTGTCTCGACAAAGGCTAAAAATATTATCTAATTAATCACCCACCATATCATTTATTATTTTAGTGTTCCCCATAATATCATCACCAATAATGTCAAATCCTTCAAAAACAAACAAGTTCAAGGCATTTGTGATGTGTTGCTATTAAACTTAGCTTTTCATTGTCTTATCACCCATAAGAAAATAGACAAGACAAAGCCTCTAACAAAACCCTTAACAACATGCTTACCAAAGTGGTTAATGTCTCTGGTCAAGATTGGCACTTACACATCCCTTTCACCTTATGGACATAGCACACTAGCATATAAACTCCTATAGATGCTACACCTTTTTCACTAGTGTTTGGAGCTAAGGTTGTATTGCCTCTTGAAGTCTAAATACCTTCTCTTCACATATCTTTACATGACCTTGTTTTAGAAAATGATTATCATCAAGAACATTTAGCTCAACTTGAGCTACTTGATGAGAATCATTTGGCCACCCTTTCCCATCTTTGTGTCTATCAATAATGAATCAAATGAGCTTACAACAAATATTCTGAAAGTATGAGGATTCAATATTAGAGATCTTGTCTTCAAGGAAAACCAACATGTAACTAATATGAAGAAAAGAAAAAGGGGAAAATTTGTTTTCAATTGGCTTGGGACCTACATCATTACCCATAACTACAGATTAGGAGCTTATCATTTTTCCTCTCTTGAAGGTAAGCTAGAACTTTAGCATTTTAATGCTTTGAATATATGTCCCTATTATTGTTAGATAGGGATCACAATCATCATTTGTCTAACTTGAGCTTGTCCCTTGTAACCACATTCATTTCCCTCTTTTTAAGGACAATTGACTAAAACTAAATCATGTGATTATCCATCATAATTATAGCCTAATCTTGAACTATGGATATCATGGATCTATCCATGGCATGATTCTCATCTTACTTCCCATCTCTTTGAGATTGATTCCTATGGTCATTATGACCTATACCTCCTTTTCACCTAAGGGACCCCTATGTCAGTTTAGTTTTACCTTCATAAAGGTAATCCATTAAGCATGTATGAGAAAGTCTATGTCAAATAAAATCAAAAAGCAAAAACAAACTATGGGTCATTCTTAGCATTCACAGACTACTCCCTTGAAGGACAACTATTGAAAATCATTTGAAATTGCCAAAAGTTAAGTGGACCACTCCATTGAAGGATAACTATCAAGAACATTCAAACTAAGCATATAAAATTGGACCACTCCCTTGAAGGATGGTTGAGTAAAGCATTAGTCAAAACTAATAATTTCTTGGAAGCTTCCCACATCAATCAGCTTCCCCCAACCTTCAAGTAAAAGCATAAAAAAAATAAAAAATAAGAGAAAAATAATTTTGGAAGTCACAATCGGCTCTCATAAAATCAATGAATTGGGAAAACCATAATCATCTCTCCTTAGTAGACTTCCTGAATTGATCAGTATACACTTTATAGATGAACATAGGATTATTTATACTACCTCTTTGGACACCTATAGAAAAGGCATACTAGCCTCACTAATGGTTCCATTTTCACCCATTATCCCTCCATATATCATATGCATGGGACTATGAACTTACTTGACACAATATGATTGGGATACCTATTTATCAACTTAAGCATGCTAATGTGAAGCATTCGAAAGGCTTATTTTCACTAAGCCAATCCAAATTCTAGGTTTTGCATCAATCCTTACCACTAAAAAAGGCATTATGTTTCTTTTCTCATCTTGTATTAGTTTATGTAGTCCTACTTCTACCAGCATAAACAACAAACATCATACCAAAAGCATAAACATCATGAATAATATTAAAAAGTAGAACAACATCTATCAATGAGCCAAACATAATGTAAACATATAGCAACCAACCATAAACATTAAACTATTCATCACATTATGTAAGCCTCTAGACATGTTCTTACACCATAAACCAAATCAATGATATAAAAATCATAACATATACCATTCACCATTCAATCCATATAACCATAAACATGATCCATAACATGTATCCATCCATAACATATCCTATCATAACCATGAGCAGAATTAAAACAACATAATTCAACTTTCTAAATATCACATGCCTAAACTAATGAGTCAAATAACCATAACCATGAGCATCCATGACCATAAATCATAAACATGAACATCACATCAACTATAGATATCCATCATATGTAAAACATCAAATGTCATACATCATATACATTGAATAGTAAAAAAAAATACATGTATCAATGTATCAGACTCTCCCTCAACAAAATATACATCTTGCTATATTAGCATGCAAGCTAGTATCAACATAATGTACCAAAATCGCATATCCAAGCATAATCATGGGCCCCCACTAGCCCCAACTAGCCATGTACCATCACTACTGACCCTATTTGGTCTTGCACCTATACCTATACTTGGTGGTGGTTCCCTTAAAGTCCTTCACTATCCAACTATGGCTACCCACTAACTTGGAGTAGTTATTGTTTCCCCACTAGCTAAAATAGATGTATGCTCTACATATCTCATGGTCTGAGGTAATTGATCTAACACCATGTCCTCATAATATATAATCTCTCATATAATTACTAATTAGCATGCTTTGGGCACTAAATCAAGTGATCTTATAGCTACCTCTATCCTTGTAAGAGATACCCTCACAACATCTCTCTCACCTATAATTGTGGCAAGGGAATCCTATACTTGGTCTATTTCAGTGGTCAAAGACTGCACCTACCCATGTAAGGTGACAACATATCCTTCTAGTGTGGCCACATGTCCCTATAATCCAACCACCTATCCCTATAAAGCAATAACCTAGGTCTGTGCTATGGCAAGTGTTGTTATTGCCTATCCATCTCCCTACGCTTGATTTGGTACTTAGGCTAGATCTACATCCATGGGCCACTGAGCCCCATTACCCCATCCAAATTTTGTCACAACATACCTCCCTCAGTACTAGGCCACATAGCCATCATCAATGCCTACATCATAAATAAGATCCATCATTGGTAACTCCTTAAAATTAAGAAAAACCTTTAGTGGTTGGGGTGTGGGTAACATAAACTCTGGCTCCTCTCTCTTGTAGTTAGAAAAATTTAGTGGGATCCCCTAAACAAGCTTGAACTATCTCCACATATGATCAAATAAGAGAAGCTCATCCTCACCCTCCTTGTGGCCATATATCCACCACCATTTCTATAGACCTAAGGTTTGATATCTAAGGCCTACCCACTTTGGCTACTCAATGTATGGCCTCCATATCACATCCCCAACTACTAGGCCATCTAATGTCCCTCATAATCACTTAATGTCTTTGGTTCCTCCACTTACTCCTATCATAGCTCTACCTCTCCCCCATCATAAGAATCCCACTATATAATTTTTTGAGAGATAAACCTCTACTATAAATCTTAGGGGTCTCAGTACTTGAATGTGCTCAAAGGCCCATTAGTGAAGAACAAAGCTGACACTAATCCCATACTACCTATGGTGTCTAAAACCCTAGAACTCTTGATATATCTATACTAATAAGATTGGGGTCCGTCTAAATATAATCCTCCCCAATAACATCTCAACTAACACACCTAATAAATCCGTAAGAAATTTCCCCTTGACTAAGTTAAGTAACATAAAGGCCATCATCATCATGATCAGGCATCTGTCTACTAAAGTCACCTAGTATAATGGGTCATAGCTGAACCCACCTACATGATATTGTGTCTGAGTATGATCATCTCCATTAGGTCATTTACCTCCTCACCCTCTATTTAATATACTACCTATCTTTAAATTGGTAGATGCATAATCCTATGCACATCCTCTAGTAGGATGGTGATCTCTCTAGTCGATAGCCAAAATGTGTTCATTGTGGGGTCCTATCTCTTGATGAGTATAATGATAATTATAGGGTCTTATGGTAGATGTTGATAATGTCACATCATACCTAATCCCACATATTCCATGTACCACTACTCCTCTATAGTCATGGCATCCTAGACCTCACTAAAGAGTACTGATTCCTAATCTCTCAGCTTAATCTACTCTCTAGCCTACAGACCTATCATACAAACATTTTAGTGTTTCACCTAACACTAAATACTAACTTTAAACCTACCCTTACCCTACCCTATTTATATCTTACACCATCCCCCTATCCTAGCTACCTACCTACCCTAGCTAAGAAAATCCACAACACTCAACTACCAAATCCAACCCATTCCCCAAAATCACACCTTTCGACACCTCTAGCTAAATAACACAATATAAACACAACCTCACACATCTAATATTCAAAAATCCTAAACCTATACCCTCAACCATCAATGGTCACCTAGGGATGGTTATCCCCTTAAGGTTAATTAGAGATGATCAAGTTGAACCATTTTTAGTCACTGTCTCCACCCTAACAGTAGAGACTTGAACCTTCTACCTCCTACTTTCACCAAATTAAGCATCTAAACATTCTAAAAAATCTCATACACACTCACATCTATTCCCACAACCCACCACAACCCAATTTTCATGTCAAAAGCATCCCTAAACTTGATTTTTCCAAATTTTATTCTCAAACAAACCCCACCCAAAACCCCACCTATGGCTTCCATAACATGCCTAAAATATCACATTCCCTAAACAATCTTAAACCCTACCCTAACTAGAAATTTAAACATATCCCCTACCTCATTTTAGGAGCACAACCATGGTCACAGGCCTCATCTAACCACTCCACCACATCCTTGACCTCACTCCATCCTCTTGATCCTCACTCAAAAAGTACACCACTAGCTCACTTCCACCTTAATAAACCTCAACCCACCATGTGCAAAAATCATTACAATTCACCAGAGCAAAAGCACAAAATTCTAATGAGTGAAAATGACACTCACTTTTTAATTTTACCCTATTAGATTTTAAGGTTTTACCCTAACTATTGCTAGTCAGGATGACTAGCATTGGTCGACCCTTGGGGCATTCCCCTAACATAATCAGTCAGGGTCCCCACCTTACTTTTTAAGCACCTACCAACAACCAAACTAGTTTCTTAGCCATATCTTTCCCACATGGGAAGAACTACATTTGGCTTGAAGTTTTGTTGGATATTGCATCTATGTAGCTATATAGGCAATATGTAATTTCCTTGTGCATATAGAGTCTACTCGGCCATGCCCACCAACCTGGTAACCTCATCACCTTGCCATTAGCCTATTTTGGCCTATTTGGCATGAAAGTTTATGACACTTTTTTTCTTGGTCCCTTGATTGTAGTGACAACATTGCCATGTCAAACTTTTATATTTTGTACCACCTTATGCACATTGACCCACTTGTGTCTCCATGGGAGCACTTCCTTCCTCAGATACCCATGACACTTGACCCATTTGTGTTTTCCCCAGGAGCACTTCATACCTTGGATACCCATCAAAAACATAGAACTCACTTAGGAAACTTAATTTTTTAAGTGTTCCCAACCACCATGCTTTAAGGTGATCACACGGTTCACTTGTCACTTGTTCTCCTTAGCATCAACCTTTAATTTTTAACAACGTTAGCAATTTTCATATTTTACATCATCTTAGCTATCACACCATTTTGTCATATTTTGTGTGTATGTTTACATCTCATGTTACCAACCCTTATTTTTGTCACCTATCTCATGACCTACCATCTACCTATTATCAAACCCGTACCCACCTATGTTTTACCTCACCATCTCCAAATTTGAGAGGGGAAAACCTCCTCCTACTCTTGGGGCAACCAAATCTAGATCTAGTCTCTATTTTTGTTTTGTTACTCATTCACGCAAGATGCATAACAAAAAGGGGAAAATGTAGACATTAGAAAACCACACACATGGTCCTAGTCATCACAATACGTTTGGTTTCTCTTTAACCTCTATCGACTACACCTATAAGTTTGAAAAACCTACCTAGCCTAACCCACTTACCTAATCCAGAGTCAAGTTAGTCACTTGTTTGGCTTAACTCACCTTTTCACCCATTTTAACCTATCCTTTTCCCAATTCCTTGACTATGAATGGTTAGGGTGATTAGTGATGGTCACCCTAATTAGTGATGGTCAAGTTGGACAGCCTAGACTCAACATGCAACCTACATGCAAACCACCACCTTACTTTTCTAAATATAGTAGTCTAAATCTGGTTTTGAGCCCTTTACATGGATGACTTATATTTATATGCCTTCTTCAAGTCTAGTTTATATAACCACTTCCACCTCTTTCTTGTGCCTATAAGAGAGAGAGAGAGAGAGAGAGAGAGAGAGAGAGAGAGAGAGAGAGAGAGAGAGAGAGAGAGAGAGAGTCATGGGAGGTCAAACCATTTGTAATTGTTATAAAGAGATCTTTGTATCCATAATCTCTTTTTATAGGTCATTCAAGTCAATCTACATTATCAAGTACTATCAACCATCACATAGGGATCCTACTTATCATTTATCCTCCATTAATCTCTCAAGTACCATTATGCTACTAGAATCAACCTAGATTCCACCAATGGGCAAATCTACATCAACCACCCACCAACTAATTTTTTAGTAAGATAGGTATTCATTTTCTTGTATTTTTATCAAGTTTTCATTATAATCCTAATCTATCTCTTAGAATCCACTTTTTATATCTTTTTAATCAGTAAACCCAAACCCTAATTTCACTTTTGGATTCATTAATAGGCAACTAGTGATGGTTACCCTCAACCAATGATAGTCACTTGACTGGTGATGTTTACCCTTGATCGATAATGGTTACATGAATGGGGATGGTCACCTATGGCACCAAAAATTAGTAAGCTAATTTTACCCTCTTACACCCAACCAAATTTACTTTTCCATGTTTTTGACCACTCACAAGCCCTTTTCTGATTTTTTGAGCCATACCTTAACCCATTATCACTAGTACTAATTAGCTTAACACTAATTAGATCATTTCTAGTCTATTTTATGAAAAAGATTTTCTTGTATTCAATTTTAATAATCTTCTATTATTGATGCAAGTATCTTCTTTCCAATTTTATCAACTTAGTTATTTTAAATAGGTGGATTGATAGCCTTTAAGGAAGCTCTCACTTTCAGAATCTAGATCTTGCTAGGTAATCCACCTAACTATCTATCTAACAAACAATATTTATTTAGTGATTTATTATCTATAGGTCATCCTCCCAAGCCAAAGAGGAGATCTCACAATCTTTTGATTCAATGCACACACAAATAAATAGGTATTCCTACCACAATCCATATTGAATTTTTTCTCTCTTTCTTATAACCTTAAGTGAAAATTTACTCTTAAACACTTGAGATAAGTTTGAATAAATTAGAAATGTCACATTCATTATTCAATAACTTAATTAAATAATGATTGCACCATCATATACCATTTAACTAATATTTTACACACAAAACCATAGAATAGGAGAAAGCCATAGAGTTTGATCCCTCTTGGAGTATTGTTATTTAGGCAATGCTAAACACATGGCATATTGAGGTCAATCACAACTTCAAACCCTAACCCCTTTTTTCCTTTTATTGTATTTTTACTTCCTTTTCTTTGAGCTAGGGTTAAAGTGAAGATTAAGACACACCATGTCTCATGTTATGAATAAAGTTAACCCATATATATGTGAGGTCTTGTGAATAAAGAACATGGATATTTTTAATCTTGGGATAAGGTTGCACTATCTAGAAAAGGCTAGCATACATTATCATTTATAGGGTACATCATCATCCTTTAGGATTTTTTTCCTTTTATGTGAGTTTTGACTTGTGTACCTTCACATGTAGGGCATGTGCATATATATATATATATATATATATATATATATATATATATATGCACATGCCCTACATGTGAAGGTACACAAGTCAAAACTCACATAAAAGGAAAAAAATCCTAAAGGATGATGATGTACCCTATAAATGATAATGTATGCTAGCCTTTTCTAGATAGTGCAACCTTATCCCAAGATTAAAAATATCCATGTTCTTTATTCACAAGACCTCACATATTCCCACAGTTGATTACACACTATCTGTTATAATTTATTTGGTCTAAGTTCTAGAAAAGTTATCTATCTTTGGTACTTTCCCTTTTTATCATATTTCTAGAAATAATAAGTTCCAAATTAGTATTGTGTATTTATTGAATATCTTATATATTTTGCTTTTACTTCTCTATTTTTCATAATTATATTAGTATCTATTGATATACAATTTTGATAAAACATATTTTTCAATGTGTTTATTGTTGAGTATTGTAAAACCACAACCATTCATGTTTATAGGGTTTTATTTATTTCTTTTTATTATTTATAATTATTGTATTAGGGTTTTCAAATTTGGTAATTTCTTTTTTAATAGTAATATTCCAATTTTCTATTTCATATTTTATGCAATCTAAGAAAAAAATTTATACCTCTCTTAAAATAAGTGATACTCAAGCTTAGCACAATTAGATTTAATTTGATAACATCAAAATAGAATAATTAGTTATTACACTTAAGGATGTGAATAAAAGATATTTAATAATGTATCTTTTAAATAATCTAGATATGAAATATGTGTTTTTAAAAAAATTAGAGGAAATAGACAAATTTTTCAAAATTCAATCATTTGAGACATATACTTATATGGATTCCTTTGCTAAATTTACATCACTAAATACAAAATTTATACTAGCATATACTATGGGGGAAACCCAAGGGATTAAAAAATTCAATATGCCAATCTCTACTCAATCAATCTTTACACAACCTCTACTTATCACATTTTATCTTCTTGGTGTAAAATCCCTTATACAAAACATTACAACTCTACAAACTAAGCTGTTACATTTGTAATAAGGTGATTAAAAACATAATCAAACACTTGACTCATAAAATTTAATGCTCAAAATATTACATCCTATCCTTTACCAACTAGTTTTGTGGCACCTAAGCTTACATTATATGATATAAAAGGTGACCCCAAGCAACAATTGAGATAATTTCATGGAACATAATTAGACTGTGTCTAACAATAGGTTGTTAACCAAGTTATTTCTTATGGGTTTAAAAGAGTATGTTATAATATGGTTTAATGATTTCACATATTAGTTAGTTAATGCATTCGATCATTTTTTATATTTTTTCCTTACAAATTTTTAAATTAACATAAGGGAATATTTCATATGTTCATCTTGATTATCTCAAAAAATAATATAATGAGCCAATTATAAATTATGTATTATGATATAATAACATGTTATCCATAATGACAAATCCTTTGGTTGATAAGGATTTTCAAGACATATGTAAATAAAATTTGCTTCCACCTCTACATGAATATATCATGTTTAATAAGTTTCTATGATTCATAGATTTATGACACATAGTTAAGGAAACAAAGGTAAATTTTTTGACAATGAATAAGCTAAAATATGTAACAAAACTAGTTTATACTTATCATAAAAATAATCTAATTAAATCATCATACAAGGTGAAGCCATATGAAAATAATAATTATAAAAAGATACTAGTGAATGTAGTTTCATATCCCACTCCACGTATTTTTATATCTACTCCTCCAAGGAGAAAATTTACCTACCTTTCAGAATCTCCCTACAATATGTTACAAAAGTTATTTGAATGTAACCTCATATTACTCACTACCATTAAATATGTTGGTGTGAGTAAACATATTTCAAAAGGATTTGATTAAAATTAATTTTTGGAATTTCATAGAGAACCATGACGTACTACCAATAGATACAACAATTTGAGACATAAATATTTTATCAAATTTTTTATTAATATAATTTAATATGATATGATAAATTACTAAGTAGATGAAAAATTAAGTGGGAATTCAAACACACATACTTACAAAAAAAAGTGATATGAATAATTAGTGTTTGATCGAAAAGCAAATGAAGGGATGAGTAACATATTTGTTTTTAGAGAGCATAAAATTTAAGTGAATATGATTGAATTTAAATCTAACTGGGGTAATTTTAGATATGTTGATGTGGCTATTATGACTACCTAGGTTAATATTAATATAAATTTACTATGGTGTATTACTACGTTGTCCTTATGGTGCACTTTTGTTTGTGATGATCTTATATTAAAAATATAAACTAATAATATGTGGATATTTTTTTAGACATGATGAAACTTGTCATAGATGAATGATCATATAATTTAGATTATGTTTTTGCCTTATCTTCTTCAAAAACCCTAGTAAATTAATAATATGTGGATATTTTTTTAGACATGATGAAACTTGTCATAGATGAATGATCATATAATTTAGATTATGTTTTTGCCTTATCTTCTTCAAAAACCCTAGTAAATTCATATACACAAAATAAATAAAGATAAAATGAAAGGGGGGATAGGGAAGTGGAAATAATTGATCTAATTTTAGAACCCCTTTAATTTAATTATTGACTACATAGCCCCAAAATAGGGATATCATGATGATGTAATTCTACCTTGTGTGTGTGTGTGTGTGTGTGTGTGTGTGTGTGTGTGTGTCTGAAAATAGATCATATACAACTATGAATATAAATGATCTTCACCTATGACCTCTTCTTATCCCAAGTGTGCAATATATGTACAATATAAACTTTAGATAATGAAAGTGCCAAAATAGTTGTAAAATGATTTTATTTACCATTATTTTCTTAGGTACATAAGTGCTAGATGTAAAATTACTTAAGGAACCTTATAAATATAATGCTCCCAATTTTTAATTAAAAACCCATTGACATGTAAATTGACTCAAATAAGGGGAAAAAATCATAAAAAGAGACCCAAATGAAACATGTTAAGAATAAATTTTAAAAAGTGTGCTAGGTAAGGTTACCCCTTTTAGACAACCTAGAAAAGCATGATAATACAAATAGGGTGGTCTCGTCTAAAAAAATTAATACAATGGGATTAAGGAGAAAGAGGACTAAATATCCAATAAATAATGACATGGAATAATAAAACATCAAAAAATATACTAAAACATCAATGTGAAAGAATGGTAGAAGGGTCATAGGTCTATAAACAACACATACCAATGGAAAGGGAATCATGGACAAGAGACAATACACTACCATCTTGCACTAATACCCAACCATTGAAGTTGATCTAAGTGGCCCTAAGATATATAGAGTAACTTACTCACCCTCTATATAGATATCTTAGCCTTATATAACCCCTCCCATTTATATAGGGGTAGGGGTATAAACTCTTCTAGATTTGGAGCTTGTTGAGTTATAGAGGAGTTGGTATGAGTGGGTACTATTTGTATTGTATCAAAATTAAACTATCAAGGTCGATAAATACTCATTTCATTTGATCTAATCTCTTAATTTTGCATTAGGATATTTTAAATATAAATTTGTAAAAGACATCATACTTGTATTTTATTGACCAAATTTGGGTGTATAAATTCTCCCCCCCCCCCACTTTATTTTAGTAATGCAATAAAATGAAAGTATTAGAGTAAAAATAAGAAATTCATACCTAAAATTACCTGTTGTCATATGTGTTTACATGGAAATGAAGATGCCATGGGTTTAATGTAATCAACCCATGTAGAGAGAATATGGTATCTAATCTTGTTATCTTTTTAGCTAGAGAATTAAACAAGACTTCAAGTATTACCTATGGTGATGAACTCATAATGTGGAGTCCATGTGTTGAATTTGAGTAAATCATTGTGCAATGAGGAGCCAAGTTATGATTTTCCCCAATATTTTTTGGGTAGATAAGTGCATATAAGTTAGACTCCATTTAACCTTAGCCCCACATTAATCAATATATAGGGTAATGGTGTAATTTATTTGAATCTACCATTGTAGATAGTAAAAATGGTGTAAAAACTAGTGTAAATATAATTCTAAACTGAATATGGTGTAAATATCATAGATAATTACATGAATTTACATTCCTTATATATAATTTGATTCAAAACTAAGAGATTAAGTCCATGTGCTACAAAACATGCTCCCAATCTAGTAACTAAGAATACTAAGTCATATTATCTGAGCTAGAATCATTGGTTTCTAATTATTGATTTTTACATTTATGCATACATGTACTATTCACATTCCCTTATTATGACAACTTGGGTAAACACTAAGTCAAAATGTTCCAAAATGTGAAAATATGCTATGCATATGACCATTCTTAGTGATACTTATTAGAATTAAGAAATTTTTATTTGTTTGAGAAATATTTTAGAAAATTGTGATAACTTGTAGCGACCTGAAGTAACTATTCTATGTGAATTTGGACAATAGTTCCATGTTTGGATAGCATCAGCCTATGTTATAGTTTGAATGGAGTGAATATGTCTGATAAAATCAAAACCATTAGAAGGATATTAAAATAACTAAGCATTTCCTAAGTACTTTTTCATTTTGATAAACCCTATCATACTATGCAAAATTTATGTATAAATTGTAATGTATTATCTAACTAACTGTAATATATAAAGCAAAATTTATTTTTTAAGCATTGTGTGAGCCACAATTGAAATATATTAAATATTATGAATTAAAATCTGAGTCAAAATCTTGACACATATCATGTATTTAGTGAGTTAATTTCCCCATGGGTATCTAAGTTTGTATAAATATTGTTTGTGTATGGCCCCTTTTGGTGTAAAGCGATCAAACCAAAAATGAAAGTTGATGTGTTTTATGTAATGATCTTAGTTATGTTTTTATAATGTTTATTAGAAATTTTTGTTAGTATAATTAAAGTTAAATTGGTTTTTGTAGACATAATAATGAAGGAATTACTATGGATAATCAGAGTATAAGATATCAAGAGGATGAAAAGGTTCATGCTAGATTGAGATAGGCAATACTAGGGAATTTGGTAGCATATTTCACATAAAATAAATAATCATTGAAATAGAGTTATGTGTTGTAAGATATAAATAATTTAGTTTGAGTAACCCTAGATTTTGATAAGGATGGCCCATACTTTAGGAGTATGACATAGGTAGAGATGCATATATAATTTGAAAATTCCAAAAAAATAATTCATTTAAAATTTTCAAATAGTAAAATTTGGAGCTTTGAATTTGAAAAGATGCCTCAAAATTATATATTTCATGTAGTCAATTTAAGGAGGTGGAGGTGCTCATTTAGGCTGATGAGGGCATTGGATTGGTAAGAATTGAAACCATTTTAATTTATTTTTTTAGAAAAATTGATTTTAGGGTTGTTTTAATTATTTTTATGTGTAGTTTAGTTTTGATTTTGTTGTGGTCCCATCATTTTTGGGCTGACTTTATCTTGACATGACACAACCTTGTCCAAATTTCGGTGATATATTTTCACTCTACTATCCTCTATGGTTTTGATTTTAGAATAAACATCTTTATGTTAAGTGTAGTTGATTTAATGCTGAGAATCAACTATTTATAATAGAAAACTTTGTGTTATTTGTGTCTATGTAAGTGATGAGGGCTATTTTAATATGACCATTGAGTTGGTATTACATGAGATAACATGACATGTTCCTAAAGATGCCATGGAGCTGGTATTATTAAACATTCCATAGTTGTTATCAATGTTCACATGCCACTATTTGATCAAGCTTCAATAATTCTTGATTCCTACATTCAATCTATCATAGAATAAGATGAATTGAGAGATGAGGTGGTGAGATGATAGATACCCCCACCATATTCAATTATTACTTTAGTTCCTATACTATTGGATGATTATATATGATTATAAAGAGAGCATGCCAATATTAAGGCATAGTTGGCTATGTACG
The DNA here is from genome assembly GCA_037957365.1 of Torreya grandis. Taxonomy (NCBI): domain Eukaryota; kingdom Viridiplantae; phylum Streptophyta; class Pinopsida; order Cupressales; family Taxaceae; genus Torreya; species Torreya grandis. Next base: position 1,041,236 of record JARHVA010001116.1, on the reverse strand, counting down.
AGGATTAAGAGAGGAGGGAGGGAGGGGGAGAGAGAGAGAGGATGCAAGGTGATATTGAGACTTCTAGTTCTATGTATTTGTTACTAGTGGATGTAGATGATGTAGAGAGGGATGCGGATGGTCATGTGGGCCAAGGTCCCATTATTAAGTAATTTTTTGTTTATTTAATTATATAAAATATTTATTTCATATTATGTTATTTGATAACTCTTTATATATATGGATATTAGGCATTTTGGTATATTTCATTTTTTATGAATATATGGATTTAACATGTACTTTAAGATGTATGTGTTTATTTTAATTACATACATTAAAATTTTAGTATTTTATAATTATGATGTCTATCTAAACATAATTTATAAAACTATCTTAGCCTTGAGTAATCATTTGTCCATCCTAAAGGACATAATAACTATGAACTGTATTGAGTATCTAGTATATCTGAATCACTATATTCTAACCATGGAACTATCTTGGTAGGAATAACTGTAGTAGAAATATGTGCAATATTTTTCACAAATTTTTTTATTAGTTTCTATATTATAACTATTTATTGATTCATTTTTCCTTGGGTAATAATTATAATATAAGTTGCATAACTTTATACATTAGCTTTTGTTGTTGCTAAGCTGGTGATACGCCAAATATCTCACAATGTTGTTCTCTAGGAGTTTTTATAGTAACATGATGAATAACCATTAGTTCATTACCAAGAATGTCTTGGGATAAATCAGTCATGGTAGAATGTGATCTAGTCAAATGAGGATAAGGAGATCTAGATGTCCCCTTAGTAAACATGATAATACATATATCAACATATTACTCAATTATGTTTGTGAGTTCACAACAATAGTTATCCCAATGACCATTAACACAATGATAGTTGAAATAAGTCCTATTTAAAATTCTATCCGATTTATGTGGTGGATGATAATTATTTGGAAGAAGTGTGATCATTCTCCCATCCAATAATGTCTTAATAATATCACAAGGTCTATCTCTAAATGAATCAAATTGTATAGGTTATTTTTTGGTGATAATGTGGTTTAATGACTTTATGATCTGATCTAAATGTTACTCTTTCCATTTATTTATTACTTTTATGCATGTATTTTTTAGAATACTTTCCTTGGGACATGGTGGATCTGGTTCTTGAATAAAGTTAGATGACATTGATGGTAGCAATTTAATATAAAAATTTGCTTTTGTATCTTTTTTAATGAGTCCAAATTTATTATATAGTGTAATGGTCTCATAGAAAATATGTTTGATACAATAAAATTTATGTAAGAGGAAAAATGAGGCCTATATAAAAGATGTACTATGTCTCCAAATCTATTTGTTGATAGATTAATTGTTTCATACATGTCTTAAACCACAATGTCTAATCACAAACTAGATCTAACTTTCCTCGATGTAATGATGGTAATAACTCACAAGTAACTTTGGGTCTATTATTTTTACTGAAGTGCATAATAAATTCTTCTTCTAACTTGACATATGTATGTAACAACCCACTAGGTAGTGAATGATGAAACTAAATCAAGGTATAATCCTCTAAACTCTTTGGAAATAATTGTAAGAATATCATACTACCATTGTAACCATTCATAACTTTTCTATAAGATTTGTGATGTAAATAAGGATCCCCATTTCCATTTAATTTATAAAATGTTAATATCTTGAAATCATGTGACAATGGTGCATATAAGATATTCAAACTATAGGGTTACCATGGACAGTGTTTGAATTTACCCAAGAATAATAGGCCTTACTTTCCAATGTGAAATTATGTACTTTATGTTGTAAATAAACAATGATATGCATTAGATAAATAACCTCTTGTGATGGCATATTAATATCATTAAGGGGGCTCATTAAATAATTTTTTTTTTAGTTTTAGCCATTGGTATGTTATTTTGAATAAGAGGGGAAGGTTTTTGAATGACTTCTTCTTCATAAATGTTTGATTTAGGAGATTCATTGGTATTCAATGTATCATTAGTTTACAAAGGCCTATTAAAATATATATAAATATAATAAATAATGCTATTATTTTCATCATTAGAATCATGTTTGAAAATTTTATATTTCAAAGGATAACTAGGAACATTATCAATAAATTTAGCATTAAGTGAACTATCATTTGATTCATAATTTAACATACAATAATTATCGATATGGGGGAAAAGTAAATAAGGGTATATACTAGGATTAATATAAGTATTTTATTCATCACTATACACATAGTAATCATTATCATTCCAATTTTCATCTTTGTCACTATCTTTTTCACTTGTAGAATCATCATTTGATATATCAAAATTTTCATTTGCAATAGAAGTGGGTGTAAGATATTTATTTTTTATTTATAATTTATCCAAAATATCATCACATGGAATATAATTTGAATCTTGACTTCCATGATTGATATTAGAAAGTGAAACATTATTTTTGCATCAAGAGGAGAAACAATTACATTTTCTACCTTGTTTAGATCTTCATTTTGAAAATTATTAAATAAAAACATTTTCATTGTCACAAGGAGAAATGATAGGAGACGTATGTGAATTTTTTACCTTAGATATATAATTATCATATGTAAAATAAACATTAATATAATTATAATGAAATTTTTGAGGTATATAATTTTCATTTTCCTTATGAAATGGAATTTTAATCATCTTTACTTTATATTGTGAAAAGTTGAAAATAGATGTATCGATTGTTTTTGATAACGTAGGAGTATTATCAAATGATGCATCACTAATTATAGGTTCCTTTAGAATTATATTATTAATTTATTTCACTTGAATTTGTAGAGATACAATGGAATAAGTAGGGGAAGGGAATGCATCTGCACTACTTTCCTTTACACATTAATTTTCACTCTAATAATATTATTCATAATCATCATGAAAAAAATAATCAATATCATCATTATACACATAGTCACATTAGTCATTAGTATATATAAAATAATATTTAAAGTAGTCCATTATTTATTATAATTGTAAGGAATGCCTAAGAATACATCAACTAGATGAGGAGAAAGAGATTCCTTGTTAGCCACTCTAAATTTTCCAAATATTAAAATGAGAAGAGGAGAAAGAGAAGATAAGGCTAACACATAGTCCAACATCAAAATTAAATCATAATTTAAATTTAAACCATAGGAAAACAAAATTTAGAAAGAAACCCTAGGGTCAAAACATAGGATTTATCTCTGTTCAATAAATAAAATGGGTTCACCGATATGTTTTTATCAAAATTGTGATTAATTAATAATACAAACAACTAAAAAATAATATTTTTTTGGAAGAAACTATGTTATTTTTTTATGATTGACGTGTTTTGAATCCAATTATATGATATTTCATTAGGCAATAAATATATGTGGTAACAAAAGAACATCGATCCTTAAAAAACATTTTTAGGAATGCTAGGTCTATTATTCTCTTAGCAAGTTTAATCCATTTTTTTTCAAAAACTTGATCCTTTGAGTACATATCCCTCTCATGAAGGGTAATTATCAAATATTTTATGCTTTCACAATCCATATAATAACAAATAATATTTTTTGGAAGAAACTATGTCAAGTTTTGATTATCAAAGCATTTCAAATCCATTTATGTGATCCTTCATCAGGAAAGAAACATATGTGGGAACATCAAATCCTTGATCCTTAAAAAATGTTTTAGGAATGATAGGTCTATTGTTCTCTTAGAAATTTTAATCATAAGTTTTTGAAAAAGATGATACTTTGAATACATACAAATAATTAAAGTATATGTACAATAAAATGGACATTTAAACACATACATAATTGTAAATCAATGTGATATGATCAATTAGGGTTTGATCCAATATCACATATAGGGATGATCAACTTATCTATTTTTGGAGAGCACAAAATCTAGGTGACTATGGTTGATTATAAATATGAATAGGGTAATTTCAAATGTATTTATGTTGTTTTTATGACTACCTAGCATAATACTAATAGATCTAGACTATGATGCCCTATTATGTTTTCCTTATGGTTTATTATTATCTTGGTTACTCCTACAATAAAACTATAAATTGATAATCTATATGGATCATACTATAGATGTTTGTAAACCTATCAAAGATGAGATATCATAAAATTTGATGTTTTTTCTCCTTATCTTCTTAAAAAAACCTAATAAAGTCTTTCACATAAATTAAACAAAGATAAAATGCAAAAAAAAGGAGAAAATGGGGAAGTATGAATTGTTGAGCTAGCCTTAGAACCCCTTTCAATTAAGATTTGCCTACATAACCCCAAAATAAGGGCATTAAGTTGATGTAGTTCTCACTCTATTATGTGTATATAATTGGATCATATGCAAATATGAATCTAAATTATATTCACCTATGCCCTCATATTTATCTAAGCATGTAATCTATATGTACAATGGAAACTTTAGATAATGTGGGTGGTGAGCTAGTTGTAAAATGAATTTTCTTTACTTTGATTTTGTTAGGTAGATAAGTGATAATTATAAAATTCCTTAAGGAAATTCAAAAATAGAAGACTATAAATTTTGAATTTAAGAAACCCATCGATGTGCCAATTGACTCAAAGAATGGTAAAATGGTCATAAAAAGAGACTCAAATGAAATATGTTTAGAAAGAAGTTTCAAAAAGTGAATTGGACAAGACCACCCCTTTTGGACAACCTAACATTGCCTGATAGTGTATAAACTAAAATTTAGTCAATAAATGCTTGACATTGCTTGTCCTTAGCATATTTATCTTACTTAGCCAACTCACCATCTGATAACCATTTATATATATGAAAGCCTTCAAATTCCTATAATTACTAAGAGTATCTTCTAAACTTCCTTGATTTACTCATATTCATCCCTAATCATTAGATATTTCACTTTCATTCTAATTTTAAAAGCCTCTATCCATTTTGGACAAGCACACACTAGGTAGGTAGGGATGCACTTGTCCACTAGTGTATACTTGTCTATAGTGCTCTAAAAACTAATTTTTCAAAATGACATGATTCGTAATAGATTTATTGCATGTGACAATAGGTCAATTATTAGAAACAATTCAAAGATTATCTTATAAGATCACATCAAATGTCTCCCTTGAAACCCCTATTTAATCTATATAACACTCTCTTGAAAATAAATTCCAAAATCATATATATATATATATACATATATATATATATATACATATATATATATATATACATATATATATATATATATATATACATACATATATATATATATATATGTATATATATATATACATTTATGTATACATATATAGATATACATATATATATATACATATACATATATATACATACATACATACATATATATACATATATATACATATATATATATATATGTATATATGTATATATATGTATATGTATGTATGTATGTATGTATGTATATATATATATATATATATATATATATATATGTATGTATATGTATATATATTATCAAAGAGCCCTACTATAATTCTATTATAGTAATAAAATCACTGGTTAAATTAACATTATTTTCTTGCAAGTTGAGGACATAATTTTTTTAAGCATTCTAATAAAAGTTACTAGTTATATCTATATGATATTACCTAAAGGAAGAACTAAATATACTTTAGTCCGACTTGGAATATGTAAGCAACACTTAGTCAACAATGGGTTCTCTAAGGATAGCTCAACCATATCCCACTTCCCTATTTTTTGCCTCCTAGGCATTTGATCCTGTTTGTGTCCTTATGTAGGATAATTTTTTATTTTATAGGTGATCCACACATCCAAATATAATCCACACATAATTATATATTATTCATAAATAGGTGAATTAACTCATATTTTTAGATCTAGTGCATAATCAACATAGACAAAGTTATACTAGAAGACAATGGCACATTTGTCCCATAATACAATGAGGTATTGTTTTAAATTGACACTATGTTTATAGGTTTTTTTTAAATGTTTAGATAATAACACTCAAAAAATGAATGACATGTCTTAAACAAATTAGTTTTAAAGGACATTTCTCTAACCCTAACCCTAATTTCCATTTTTAGAAATTTTAAACTTATATAAATTTTGTATATAATTGTATTTTCATAATATGTTGTCTTATTTATCTTTCTAGATTAGATTTCAAGTTTACATTAATTCAGTGTTAATTTCCTTTATAATTAATTATAAGGGTAAACATTTTGGTAAACCCACTTTTATAATAGAATATTTCTTGTACTACTTGTTGATTTTTATCTTAGGGTTTCAGTTTAATTATGTAAATCCATGACACTGAAAGAGTACAGTCCTCAACCTTGGATATTATTCATAACATAGGGATTCAACTCTTTATAACTTGAAGTAATTTAAAAATTAAAAAGTTTGTCTTGTCACCTTGGATATGTACTAACACAAAATATTTTTATTTCAACTTCAAGGTGATTTTATGCCTCTTATGCACAAAAATATTTCATTTTCCCTTTTCACTTTACTTGTCATTTAGTTTTGCTTATTTCATTATTTTAATCACCATGGGTGTAGAGTATACATGTTATTCTCCTTTATTACATAAAATCATGTAGTTTCTTGTAGCATCTAATAGGCCTTTACAACATGATATTCATCATGTATTTTCATAGATTCCACACAAAGCAATTAAATAAGCTTATTATCCTGCTTCAACTCTTCCACTTAATCTAAATGCTTGTTTTACCTCATTTTTTCATTTAGTTTCCCATTTTTTTTCAAATATTCAATGAATTGATAGAAATAAGACCTATGTCACACATTTATCATCTCTAGATATATTAATACCCACCCCTCATACTCTCAATAGGCACATCATCGCTATTTTTGTGAGCTTGATGTTATAATACATTATTACACTAGAGAACATCTATAAAATATTAATTCATTTATTTATATTGCTTATGATGAAATTAATAAAGACACTTATTCTAACCATTCAAATATTTTTACCTCATATCCACCCCTCCCATTACTACGACTAATATTTCTCTTGAGCAAGCCCTTCTCCTCTTGCAAGTTAAACTAGCTAATATTGCTCAAACCATTTATCATGTTAGTCCTTCCTTAAATTATATTACCTTGATACATAATTCTAATAATCCTTATATTTAATCATACCCTCTCACAGTTGTCTTTGTGGCTCCCAAGATTCCTCTTTATGAAAGAAGAGGTGATTCTAAACAAAATTACATACCTTCCATGCATCTTGTCTATATTATGTATATAATCACATATTGTTAACCAATATTTTTCTAGGAATACTCAAGGGTTATAATATTAGGTGGTTCAAAGATATTCCTCTCCAATTAGTTAAAACTTACAATCCTTTGGAAAATTAGTTTCTACCACATTTTTCTATCAACATTGGTGATAAATTATCCTATGCTATAATAAAAAAGATAAAATAAGGTCCCAATGATATATTTAGTGAGTATGTACTAAGATACAATACTATGCTTTCCAAAATGTCAAAACATGGTTTATAATGACCTCCAAGACATTTTAACTCAAATATTTCTTACTCGTTTTCAAGAGTCTATCATATTTGATAAGTTTAAATCATTTGATGAGTTATATCATATAGTTAAGGAATGTGAGGTCAAATTAATTGCATTAAAAAAAATAAAGTATAGCTCTAATGTTCCTTGTACATCTTCTATCAAGCCCAAAGGTAAGCCAAATTACAAGACCAAAATTAATGAATGAAAAAATGAAGCTAAAGATACAGTTAATGTTATAGCTCAACCACCACAAAATCTCCACTTACAAGCTCCACCAAGGAAGAATTTTTCAAGGTTAACTTCACCTCCTCATGTGATACTACAAAATATCTATGAATGTAATCTTATTAGACTTCTTCCACCATTGGAATTATATTTATCTAGACTTCAATCTATAAAATTTGATGGTATTACATTTTGTGATTATGATATATGTGTGGGACATTACACTAATATATGTATGAAGCTTAAGCACAAAATTCAAGATCTCATTGATTATAACATTATTGATATTAATATACCTACTAAAGAGGATAAGACACAAGAAAATGATAATGTAAATTTAAAAATGTATTAAGATCCCTTTCATTATCATGGGGCAGAAGATAACAAGAAAAATTATGAGTCATATTATACATATAGTGCTCTTCCTCCTCCATAGTCATATGGGCATACCCCTGATATAATTGTTGGAACAATGAAAATACAGTTAGCATCTCACACATATATTACATTTGATGATTCTTAAATTGTTGGTGATGATTCTGATGGACATAGATTATTCATTAGAGCATATATTAGCATGCAACCTATTCATAGTGTTATGATAAATAATTATCACATGAAAATGTGTGAACGATAATACTTTTACATTATCTTAGCTACATAATAAATGATATATAACATACATCTAGATTTGTGAAGGAACTTTATGACAATACACAAGATACTCTTAGACACATCATTTTTCCTCTAAAAGTGGGACCTCTTATATTTCCCACTTATTTTTTAGTGTTACAAATCGTATGTGTCTTTGATATGTTATTGGGAACACCTTTTATATAGAAAATTAGAATAATTCCTTCTACAATTCACAAGTATCTAAGTATATACATGTTAATAAAGTGGTTAAAATTTTAGGAATTCAATATGAATATAAAATGGAACCCATGGTGATTACTCTTATTCCATATTAGTTGGTTGATATAATTATTGAGAAAATTGGTAGAGTTAGTCTATAATAATATTCAAGATAGTGATTCACATGGAAAGAAGTATACTCAAATATGTTTTTTTACATATATTAAAAAACATGAGAATATTTATGTTTATTTACATAATAATGAGAACCAAAATATTTTAATTTAAAATATATTTTTGAGAATAATTTGATTACACATAAGCATGATCATTTGGTAAATAAAAAAAGATTTATACTGCTACAAAAGTATATATTATTTATATGGATCATACATATGCACAAGTTGTTACATCATCTCATATAAGGAATGAAGATACATGTTTATATAGGTATATGAGCAATGCTTCATAAAGTTAATTTAAAACATATGGTTCTTCTTTAGATTCAGAAACTTCTACAATTGGCACTACTTCTATGGCACCAAATATTTCTCCTTCTTATCAAGAGGTTGGGTACACATATGAGTATCCCATTGATGATATAATTATTATGAAACACTATATAATTCCCTCCCACTTTATTATTTTAGCTAAGGACCTTGTTTATATTACTTTCATAGTACCAACTTGTAAATATCTTCTTTGTTACTCTTTTGTTATTGTTTTTATAACTTATTCTTCTACACCCATTCCAAACTTATTCCAGCCCTTGGATATATATTTTAATTTTGGGGTAATTTATCCCTTGTTTTATTCAATTTCAATCCCATTTGAACAACCCAAAATAATCATCTTATTAAGCTTCAATATACATATCTTTCATGACAAAACATTTGTTTATTATTGCATATCTATACATTCTCTCAACTCTCATATGTAATTTCATGTTCATATCTACCTAATCTTACATGGATATTATTTCCATATTTTCCTCACTAAATTTACATTTGGGGCATGTCACATGCCTTCCTCCTTTCCATGCTCTGATTCAACACATTGTGAGAGTTCTTTGAAATTCCCCTCCTTTCTTTTACTTTTGAAATGATGTTTTGTATTATTACATAGCTTTTTAAAATTTTAAAATATTCATGATTCTCTTTTAAAATATTTAAAAATATAAAAACATTAATATATAGTAAAAATTCCCAAAAATTTAGAATATTGACAAAAAATAAAAAATCAAGGCATGTAGGCAATTATTCATGTTGATGGATATGCCTTTGCCTATACCGTATATATTTATATTTCAATACATAATGCTTCTCAAAAATGTATCTAAGTGTGTAATAGGATAAAATTCATAGTGTAAATCAATATTCATACATAAAAAAAACTTTCTTGATCATAAATTATTACATATGATAAACATAGACAAAGCCATAACATGAAGACAATGACACACTGTGCACCTACCGTACAGTGCACATGTCCCTATGAATTTTTTATCTTTATTTTTAAATGAAACATATTCATAGGGACTTATTCAAATTTTTTTACACGTAAAGCAAAATTCACATTTAGATATCAGTCAAGTTTCAAGTTAATGGATACTTTTATAGGGTTTTGATGTTAGTAATACCTTTAAAATAATTTCTTAGTTTGGGGTGGCATGTGTGTTCTATGTGAATGCCTTATAGGTTTTATTTATACACAACCTCTTTTACATATTGAGATATAAATAAAAATATATTATTTAATATTTTTTTTATCTTCACATATGCCTTGATGAATATGGTATCTACTAAACTAAAACATAAATACATATCATTAACTTATTATAGTTTTATTTTTTATATGTTTATGTCATATGCTTCATAACATGATTCAATTTTATTTATTTATTTATTGTATGCAACCCTTAGCTTTGAATATGTTCAACATACAACTTGATTATATGACAAAATCATGGCTTGCATTTGTTGCTTTTAGGTATATATACTTTTGCAACATTTTCATGTCACTTGTATTTATCCTTTTGTATCAATAGGTGACATTCATGAAAACACTTTACACTTTTTGAAATATCTTACATGTCTCTTGTATGCATCCTCTAGGCCTTCTTGCATTATAATTGTGTGGTTTTGCTTACATGCTTTATATTTGGCTACTATGGTTCCATGATTCTTATCATGCACTAACATGTATCTACTTCTATATATACAGTGCCATGATACACATAATGCACATATTATCTATGTGATTCAATGTTTCAACTTTATAATACAATGTGCTTAAAATACATATTCAATAATCACAAGTTATTATATGCTTCATTCATTATCATAAATTTTTATCAAACTTAAATGATGATGTAGACATATAAAATTAACATTTAAGCTAAAATCATTCACTTGTGACCACTCTTGTACATACTTATCTCTAAATCTATCTTAGGACCCCTTTTGATCCCTTTCAACCACCTTACATACTCTTCTAAACTGATATATGAAACTTGAATGAACTTACCCCTATCCTTATCAACCTTGGACATATTTTAGGCCCTACCCAACACTCAACATGATTAAATCACCC